>OZ005654.1:315191066-315601066 GCA_963930645.1 Salticus scenicus
AAAAATCTATAAGTGATAGATTCACCAAAATGTATACAGTTCGTGCGATGGTAACCTATAACAAGTTCATAAATTTTCAGTTCAATCGAATAAGGCATTTAGACGCTTCCACACTTTTAAAAAAAGGAGCCCATAGGCCATAATGATAAAGAATCTTCCATTGTTTCCTTGTGAAAAATTATCAGTATCAGATGTACCAAAATCAGTAGGATCGTGCTAAGGTGACCTACATCTCTAACTTTCACATTCGAACCAAGCATTTAGACGCTATCATGCCCATTCACATACACACACATACAATAACGCAAAAATGCAAAAACAAACCAAGGAGACCTCAAAATGTATTTAAACCTCAAAATCTTAAAGTTGAATTTTTGTCGTGATTACAGTTCTTTCCTTACATATATATGTTAGGTCAATAATAAAAACTGTTTACTGTTTGTAGTTATTAATTTTCCATACATAAGAAATACCTCACTTGAGATGGGTTTTTATAACATTTTCCTTTTTTTTTCTTGTTAATATATTTACAAGGTGGATAAAGGTAGAACAGATAACTGAAATTTTTTAATAAGAATTAAATTGAATCTAATTAGTCTTAATTAAGAATCTTTTCAAACAGAACTAAATCTTTTGAGATTCACTGTCTTTACTAATTATTAATTAATTTGAAGGTATTAAATAGATTTGTACTTTTAATTAGGAAAAAAATTCAAAGTTTTTCTTTTTTATATATATATATATATATATATATATATATATATACATACAGTTTCTACACATTTGAGTTAAACTACTTCAATG
Organism: Salticus scenicus; assembly: GCA_963930645.1. Lineage (NCBI taxonomy): Eukaryota > Metazoa > Arthropoda > Arachnida > Araneae > Salticidae > Salticus > Salticus scenicus. The sequence goes on from OZ005654.1 coordinate 315,191,871, forward strand.
CGATATTTTACATTCTTTGTTAAATAGTACTTTTTTATTCGATGTTGTAATTAGAAGTAATTTTGAAAGATTCAAAGTATTTGAGATTTTGACTGAAATTTTAAAATATAGTTTAAAAGCACACACACACACACAAATATATATATATATATATATATATATATATATAATTTCTAAAAAAAAGAAAGCTTCAAAATTTTTATTTATTTATTTATTTTTTTTTTATATTGAAGAGAAGAGGTCTATTGTGGGCACTTTACAATAATTAGCATATCTTTATTTTAGTTAATAAACCGAATAATTTCGCAATATAATTTTTTAAATGTATTCTTTTTTTTTTTTTTTTTTTTTTTTTTTTATCCATCAAACTAATTTTTAGATTGGACAATGTAATATAATTCATAAAAATGTAAGAAAAATCGTGATACAATCAAATATAACCTAAATAAAACTGTCTATATGTATTACTAGCAGGCTTTGCCCGCTTCGCTGGACGTTAAACTTAAATGATTTGTCAAAATGCCATATCTTTATTAATAACCTAAGTTCTCGCTGTGATTGGTAGAGGTTTTCTCGCTCCCAATGTTAGGAGTCTGGGTTCCCACTGTCTTCGGCACAACTTACCCACTTCTTACTTCCCCACCCTCAGCGGGTGAGTTCGAAGTTTTGCAAAATCCCACTAATGTACATAATGCGTACACTTAATCAATATCCACACACCAAAATTCGCCATTCTAAGATAATTCAAAGCGAATTCAAACGGAAAAACATGTTTTTACACATGTTTATTGCCATCCGACTCCGAGAAGGGGGGGGGGGGGATTTCGAATTTCGTGAAATGCAGTTACAATAAGTGCCGGATGCATACAAACAATTTACGCACCAAATTTCGTGACCACAGAAGTCTTTAATAGACAGTATTATAAATAAAAAAAAATAAATAAAAAATAAAAATTATACAGACACGACATTATTTCATTATTTAAAACATGAAAATCTGACATTGACAGATTTTAATTTAGTGACAGAGGCCTACTGCTAAACTTGTTAATATCGACAAATTCTTCTTTAGTTAATTCGTGACGATCTAAATTCCATGATAAAGTTTTCATTAAATCAAACCAATGTGTTTCAGCTGCAGATATTGTAACAAATAACGTTGGAAGTCCAAACTGTCTTATAGCCGCAAAACAACGTTTTTTCTCTTTTTCCCAATGAGGGGGAGGTGTGCCTTGGGGGGGACTCATGTCAAAGGTGTGCCTTGGGGGGGACTCATGTCAAAGTTGTACCTTGGGGGGGACTCATGTCAAAGTTGGGCCTTGCGGGAGACTCATGTCAAAGTTGGGCCTTGGGGGGGGGACTCATGTCAAAGTTGTACATTGGGGGGGACTCATGTCAAAGTTGGGCCTGGGGGGGGACTCATGTCAAAGTTGGGCCTGGGGGGGGACTCATGTCAAAGTTGTACCTTGGGGGGGGAATCATGTCAAAGTTGGGCCTGGGGGGGACTCATGTCAAAGTTGTGCCTTGGGGGGACTTCATTCAATAAATCCCCATTCAATAAACCGACTGAAATAGGCCCTTAGCACTATTAAGAGTGTATTATAAAAATTCGACAACGCTGTACCGACTGAAATAGGGGTACCTTGGGGGGGACTCATGTCGAAGTTGTGCCTTGGGGGGACTTCATTCAATAAATCCCCATTCAATAAACCGACTGAAATAGGCCCTTAGCACTATTAAGAGTGTATTATAAAAATTCGACAACGCTGTACCGACTGAAATAGTGGTACCTTGGGGGGGACTCGTGTCAAAGTTGTGCCTTGGGGGGGACTTCATTCAATAAATCCCCATTCAATAAACCGACTGAAATAGGCCCTTAGCACTATTAAGAGTGTATTATAAAAATTCGACAACGCTGTACCGACTGAAATAGGGGTACCTTGGGGGGGGGGGGAGTCATGTCAAAGTTGGGCCTGGGGGGGGACTCATGTCAAAGTTGTGCCTTGGGGGGACTTCATTCAATAAATCCCCATTCAATAAACCGAATGAAATAGGCCTCTAGTACTAATTAAGAGTGATCTATAAAAATTCGACAACTGTACCGACTGAAATAGGCCTCTAGCACTAATAAATACAAAAAGCACAGCTTAAGTATCGGAACCTTTTGGGGACTTAAGTCATTTTTGCGATGAACTGAATTGGCTATCTCAATTGTGCAATTAAAGATCTTGGCGAGAAACGTCCGAGCTACTTCGGTGCCGAATTTCAAATTTTGCCAAAGGGATCCAATACTAAAGCTGTTCCATATCGAATCTGGGTTGAAAACGGAAAAAGGGTAAAATAAATTAGAAATATCAGACCTATATTTATAAGTTTGATACCGAATGAAAGGGGCGATTTTGCTGAATCCAGGGGTTTAAACAGGTTTTCGATGCGACAATTAGATTTTTAAAAAATAACTAAAGTATGAAATTTAAGTGGCAACGGAAAAACGGATAAAGGGAAAAATAAATTAGAAATATAGGACCTATCATTACAAATTCAGTACCAAATGAAAGAGGTGATTTTTCTGAATCCTGGGGTGTAAACAGTTTTTCGATACGACAATTAGATTTTTTAAAATTAACTAAAGTATGAAACTTAGATGGCAACACTTCATTTCAATCTTTTCATAATTTGTAGTGAAAATCACGCGAATACAAAAGTCTTTAACTTAAAAATTTATTTTTATATTTCATTTTTTCATTCAAAGCATTTTAGTGAAAAGATATTTATGGCGCATGCGCAGGCGTTTTTTACCCACAATTTAAACACTAATTATAATTTTGAAAATTTCTATATATATAATTTCAAGTTGGGTGAAGACCTAAGTTTCTGCCAAGCGCCGTTGAATTCCGTCCAGCCATTCTCGAGTGATGCCCGGACAAACGTGTTTCAGTCTTTTACCCCCTAGGGGGGAACGGGGGGGAATTTCCGAAAAGTTGATAGATATAATTTTAAGTTGGGTGAAGACCTAAATTCCTGCCAAGCGTCGTTGAATTCCGTCCAGCCGTTCTCAAGTGATGCCCGGACAAACGTGTTTTAGTCTTTTACCCCCTAGGGGGGGAACGGGGGGGAATTTCCGAAAAGTTGATAGATATAATTTTAAGTTGGGTGAAGACCTAAATTCCTGCCAAGCGTCGTTGAATTCCGTCCAGCCGTTCCCGAGTGATGCCCGGACAAAAAAAGCGACATTCGGACACGATGACATACACACAGACACACACACACACACACACACACAGGCAAAATTTTCTGAAGTCATTTTCGGCTTTCATGGGATGTGAAACGTGAAGATATCGCAAAATTTTTCGATTCCGACAAATTTACAGACAAAACTCTGATTTTATTAATATAGATAATTCCGAAATGTCGGGAAGTTCGTTCACTCGAAAAACGTTCACTTTGCTTACTAGAAGAGCTGCTTAATTTATTTTTTTTTCCCTTGAAAATTATACATTAGTAGTTTAATATTTACTGTATCTATATACTAGGCTTCAACTCTGTAAACATAGTACACATAACTGCTGCTTTTTTTTTTTTTTTTTAAGGGATTTGACCAGGATAAAGTCATTAACACCATGCATCCATACAAGACCCGTACAACTTGTTATATATTTTGGAATTATACTGATTTTAAAACGCTACTCTACATACTACTACTATCAGGCTTTGCCCGCTCCGCTGGTCACTATATTTAAATTATTTTTTTTTAAATCTGGTGTGAAACAATCACATTTTAAGATGCTTAAAAATCTCTGTTTCTACACAAAATGCTATACATAGAATTAATAATTAATTAACAGAGCCCCAACAAGTAGTTTTGGTAATTTTCATAATAAAGAATTACACAAGATAGTTTCGATACGTTATGTATTAAATGTAGTAACTATACTAGATCTGTTTTGTCATTAGTGTTACATTCATATTGGCTAAAAAAGGCAAATTTTCAATTAGCATCTTCAATGTAAAAATCTATCCTATTTAGAGAATATGATATGTTTCTCTGATACAGAAGAATACACTTTTAATAAACTTTGAATATTATATCTGTACTGATAAGTATAAAGAATTTAAGTCCAAAAATGTCGATTTTGAATTAAGTACATAGTCAGACCCAGAAAAAAAAATCTCTATCGATTGTTATAAAGGATTTAAATCCATGTCATTTAGTCTTTGAGAAAATCCATTGGTAAAAAAAGATTCAAGTCAGACATTTAGCATTAATCTTTGTATAAAATATTTAATTCAAATTTTTCCCTTTATTAAATGAAGGTTGACAATCACTGAATGGTGCAAAGGGTATAAATCAACATAATCCCTTTTTCCTAATCGATTCTTCTGATTAGTTTTTAGTTAGTTTAATTTTATTTTTCGTCTCCTGAAAAATCAAGAATATGGACTTAAATCCTTTATACTTATCAGTACAGATATATAATACACAATAAGTATAAAAATAACTACTTTGTAACAACTAATATATCTGAATGTTGTGGCTTTTACCACTATCATGTTTTAAATCTACTGTTATAATTTAATTTTTTTTTATTATCATTGTCTTTAAAAAATGCGCACGTTAAAAGATATACAGAGTGTCCCATAAGTCTGTAGACATTTTAAAAATTCGTAACTACTGAATGATTGATAGAATTGAACGCAGTTTGCGAAAAAATTCACTCTCGTAAAGGGGGATTTTTTTGTAAAGAAATAAAATATAGGTAAATTTTTGTCGACTGCAGTTTGACTAATAGTTAAAATTTTCACACGGATGTGAAAGAAAAATATCCAAATGAAAACCCTGTAAATTGCACCATTTTGTGATTATAACAATTAACTTCTTATTTTGCCTCCTACTTGTGCATACATGAAGTTTTAACTGCGATGCTGACTTGGTGGATAAAGCGTTATTGGTGAAGACGTTTTCCCTCTGTTAAGAACCGCCGACTGACGCTGCAGTTAGCATTATTATAACTCGTTTGCAAACTGTAATTTGTGGTGAGGACGGACACATAGGATTTATACGCCTCTAAACATTCGCATGCTTTTAAGTACAGTTTTCATAAACATGTGTTATCTGGTCACGCACAGCGCCCTCTATCGACAAATAGCTTTATTATTATTATTATTATTATTATTATTAAAAACAAATCATCTTCGCGAGAATGATTTTTTTGTAAACCGCGTTTAATTGTACCAATTCATTCAAAAGTTATGAATTTTTAAATTATCTACAGATATATGGCACACCCTGTATATACATATAAATCAATTTTCTGATTTTTAAATAATTTTTAAAGAAGCTTATAATCTAAAACAGTAGTATGTTCGAGAATATTCAAATAATCATCCTTTTAAAGTAATAAGTAAATAAATAATTATTTTAAAGAAGTTATTTTTATTTGAATGTTGTTTTAATGTAAGATCATCAATCTCTTTTTTTTTTTTTTTTTTTTTTTTTTAGTTCCCCATCATACTATAGGCATGGGGAACTTAGGTAATCGTGAAAATTTTCGACCTTGGTTTTTTGACTTTTTTACACGTTCTCAGGTGTGAGGAATGCGAAAATGACAAAATTTGTATGGTGTCCGTCTGTAGGGTGTCTGTTAGTTTGTTACTCCGTTAGTATGTTAGTCTGTGTACACGATATCTGGCAAGAACCCTATTCATTTACAACATTCGAATTAAAAAACTTCATAAGTTATTAGAAATTGACGATTTTCTTAACATGAGAGAATAGGAAAAAATTTCACTTAAACGTGCATTAAATGGAAACTTTTTACTGTAAAAAATGTCAGACCAGTTTTAAAATTTCAGTTTTGATGCCGGATGAACATCAGTAACTATAAATATGCTTCTTTGAAAATTTCGCAAGTTATTGGAAATTTACGAATTTCTTAACATGGAATTATAGGGCAAAATGTCACACAAAGTCAATTTTTAGAGATAATTTGATCGTAAAGATGTTAGACTATTTTTGAAATATTATTTAGGACATTGGCATGAATATTAATGACTATGAATTTTCCTATATAAAAACTTCGTAAGTTATTGGAAATTTACGAATTTCTTAACATGGCAGAATAGAGCAAAATTTTACATAAACGCCAACCTTGAGGGATATTTTCATCGTAAAGATGTCAAACCACTTTCGAAAAATTACTTAGGATACTGACATGAATATCATACACTATGATTTCGCCAATTAAAAAATTCGTAAGTTATTTGAATTTACGATTTACTTAACATGTCAGAATAAGGCAAAATTGAGCATAAACTTCCATTTTGAGGATCATAAGTACATTAGACAACTTCAAAATTACGTTTATGATATTTGTTTGAACTTGATTGAATACAAATATTCTAATAGGAAATTTTCATAAATTATTCGTAATTTACGATTTTATCAACAAAGCGAAATTGAAAATTTTTCATATAAATATGAATTTTGGAAATAGTAGCATGAAAACTAAAGAACGGAATTGACCCTGATAAAACAAATTAATAGATTAGAATAAGATAAATATATCGAAGTGAACGGTGGAGAGCATATTAGGCGGGGATTTCATTCTGTCACTGTATGAAGCTTTGGTCAAATTCATTTCTCTAAACATGATTATAATATGCCTCGCACTAGAAATTTATGAGAACATAAATATGATGGGAAACTGAACAGAGTCCACCTATGCCAACTAGTTTTTTTTTTTTTTTTTTTTTTTTGCAGCGATTAGACTTCAGATGTAATTGTAACTTTTGATGCTTCAAAAAAATTTACATGTATCTATTAGTGTGCAGGTTTCCCATCTTAGTTTTCACAAGAATGTAAGAATTAGTTTTTTTTTTTTTTTTTTTTTTAATTTTTGTTAAGATATATTTATAAGTAAAAAAAAAAAAAATAATAATGAGGATTTTTTTTCTTGGATTCATAAAATAAATATATGAGTAATCTGATCTATTTAATAAAAATTTCATACGTACCATACAGTTTATTCATTAAAAAAAATTAATAATGATAGTAAAATTGATAGCAATATTAATTGCACTTCATGTAATTTACACTTATATCTCATAATATAACTGAATATATTTGTATTTCCCTGAAAAACAAATTATGAATGTTAATCATATCATATTTTGTTGAAAAATTCTTTAGTGCATCTAAATAATGTAATATTCATAAAATGTCAATTTTATTAAGGCTTTTTCAGTGTATATAAATTAAAATGTGCTTTAAATAAATACTTTCCTAGATCATAATATATACTTATTTACCAATGTCCCTACTGAAGGTAGCTTAATTGTTTAGAAAAAATGTTACGTGAATTTCATTTTTCTACATTAAAGTCAAAGAATTTATTAACCTAACTAAGCTTTGTGTTTCCTAAACTACCTTTGAATTTAATAGTAAATTTTAAAGACAATGTGAGGGTTGTGTATAGGTAATCCTTTATCTCCTATTCTTGCCGATATCTGTATGCATTATTTTGAGGGAGAAATATTAAAGTTGTTACATTGAAAATGTTGGTTACGTTATGTAGATGACACATTCATTCTTATCGAAAACTTTTTTAACATCTCTGTCATTCTTTAAATTTGAAATTTTATTGATCTCCATATTCAGTTTACTTCCGAGTTAGAAAAATTGTAATTTACTTCCCTTCCCTGATGTTTTGGTTACTATGTGTGATTCCTCTTTTGAAGCTTCTGTGTATAGAACATCTTTTTCTGTTTCTAACCCTCTCTATTCTCTCTCAAATCATCTGGCTAAACAGAAAATTGACACATTTTACACTTATATGTATCCTTCTCTTAAAAAATTTTTGACACTTCTTCTCCTAAAGAAGAACTTAATTACTTGCAATCTTTTGCTATCAAAAGAAGTTTCAGCCCCTCTATTATTAATAAAGCTCTTAAAAAAGTCAGTAGACCTACTTTCATTTCTACTTTTTCCTGTGAGGCTCAAATTAAAACCGATAACCTTATTGTCTTGCTTATTTATTCACCCTTATGTTTGAAATTAGCTAAAGTTTTAAAACAGTTTAACTTTCGTGTTATTTTTATAACTCTTAATAAATTTCAATTCATTTTAATTAAATCCCCTGTTCCTGATTTTCATAAGTGGGGTATCTATAATGTCCCTTTTAATAATTGCCATTTATCTTACATAGGTCAAACTGAAAGAAATCTGGAATGCCATTTACATGAACATTCTCGCAATGTCATTAACAAAAAATTTCAAAATATTCCAATGAGAAGCATAGTTGGGAATATGGCTATAGTTTTATTTTTCAGCAAGCCAAAATTATCTTTTATGCCTCACGCATTTCAGAGTTAAATTTTCTGTAAAATTCATCTATCTACCTTGATCACGATAAAAATTATTCATGAAAAATCTGATGCCGCTTTGCCATCTACAACTTGGAAAAATTTATTTAACTCGATTAAGTATTTTGCTTAATTTTCTAAAAGAATAAATAAATAAAATAAAATAAATTAAAAATAAATAAATGAGTCATATACATAAAGTAAAATAAAAAAAGTATTTATAATAAAAAGTAAAAAAAAAAAAAAAATATCCTTCCCTCTGTTCTGTTGTTTCTTGTATCTTGTTTACTGGTTGCGTTCCCTTCTGATTAGTTTTTGAATGCTGAATTTTACTGGTTGGTTGTGTTTCTCCTGAGCTTTTGGGTTTTGCTCTTCTTTCAGTCTCCCTTTTGCTTCCTACGTTGTAGCACGCGCTTTTTGCACCTGAAAAAGGCAGGCCATGTCCTTTCGAAACCGGTTATGTTTACATTAATTTTATCATGTGTAAAGAAGCTTTTAAGTTTAAATATCTGAGTTATTTACCTCATTATTTTTTACACAATCCTTCTGTACTGGATTGGGTAATACATAAAATTTTTTATTAGGAAACATTGTATATGGTCAGGAACACAATTTATCAGTTTCAAGACATTACAAAAATATTTATCGAAAAGAAAAGGCGGACAAACAAGGTATTATTTAAAGGTATTTTACAGACCTAAAATATATCAAAAATATTTTTTTGAAAAGTCGTTTCATAATTTATACGTATCATCTGAAAACACCATAGTGTAACCTATTATGTGAAACAAATATGATAAAAGTAAACATCAGAAAGATAACATTAATTAAAAAAAAGAAAAATCATTCCTCCATCGTCCATTTTGACTACAACAAAAAGGGAAAAAAAAAAATCCTATTTTCATATGAAAGTAATTTTTCTTTTTTGACTTGTTTCTACAAAATGTCAAAGGTCAATTTAAACATTGAAATCAAGGTGTGCATAGTAAAGTTATTGTTTCCAAAGAAAAATTTTTGAGTCCCACATGAGTAAAGAAGTCAGTAAAATATGTTGATATAATAACAAATAATCTAATATTATTAATTTTATTATTAAAATCACAAAAGATAATGGTATTGAAGAAACAGAATAAAATACTTTTAAATTTCTAAAAGATTTTTCACCATATATAAATTTGCAATAATTCATAAATTTAATAGGTAAATGTAGGGTGGAATGGAGTAAGTGTAACAACTTTTAGGCATAAAGGACTTTGACCACGTTTTCCTCAATTGCTATTATGCATAATTCTGGAATATTTTAAGCATAAAATAGAACTAATTGGTTTTCTCTATATATTAAAAAAAGTTACGGTCGCTGGCGTCAATTTTTTTTTGTCTGCGACAGCATCTCCTCGCGGAGGGCAAGGTCCTTCGAGTCATGATTGGTATCAATGCGTTCCGAATACTTTAAAGTTCAACAGACTGGGTCCTCGATCCCCCCTGAGGTCTCCTCAGCCTGTCCCCACGAGAGAGTAGCTGGTTAGAAGATCCCTCGGTATAATTAGATGTTTTCCCCATGACCACATTACTGCTATAAACCACGCTGTTTGACAGTGGCCAGTGGGTGCAATCAATCAATCAATCAATCCAAGGAAGACATTTCAGCTGCTTAGAAACTTGTACCATTTTAATTAAAGAAGTTATTAACTAAAAACGACAGGTTTATGAAGGTATTCTATTTGCCACCTGCAAAAAAGTTTCTCCCAGTTACGTTGTTCTTCTGTCATGAAGTTATTTTACACGAGGAAAATAAAATATAATCCAGGGTTGTAGGTAGTTAGGTTGGGTTTAACGTCGCACCAGTACTGCACTATGGGTGATTGGCGATGGTCTGGGACGCAGCCCCTAGGGATTTTCCGGAGACACCAAATCACAATTTTGATCCTCCACGGAGGGGATGGCTCCTCGGCTTTGGTGATCCCCAGAGGTATACTTTTAATGGGGACATGGAGGACTTTGCGGTCACAGCGGAATTTATGTGCACCAGCCACCATTAATGTACCTGACGGTGTTTGGACGGTTCAAGTATCGAATCGACAATTTTCCAATTATGAGCTCGGCGCTATACCTACTGGGGTACAACGGCCCGGAACCATGGTTGTAAAATATATATATATATATATATATATATATATATATATATATATATATATATATATATATGTAATAATAATATCAATGTTGCTAGAAGTAAATTTTTTTTTCTCTACTTTTAGAAAATTAATTTTTTTTCACGGGAAATTTAAAACATCATCCATCATTGTATGTAGGTAGGTTGTTAGGTAGGTTGGGTTTGACGTCGTACCATTACTGCGCTATGGATAATTGTCGACTTGTTTGAGACGCACCCTTAGCGATGTTACGGGGACATGCCACCACATTTTTGATCCTACACGGTGGGATGGCTCCCCCTCTTCCATGATTCCCAAAAGTACAATTTTGATGGGAACATGGAGGACATTGCGATCACGACAGATTTTACGCGCGCCAGCCACCATTAGTGTATACGACGGTCTTTAGCCAGCTCGAGTACCGAACCCGTAATCTTCCAATTACGAGCCGGGCGCTCTACCGACTGGGGTACAACGGATCTATGGTTGTAAAAAAGAAATAAAAAGGGTCATATACTAAAGCTTTAATGCAAAATGGTCTAGATATTATGAATTTCTTTCCATTCAATATATATACATATATACTGATTTTTAGCATAATTTTCATAAAAATAAATAATGTGCTATTAAATATTATATATTTCAATTTAACATTTAATATGGGGATTTCTATAATAATTTGCTGCTTTTGTCTTGTGTTATGCAGTATTAATATTACTATTCAGTGAAAGGAAAGCAGCTAATAGGAGGGCAGAGCTCTGCATGTGTTAATAAATAAAATGAGTCGGGGGTTGGTGAGCAGATCGAGCAGGGGGCAGAACCCCTTAGTTTTTTCCAAAATAACTTTTACAATGGAACAACATGCAACGCAAAGAAAAAAATGATGATAATTTTATATTACATGTTTCTACTTGTCTCAAAGTTTGGGGCAAGTGTAAGCTCTGCCTTTTGTGCCCACATACAGTACATTCAGATACAAAGGGTTTCCACAAATTCTCTTTACAAATACAGACATTTATTAAATGAAATACTAAACAAATACGAACTTGAAAGTTATTTTATTTTAAGAGGCAAATATTAAAGTCTTTTTCACCGGAATTAACCCGTTAGCGTCCAGTGTCCTCATATGAGGACAGTTAATAAAATAGCACGCATATTTTTTGTTGTTTTTTGGAATGATTTCTGCTTTTTAGTGACAGTTTATAGCGTCACTCTAAATGATCTCTGAAAGTTTAATGTTCCTACTATTAATTATTATTTCATAATTTGGATAGTCATTTTATGATTTTTCATTCATCGCATATATATTTGCTTTTTGCGCAGGTATATTAGCTTAAATCAAGTTGAATAATAATATATATTATAATACTTTAATTTCGAGAACTTTGTCAACATGTACTAGGAAATTAATTTGTATCTCAAAATTTTTCTATCTCGAAGTTTTCTCGCTAGAACTTCAAATGTCAATAATTAAGGATAGGCTTTAAATTTAAAACTATCATAAGAATTGTTTAAGTTAATATATTTTACTGTCAGTTGTCTATATTAATTTAGAAGTGAAATAATCAGCTAATAATATTTTGCAAAATTAATTCGAGCGTTAACGTGTTAATACGCGCCATTAATATACCATTTATTGCGCGTAGCACATCAAGGCAATACTCGATTTTCAGCTATGCCTACAGTACCGACATGTTACCAGCGGTGTCAATGGCGTTTATGATTCTTCGCTTCACATCAGTAAAATTCCACACCTAATTTCGGTGTTCACGTTGTTTAACAAATCCCCACAAACAGAAATCCAGGGACTTGAATTCAGGAGAACGAGGTGAACATGGAATTGAGTCATTTCGACCAAACCACCAAACTGTAAACGTTTCATCAATGAAATTAGGAACATCAAGATCCCAATGTGGCGGTGCTCCATCTTGTTCGTAAAAGACTCTCGCGCGAAGATTATCTAACTCTGGTGTCACAAATTCAGTTAAAATGCCTAGGTACACATCTGCAGTTACTGATTTCTTAATCAACAAAAATGGTCCAATGACTCAACTCCATATCAGGTCACACCATACATTCAATTTTGGACTATCTCTCTTGAACTCCCTACTTACATTGGAGTTTTCTGAGCCTCAGACTCTCGCATTATGTGTACTGATTTTCCCTGAAACACGAAACATTGCCTCATCCCTGAAATATACATGACACAGGTCTTTTTCTTGAGGCATAGCGATTTTGATATTTTGGGTCACTGACTCTTCAAAATATAATCTAAAATGCACAAAATAATAATCAATGAAAACTTTAATCAGTAACTCAGTACTTAGAACAAATTTTACTTTACTATCTCATGAAAAGTTTTTAACGAATTTTTGAAGTTCTAAAGAGACTTTGGGGACATCCTGTATATAAGTCAAATCTCCAGATAGGAAAATCTTGGAGAAATTCTGCCATAGAGGAAATATAAGCATTTTTTTTCAAACTTCTAAATTTATCGCTGTTTAATATTTGATTTGGTTTTAGAAAGCTTAATAAAATAAAGAAAACTTCAAACAAAAAATAATAATGAGTATAAGGTCCGAATGTAGCTTATCAGTTGAGTTATCAGCCGAGGATACACTTATCTTACTTCCCCTGTATATTAATTACATTAAAAATCAGTTGAACTACACAAGAAAAATTTTGTTGTTGTGATTTAAAAAATTCAACGCTTTCTTAATTAAAGTTAAACCCATAAATACAACTATACAGTAAGAAATCAAATCTTAATTTTAACGATAGTATACCAAAACACAGGAAAATAGTCGAATATGGAATGTCATTTTTTTTTTAACTCACCCTTTTTTTTTTTTTTTTTTTTTTTTTTTTTCAAATGGCTCGACACACATGCCTAAAGCATTGGCCGGGGGAGGGGGGGGAGGGGGGGGAGGTCGCCGAATTGATGACCATTTGTGAAGAGGCACCCAATGGGCGGTCATCGCTACCCCTAACAGGGACAACACATCCATGCCTTCTCAAGTCCGGTTTCCATTTGCGCTCATTCGGCGGCTTCTATTCAGAATCCTTTGATGTGATGAGCCGAGCTCACCGGAGCTCAAAGCCTTCGAACGGGCTGTTTCTAACCCCCTGCTGAGATAATTGTAGGGGCTCGGGGTGCGTATCTCCGAACTGTTGGCGCACGCAGAACAAATTCACAATTTTTCGCCAGAGAATGCGATTTTCGCCAAATCTGGAAGTGCAAAGAGAAACTTTACGCCGCTTAACCTGTATAAATAAACATCCGGCGTTTTTCTTTCTTTTTTTTTTTTTGTTATTAGTTTTTTTTCTTCTGATTATTAATGTAGGATTTAAATCGCAAAACGAAACATATCTTGAAATTAAGAAATAGTTATCCGAATAGAGAAGTAGATAATAATAATGGTAATATATTAGCATTGAGATCCGATTTCATGTATAAGGCCAAAAAGTTTGTAAAAATTGTTCAAACAAATTACAAATTCTTAGTAAAATGCATGAAAAATGTTCATAAGTCCAAATCAGTAGTACGCCATTTTACATTTCAACTATTTTTATTGTCATTTTGTAATTAAATTTTTAAAATGTATGACTTTATAAAATATCTCTCTTACGATGCAGTGCTTGAATTTTCATAAATTATCACCTTATATTTATCTATTATGTATTTTTAAAGAGCATCTTAATCATAATAAAATAGATATTTCGTGTTAAATTTTATGGTTGAAATTCATAAAATTTTCTAAGTATAATTTCCTCCTCGGACATGTCCATTTCTCATTCTTTACCCACCCACCCCCAACCCCAACATACAAAGTTATAAAATAAAACGTTAAACATTTTATTAATGCTATTCTATTTGTTTTTCAGTAATCATAAACAATCTAACTTAATATGTTATACAAATCAAAGTAATAATGATGCGCATAACCATTTTCATCCTATATTTATTGTTACTAATTTCTATTGAGAGCGAAATGTATTCATATTAAAAGGAATGAGTATGATAGAACACTCAACACAGTCGCAGACTGAAATGCCGCACCTCATAGGCTACCCTCTATCCGATTCGATAAATTTGATTTATCGTAATTAAATGACTAATTTTATTAGGATTGTTTTCGTACATTAATTTCCAACACAACTGATCCCCATATTGCAAGTTCGTGGGAAGTATTGGCCTAATTTGTCAAATGAAGGAAACACAATATTTAATTACTAAAGTTTCAAATTAAAATGTTCATATTTAATGAAGTGTATTAAAAAATATATTTTAAAATATTAGTCTGACATGTTTACGACAAAATATTGGCATAATGGACGTTTAAACGAAATTTTGCTCTATTTTGCCATGTTAAAAAGAAAACGTAAATTTTGAATAACATGTGAAGTTTACAACTTACATTGTTCCAAAGCAATATTGTCCTTATCAATGACATAAGTGATATTTAAAAACTGATGCATCCATTTTACAAACTCAATATCTGTAATACACACAGACAAGTCACATAAACCAACCACTAAAAACATAATTTTTGGATTCAGGAAACCTCAAAACATATAAATGTAACAAAAATTCAATTTCGAAAACGTGATCCGAAAACAATACTTTCGCGACCTTTTACGGATAAGATAAAGTAAATTAGAATAAGAGAATAATTTTAAATTAATTAAACTTTAATTGCATTTATTACATTGATTTTTATTTATAAAAAGAAATGCTTTTATTTAATTTGGGGTAGACCTGTATATTTACTATATATTTTACAAACACAATATAGTGTACTAATTTAGCACAGAATTTAAAACACATAGCACGACATGAAATGACCTTTCAGCAATTCCATTGTATGAATATATCTGAATTCTTTTGTGGGGTTCTGTGTAAACTTCTAATAAAGGATATACATTCTACATTGTATACGAAACATTCTTTCATGCACATAAAATAAATGTTCAATTTTTTTTTTTTTTTCTTTTGTTTCATCCAAAAATATTAAATTGTATTTACCAGAAAATTCACACATAGACTTAATGAATTTGAATTCTTTTCTTAGTCACTGCACACGAATTACTTAATATTTCATCCGAGTCCCAATATCTATTCTTGAGGTATGGTGATAACAAACACACAGACACACACATTCAGGCAACCGCTAAAAACCTAATTTTTTGTTTCATGATATTTAAGCAAATGTAGCAAAAACTCAATTTCGAAAATCTGAATCAAAAATAAAACTTTTCTTACAATATATGGGTAAAATAAACTAAATAATGATGCGTAATAATGATAATCTGGTGTGTCACTCACACGACTTTCTTTTTCACCCTGCATTTCAATATTATAATGACAGATTGCACATTAAAGCTTAAGATCAATAGCGTAAGAATGTAAAGTTTAATGTACTTTTCAAATAATCTAAAATAGGTTTAGAAACAATTTTATTTGACGAAGAGAAAGTAAATAATAATAATAATAAAAATAATAATAAAACAGAATAAAATAAAATAAAATAAATGTATTTCAAGGATAATTTTAAAAGCTTTAAAATCATAATATTACAAATATACTTCTTCATTAATCTTGATAAAATAAATTTAGCAAATAATTTTAAAAGCTTTAAAATCATAATATTACAAATATACTTCTTCATTAATCTTGATAAAATTAATTTAAAGGGTTTTCTAATAAATTTTGGCATTAAATTATATTATCTAAAAAAATCTGGTGTGAAACAACCACACGACTTCCATTACCCACTATTACACATATTATATGCATTTTTGAGAGATAATGCGATCAGAAAACATAAAAGTGAACTAAAGAGAAAATCGTTAGAGCCGTTTTTGAGATACCAACTTTTACAAAAAATAAATTATTGACCGGAAAACAATAATTACATACAAAAGGATATTTAAAAGTGAGTTAATATGGCGAGTTTGAAAAAAATCCGTACAGCTGTTTTTAAAGGAACGCCCTTGGGAGACCTGAAATTGAGCTATTTATACAGGACGCCTATCAATTTTCCTGAACTAACCAACTATATCATTCGAAAGGATATCTGATAGAGTGTTTATATAGCAAATTTGAAGAAAATCGTTAGAGCAGTTTTTGAGATATGGACTTACGGTCCCACTTCCGGTTTCCGATGTCCCACTTCCGGTTAAACTGAATTATTGACCGAAAAACAATAATTACATACAAAAGCATATTTAAAAGTGAGTTAAAATGGCGAGTTTGAAAAAAATCCGTACAACCGTTTTTAAAGGAACGCCTTTGCGAGGCCTGAAATTGAGCTATTTATACAGGACGCCTATCAATTTTCCTGAACTAACCAACTATATCATTCGAAAGAACATCTAATAGAGTGTTTATATAGCAAGTTTGAAGAAAATCGTTAGAGCCGTTTTTGAGATACGGACTTACGGTCCCACTTCCGGTTTCCGATGTCCCACTTCCGGTTTTTCAATTTTCACCAAAATTTCGAAAATTCATCTGTAGACCAGACGTATTTCAATTCTAAAGTTTTGTAGCTCTATCTTTATTAGTTTCTGAGCTATAATAACCAGAAGATTCTCCACATACATACACACACACACACACACACATACATACACACTGACCAATTGCCAAAAACCACTTTTTTGGACTCAGGGGACCTTAAAACGTGTAAATCAGGTGAAAACCCGATATCGAATTTTCAGACCGAATACAATACTTCCATTACCTAGGGTAGTAGGTAATGGAAGTAATAACGATACAAAGACTCCATTGACACATTTTTAACAATTATGATTCAGGGAGCCTCAAAACGTGTATATATAACAAAAATTCAATTTCGAAAATTTGACCCCAAAACAATACTTTCTCTACCATATATGTTGGTAAGAGAAAGTAAAATAAATAAATAAATAAATAAATGTATTTCAAGAACAATTTTAAAAGCTTTAAAATTAGAATATTACAATTTTATTTCTTCATTAATCTTGCTAAATTAAATTTAAAGGGTGGAGGATTTCTAATAAATTTTTGCATTAAATATATTATTTAAGAATTACGATACTAAAACTCCACTGACACATTTTTAATAGTTTATTCTCTTGGGAAAAACAAAAAAAAAAAAAAAAAAAAAAAGATTGCTCGAATCCTTAACGAATCATGAATGAAGTGGAAAGAAGGGTTGCTTTGCGACAGAGAGGGTTTTGGCGCGAGCTACAAAAATTCGCCAGGTTGACCTGTATGCGCCAACATTTCGGAGATACGCGCCCGGGGTAGATATCTTTGTCAATTTTGCATGCTTTCCTTTGAGTTAACTGCGCGATCTGATAAGAAAGGGCTACAACTGATGACAAGACATTTGGCTCTTTGTGACGGAAGCGTGATTAATGACGTTTTGAGCGTTGATCTGGAGCTAAAGTGGATACCGGCCTTCAGGGATTCGAACCCAGGCCTGACCTTGTAGGAGTCAAGGACGCTAACCACTACACCATCTGGGCGGCGAACTCCCCATAATAAAATGATGAATTTTGGATATCTGTGGATTTGAATATCGCAAACTTTCAAGTATTTTTATTGTGTTTTAACGATTTATATATATCTATATATCTATATATAAAGATAGTTTACATGAAAAATGTTTAGTAATAAAATAAAATAAAATAAATAAAAATTAATTTAGGGTAATAGGGACCAAGCAGATAATATGGAATAATTATGATGGGAAACATAGAATACCCATGTTTCTTTAAAGAATAATATGAAATAGGGTTGTATTTTTACAGAAAACATAAATATAAACACATTATTTTGAAAATATTATTGAAAATAAACAGCTTGAAAAAGTTATCAACATTCAAGTTTTACAAAAAATGCAAATAATATGGAATAGTTGGTATTCCGTACTATCCTAATCGCAATCTGGAGGATAAATCAACATCAACCACCTGTAAAAATACATTTATTGGAATCAGATGTTAACTGATTCAACTTCCATACCGGAAGTGGTTCTAAGTTTTCACTTATTTTACTGCTTTGTAAATAGATTATTGAATTCGTAATAATTACTCACAAAAATGTCTGATTTTTGATAAACTAAATAATCTGGCGTGTCACCCACACGACTTTCTCTTACCCTGAAATTTAATACTATAAATACAGGTTGCAGATTAAAAGGTAAGATAACGAATATTGTAATGTAAACCTGCGTTAAACAATTCATATTAGGCTTCTGAAGAGTTTTATATGATAATTAGTTCTGTGTGAGGGGGGGGGGGCTACCGCTCCCCTCAACCCCCCGTTTCATTAATGCACCTACATTTATATACAATTTAATTCGGTTATTAAAAATAATTATGTTTTTAAAAAATAATTTATTAATATTATTATTTTAAAAAATTATCTTTTATGATATTGCAGACGAATTCCATATTAGAGAAGTAGTATAACACCAAAATATAAAAAAAAAAAAAAAGCCCATTTTATTCTCAATATTAAAAAAAAAAAAAATTAAGTTTTTTTTTCGTTAAAAGTAAAAAAAATCGATAACTTTATTTTAAATTATCGCATATCGATAGTTCAACCATTCGTTTTAAAGGTATTGGCGAGCTCTTTTGAAAGATACCCATCATGAAAATTTACTCCCCTCGAGGGGGGACTTCCCCCCAGGGGGGGAGGCGAGGCTCCTACATACACAAAATTTTTTTTCCATTTAACTATCTCTATTACAAAAAATATATATTCGTTTCATTTGGTTTAGTGCAGTCTCTAGACGTTAGGTTAGACGTTGGAGTCGTTAAAGAGACAAGACGTGAGTTTTTGCGCTCCTGATGGCCGGCTAAAAGAATAGGAAAAGGGGTGAGTCGGAGTTATGTACCATACCATTTTCTTTTCCTAAAGTTATTATCTGTCTTTCGATACCATTCATAAATTTCCAGCCCAAGTGGTTCATTGATAAAATGTATAAATAATAATTAATAACTTATGCTTCCCTCAGCAATGGCTTTCAACATGGCTGATTGCTTTTCTCTATTTTAAAAACTTTATTTTAGAATGCTTTTTACATTTAAAATCTCTCTAAAACCTAAAAACGGAATATTTTCCAGTCCACAATCACGACCTGAAGACCATTGCTGACCCTCAATTACGTATTTTGCCAATTTTTATTTATAATACCCAATAAATGATAGCTTATTCTTAAATTTGTTTTCCCCACGTGCCTTGCGCATTTCTGTTAAGTTACAAGTTTTCATGTAGAGGTACTTGCCTATCCCCGCCCCGGATGCAAGTTTGCTTCCCTTGCTCGGGGATGCGGTTCGACGTTGCTGATTGGTTGTCATCTTTTATGGTGTAATGATTCTCCACTGACTATAATACTTAGCTTAAATCAGTAATAATTTACCATATTGCTCTCGTTTTATGCGAATAAATGAATATGAATAATTGAAAGAGATTTCTAGTTGTATTTTGAAAACAAAATTTTCTTCTCAGTATTTTAAATTGTTTATTTTACCATTTTAAATTTATGATAGATAAAATTACTTTAATAAAATAATTCTGAATAAGAAAAATAGTGGCGCCATCTATATTTTTCATTGATTTTTAATTATTATGTAACCTTCTTCATTTTATTTTATGTTTTAATTCCCTTCATTTTTCTAATTAATTTAAGTTATAGAAGTTCGTATAACTTTCCCGCGAATTCCTTAAACATATTTTTAAACAATTTCTTAACAGTAATTTTATCAAAAAAAAAAAAAAAAAAAAAAAGAAAAGAAAAAAAAAAAAAAACAATAAGAAAATAAAAGGGGAACCTACTTATTTATTTATTTTTTATCTTAAGAAAAAAAAAAAAAATAATAATAATAATAATTTTTATTTATTATATTTCATTTTTTTTTTTTTTTCTCTTTATTATTCATTTAAATACTTACAATTTTTATTTATTTATGCATTTAAATTTTAACCCCCCCCCCATTTTTTTTTTTTTTTTTTTTTTTTTACTTTTGTTCTTTTGTGATCATCAATATAACAATTTTTAAGATGAATTCTGATTTCAAAACTAAAGAAGTACATGTAATACTAAATACCTTGTTGGTATTCTAAATACTGTATTAATTAAAAGAAGAAAAGGAGAGAAAAAGGGAAAAAAAAAAAAAGAAGTTTTTTTTTTTTTTTTTTTTCCGATCTTTAAAAAAAAAAATAAATAAATAAATAAATAAAAAAAAAAAAAAAAAAATAATAATAATAATTTAAAATAAAATAATCATTTTTATCGTTCTATTTATTTACTCATTTACTTTTGACCTTAAAAAATAAATAAATAAATAAATAAATAAATATATAAATAAATATTTAAATAAATAAAAAAAAAATAAATAATAATAATAATAAATAAAAAACTTAGTGTACAGCTGTATATAAATTTCACTTGTATCCTTATAAATATATTAATTTAAAAATAATTAATAAAATCTATTAATACAATTAGCTAAAATAAATTAAAATATATAAATAATAATAGTTTGTGCGCATTAACTAAAATCCGACCCTACAGATGGCGCCACTTTTAGATACATTTTCAAAATTTTCAAAATATTTAAAACATATTTGTACTTTGCAGAGAATTAAACGTAATAAAATGCAATCTTAACTTCATAACTTTAGCAAATTAATGCAGTTTTGCTTCTTAATTACTAATTCCTATGCTTTTATTGAGAATAAATTTCTTCTATGATTAAAAAAAAAAATAAAATTAAATTAAAAACAGAATACTTTTCGAAGTTTACTGTCCTAGTAGCTGTTGGTGTTTGCCACCACTCCCCCCTCCCCCTCCCCTTTTTTTTTTTTTTTTTTTTTTTTTTTTCGTTGTTTTGTTACTTGTAGTGTTGTGTCGGGTTTGTTCCTTAACCACTTGGGTCTCTCCCCTCTGATTTTTTTTTTTCTTTCTTTTCCTCTAAAGCCCTAGTCGGATGGTAACAAATCTAAACTTTCTCAAATCTAAAAACATTTTCTCTTATTTATTCTCGGGAGTCTAGGCTCCTGGTTTTTGCTTGCCCCCTTTTTTTTTTTTTTTTTTTTTTTTAAATCTCTCCCACAAATATGGTATGGTACGAGGGCTTCGGCGAGCCTCCTCCGTTAATTCACTTCAATTGTTCAAATCAGAATCTTTTCCACCCACTTCATTCCTTGGATAACAGAATCTAAAACTCAAAAAGCCTTTTTCAAGGCTATCTTCAAACCTGCCATTCTGCTCCGTAAGATTGAAAGATGACGGATTCAGAAGAAGAACTTGATGCAGTGCTTGATAACAATGAGGATCAGGATGATGCCTCCGACTCCTCGACCTCATCTGACAACTCTACACACTCCTTCAAATCAGGGTGTTCGACAAGGTCACAAACCCGTAAGAATCGCAAGAAAAAATCGAAGATCTCACAGATGACTCCTCAACAATTCCTGAAAACCAACAGCACCCCATCAAAGGACTCATTTAACCCGCGCAAAGACTTTAAAGAATACAAATCCATAGTCGCTGTCACAAAGGCAGCAATGGAAATTATAGCCACAGTCCGAGCCAAGGGTAGTAGAGCACCTCTGGCCTTACTCAACAGAGCCTTCTTGCGAATAAGATCGATCCACAAGATGGCCAGACTCAAAACCTACACGAACATGGAACCACCATCTACAGAAGAAGCACCAACCACCAGCATTCAATCGCAAGCAGAAAACAGCACATCAACTAATCCCCAAGATCCAGATTCCGAACCTCAACACACGCTAAACTTACAGGACATCCTAAAGAACCACCAACAACAAGTCCATGAGAAACTCGACCACATCTCAGCCCAGCAAGACAAGATACTAAGAAAAATCACAAAACACATTCACCCACAAGCCAACGACTCTCCCTCAACCTCTTCCACACAGCAACAACCAGTTAATGAAAACGTCCTCCCAGCACAGCCTGCACTCAACGAACAGCCCATCGCAGCCTCAGACCCCGCCTTCCCATCTCTGGAAGAAGCTCACCATTCAGTACACCATCACACCACTCCAACCAGCCGCCCTCCCCAATTAACGTCGTTCAGCAACAATTCCAAAGCCCTCAACGTTTACAACAAAACACAAAGCACCATATACATCACATCCAAGGACTCTACACTAAGCGGATTTGAAATCTTAAAGCTCATGCGAAACACAAGAGTTGCAACGGCAGCTAAAATAATAAAATAAAACACCTACAGACGCTCCTTGGATATCATCTGCAATACCAAGGAAGAAGCGCAAACCCTGATCCAGGATTATTCAAGCAACCAAGCCCTCACAGAAAATCTCACCTTCAAGACGAAGCCAAGCCCACAACTAAGGTTCATCGTCCTGGGAGTCCCAGAGGAGCAGTCCGAAGATGCAATCAAATCAGAGCTACAAGATCTGGGCTACATTACACAATCCACTAATTCCGCACTAAAGCTCATCAGACAGTCTCCTTCAAAAGTGCAGGGACTTAACAACTGCATCTTCCAAGCACCACTCCCCATCGCTGAAGCCATAATAAAACTCAAATTTCTACCACTAGGCCTAATGCGGTGCATGATAAAGCCACATACACAGGTTTCCCGCTGTTCAACTTGCCAAAGTTTTGAGCACACCCCATCACACTGTAATCAGGAACTTTACTGCTCACACTGTGCTCAAAAGCATCGTAACAACAACTGCCAGGAACAGCCCAGCTGTATAAACTGTGCCAGAGTAAATCTAAAGAACGCAAACAAGGGCATTCGCCCCCTCAACTCGAACCATCCTGCATACTCTCCTTCCTGCCCGGTTCACGAGGAGGAATATAGGAGGTGCAGAGAAGCACTGGATAAAAAGTTCAATGTTACAGACTCCAAAAACACCCAACCACCACCCCGCATGCAACAGTCAGCAAATGCAAGCGCAACTAGACAATCTAACTTCTACTCAAACTCCAGACCGCAACGTAGCAGGCAGTCAACAAGTCTCCAAGCTCCTCCAAGTCCCTTCCCCTGGCTCTTCAACCCCTTCTCACTCTTCATGCCACACCAGAATGCCTCCCAACAAGGACAATCCTCTAACTTCTTCAGAGAAGGAAGCTCCAACCTAGCACCAAACTGTTACTATGAAGGCAACCAGCGGTACCTTATGCCATCGGGTCCTTTCGGTCAAACTCAAGAAGCTCAAGGAGTACAAGGGTAAATCATTTCATTTCCCTCTTTGCCCCCCTTTTTTTTTTTTTTTTTTTTTTTTTTTCGCTCTTTTCTCTCTTTTAAATGGCAAAATCAAGAAAGAAAAAACCCAAAGTTCTCTCCTCTCCTTCCCAAGAGTCTACATCCTCTCCTAATTCGTCATCCACAGACAATTTCAACAGTTTAAAATTCATGCAGATCAACCTCAACGGGTGCACGGCGGCTAACTTGACGGCCCGGGATTTCATGGAGAAAAACTCCATAGATATCGGGTTGTTGCAGGATGCCTACTGCACCGTTGGGAGTGGTCTGTATGGCTTCCCCTCTTCCTGGGTTAGTTTCAGCTCAAAAAAGAATACAGCACACATCATAATCACAAATAGCAACCTAAACTTCACACACCTTTTAACTGGGGAACATTGTGTTTTCATTACACTAACCACGAGGGAGGGTGAACTGACCCTTGGAAGTGCCTACGCCGCCCCGTCTGCGGACTTTGAGGCTTGTCTTTTGGAGTGGCAGCACTTAATCTCTCAACGTAAGCTTTTTGTCTGCGGCTGCGACCTCAATGCTAACTCCCCCCTATGGTGCTCACCCACTGAGGACATCAGAGGTCGCAGCCTCATTGAATTCATCGCGTCCAACAACATCTGCATGGCTAACATTGAGAATTCAGCACCAACCTTCCAAAAGCGCGATGCCCAGGGCTGGCCGGACTTCACATTGTGTAACCCCAAGACCTATGCCAGGGTGAATGACTGGACAGTCCTGGACATCTTTAATAACTCCGATCACAACTATATCACCTTCTCCCTTAACTCTAAACCCTCCATAACCCAATCAAAACGTTTCGCAACCAAACGCGGAAACTTTAATAAATTCAATAAATTAATGTTAAACCTCGCTCACCCCCTATTGGAAAACTTAAGCTCAATAAAGGACACTAACCAACTAGAAAACTTCACATTAAATTTCATAGCCGCTATTCAATCTGCTGCCACTTCGGCTTTCAGGCTGAAAAAGTCGGGACGTCGCTTCACCTATACCTTCTGGACTCCCCAGCTCCGCACCATGCGTAACAAATTGACAGCAATGAAAAGACAGTTAAAATACCTAGACCCCACACTTATACCACAACATAAACTAAAAATCAAACAGCATTCGGCCAACTTCAAAAAACAAATCAATTCCACTAAACACAACGCATGGAAAAAATTTTGCTCCACTCAAACACAAATATTCGGCACCGCTCAAAAATTCTATAGTAGTAAGTTTTTCACCCCCACAGAGTTGAAACTAGAAAGACCTCCAGCTCTTTCCTCCAAGCGCAACAACCTGGAATTCCTAACTAGCACTCTATTCCCCAAAACACAATACCCACTATTTCAAGAACCTTCCTTCTCGGCTCCCTCGGATGTTCCCTTCACGGAGTCCGAGATTAAATCCACTCTTTACAGCTTCAACATTAATAAAGCACCAGGTCCAGATAACATTGATTTTAAAATCTTACGAAACATTCATAGCACTATCCCACAAATATTCCTACTATGGACCAATCAATGCCTCAGACTAAATTATTTCCCAGAAATTCTCCGGAGAGGTGAGGTGGTGTATTTCTTGAAGCAAGGGAAACTCCCCTCTGAGCCCACATCTTATAGACCGATCTGCCTCCTTCCTACCCTAGGAAAACTGCTCGAGAAATTAATCGTAACCCGGCTTAACTATCACCTAGAAACAAATCAACTTCTCCATCCAAACCAATTTGGGTTCAGAGAGGGCAGATCATACGAACATGCCTTACAAGCCATTAAAGATTCCTGCGCCGTAAGCTGTAATGCCTCTAGATACACCACCATCATCTCTTTGGACATTAAGGGTGCTTTTGATAATGTAGAGTGGCCCCATATTCACAAAGCACTACAGGAACTCAACTGCCCGGGGAACCTGGCTGGAGTCATTCGCTCCTACCTTTCAAAAAGGAAAATCATCATTAACTGGGGCGAGGGAAACACAGAATTTCCCCAAACTAAAGGCTGCCCCCAGGGCTCGTGCCTCGGCCCGATTCTCTGGAATCTCATAGCTGACGGCGTGCTAAAGCGCATGAACTCTGAGGGCTTTACGACATTCGCTTATGCGGACGACTTCACCCTGATTCTCACGGGCCGTATCAGGAAGGATCTGGAGGACCAGGCCCAGGAAGCACTCTCCTTATTTAGCAGGCTCCTTAAAGAGTTTGACCTCAAACTCTCACCATCTAAAACCAAGGCCCTAACTTTGGCTTTCCCCAGATCCCTAAAAAAGAGAAATCCCAAGATGCGGATTGATGGTATCAGTGTCCAGCATGTTGATCACATGAAGCTTCTGGGAATAACCTTCGACCGACACCTCAACTGGCTGCCCCATGTAAAGGACCTTAAACTCAAAACACTAAGTCATTACCACAACTCAACTAAGATGGTAGGAAAGAGGTGGGGTATCTCCACCTCTCTCCTTAAAATATGGTATCAAACAATAATTGAAAAAATAATAACTTATGGGGCAGGCATCTGGGGAGGTCACTTAAGATCTGACGTTAGAGCTTCGCTTGACTCCGCTCAACGCCCTTTCCTCCTGCAAATTGCAAGAGGGTATAAAACCATCTCCACTGATGCCCTCACCGTTATCACTGGGATTCCCCATGCCCACTTGCAGGTCGCCCAAACCTATACTAAAACTAAAATCCTACAACTAAACGACCAAGAGCTCACTAACATAGTCTTTCCCCAAACTCCCATCCAGCCCCTGACCTGCAGTTGGGCAATTCACCCAGGTTTGGTTGTAGCTCCTCTAATAACAAACTGTTCAAAAAATAGCTTCTCACCTTCTGTCCCGGTGGCGATCTACACGGATGGCTCTAAGACCGAGGCTGGAGTTGCCTCAGCTTTCTGTGTTCTTGAAGGCGACAGCGAAGCCTATCGGTGGGCGGGTAGGCTCGAGGACTACAACTCAGTATTCCAAGCAGAACTCTACGCAATTAAAAAAGCCCTTGACTGGGCGGTCGTAAATCATAATCAACAACAACAACTAAGTGTTTATAGTGATAGTCTTTCGAGCCTGCTCGCCATTGCTCGCCATCGGAACAGACACCCACAAGTCCTGGAAATAAAAGAAATTCTAATGAACCCTAACCTTAACTGTACCCTGGCACACGTTTCTACCCACAGGGGAGTAGTCGGTAATGAACTTGCTGATTCCCTGGCCAAAGAAGCCACAGAATTCTCAGTAAAAGAACCATCTCCTCCTGCCCCTCCCTCCTACGTAAAATCAAAACTGAAACAAATCTTCATTTTAAAATGGCAAGACCTGTGGCGAAATTCCGAGAAGGGTAGATATACCTTCTCCCTAATCCCACAGGTTTCAACAAATTCATGGACTCTAACTCCTCCCATAACGGCTTTCTTAACAGGCCATGGCCCCTTTCAATCTTACCTCTTCAAGTTTCATCGCCGACGCTCTCCCCTGTGTCCCTGCGGTGAGGAGGGAACTCCCGAACATTATTATTTCTCTTGCCCCCTAACTCAACAGTTCCATTTCAGAAATCCCTCTCCAAGACCAAATAATTGGCTTGAAAATATCTTAACCAGAAAACTGTTAATTAAAAAACTAAACAATATTTACTCTCTCTTAATGGACATAACCAATTTGACTGATTAATAACTATTCCACTGGCAGCTAATCTTCTTCCCAAATGAAGCTACTTATCCTCCCACCCTTTTTCAAAATACCCTTCACCAAAACAAAAATCTGTTTGCAAGGAAGCCTCTTACTAAAACCTCTCTTAAAAACTAAATAAACTCTATAGTTTAAATTATCAACAATCCTAACTCTCTCATTCTCTCCTCTGTTACTCAAATTACCCTGCAAAATCAGTTTTCTGCACAGTTGTTCTGCAATACTGTCACCCATGTTGTCATCCAATTGTATCATCTGGACTATTCTAATCAAACTTGAACTCTCTAGTACACATCAAGAGTTGTGAAAACTCATCTAGTGCCGTCTGTCGCGAGAGGCCTAAAGGGCCTGGCACAATCCATCTAAAATTATCATCGCCCAATGTCGCGAGGTGGCTTTCAGCCAAGCGATGACCATGTACTCTTTCTATGTTGTTTTCCATCGCCCCTTGTCGCGGTAAGGCTTCATGCCTGGCGATGCCTATGTAAAACCCTCTTGCTTTTTAAATAAACGTCAGGCAGGTCTGTAGGGGTTCTTCTCGGGACAGCCCACGTGAACCTCGGTTCTGGAAGCGCTCAACACCGCTCTTCGAGCGGTGAGCGTGGGCTGCTCCCCTGTTCAGTCTGTTCAGTCTCTAGACGTTAAACTCTACTTACCTGCAATTTCCCCCATAGACGTAATGTATTAGAATTCTCTTGATTGTCCCTGTACACGAACCATTTGCTTGATCTTAACGAAAAGCTTACTGTAGCATCCTTATATGATACACATTTAGAATACCAAGTTTGAACCTTCTGCCATAATTTGTTTTTGAGATATGCTGATAACAGACAGACACACAGACACACAGACATACAGACAGACACACAGACACACAGACATACAGACAGACACACAGACACACAGACATACAGACAGACACACAGTGTAAATATAACAAAATCTCGCGTTAGAAAATTTGACCCCAAAACAATATTTTTCTACCTTATGGGTAACAGAAAGTAAAAAGTTATGATACAAAAGCTGCTCTTCTCACTGATATAAGGTATAAATTACAGTTAATATTTGACGTCCAGTGAAGACATTAAAGGTACCTTCGATAGTTGCGGCACCGTACAGGTGAGATATAAGGATATTCCATTTTACCCAACTAATCGATATTCTCTAATATATAATGATTCTGTTTACCTATCGACGGAATTTGTAGCTCTTTAGATTTCAGTTGCAATGTATGGGATCGAATCCTGGTTCAAGTATAGATGGTTCATTATGGTTTGGAATATAATTTAAGCCGTTTGTCCTACTTTATTTAGCCCCAGAGTATTAAGAATCAAACAAACAAACAAACTGCTGGCGCAACCGTTGTTTAAAAAAAAAAAAAAAAAAAAAAAGAAGAAATCACAAAAAGACATTATTAATAAAAAAAAAAAAAAATGAATAAAATGCATACGTAAAAGCATCTGCCAGAATTTACGATGCAAATTTATGGCCATCTATAACATGTATAGAAATTTTCAGCTCAATCCGATATGGCGTTCAGACGTTATCTCACTTTAAAGAGTTTGAGCACACAGCGCATCATGATAAAGATATTTTCGTTGTTTCCGTGAAAAAGAACTATACGCGCTAGATTCACCAAAGTTTATTCACTTCATGCAACAGCGAATTATAGCATTTGTATAAATTTTCAGCTCAATTCAATAAGGCATTTAGACGCTATCGCAGTTTAAAGATTTGGGCCCATATAGACAATAACAATAAAGAATATTTCTTTGTGTCCCTGTAAAAAACCAATAAACGCTAGATTCAGCAAAATTTATACAGTTAGTGCGACGGTGACTCATAACATGTGTATAAATTTTTAGCTCAATCGAAAAGGCTTTTAAACGCTATCGCATTTTAAATAAATCCCCATAGACTATAGTGATAAAGAACATTTCTTTGTGTCTTTGTAAAAAAACTGTAAGTACTAGATTCACCAAAATGTATACGGTTCGTGCTATGGTGACCTATAACATGTGTAAAAACAACCTTCAGCTTATTCGTACAAAGCATTTAGGCGCTATCGTGTTTACTGACATACACATATATATCATCGTAAAAAGAGTAAATATGAATTCAAGGGATCTCAAAACTTGTAGAAACACCAAAATCGGAAAATTGAATTTTTGACATGATTGCAATACTTTCCTCACTGTAGTGTTTGATAAGTAAAAATCACGTGAGTACTTCATTCTCTATTTCTTTTCATTTTTTTTTTTTCCCTCTAAAAAAATTGGAAGATTTTGGTGTAGAATTAATATTCTGCATGTTATTTCATTTAAGTGACTTAAGAAATATATTGTTTCCATATTTAAGAATAATAAGAATAGGCAAACCTGTTAAAAAAGGTAATTTAGCAGATTCAGAGATGAAATAATTATATTTAACCATATAACTATAATGCACTTACCCCACTCTGCTGGTTACTATATTTAAATGAAACACTAATAAATATAAAATCTGCAAAAATAAAATTAGGAAACAAAATTTCAATCAGTTCGGCCCAATTTTCAGTACAGATCACCGTTGTCTTCAATAGTGTCTTCTCTGTCCGGAATTTGTGGGGTTTGACTCTTCAATATCTGTGGCAGCCCCTTAACCGTTGCGCGAATAATAATAGTAATAGTAATAAAAATGAATCGGCACACGAGTCTCGGTTGGCGTCCCTACTGTTTTGGCAGAGTCTTTCCATTTTGCCCTATCCTGGATGCGTTAGTAGAAGGAAATCCTGGCTAAACAAAGACGCTACTGTGGAAAATGGACAGAGAAAATCTTAAAAGGTCTTAATGCGGCAGCTTCAGAAGAATGAAAGGTTAGGAACATAGAATAAAACTAACAAAATTTCGGATTAATAAGTCATCACTGTTATAAAGTATTAAAGGAACCGTTTGCGAAATTTCAAAGTAATACGGCGAGTACAATGAAAAATGGGCACAGTTGGTGTAGGAAAGAAAATGGCGGTTTAAAATAAATTGTGTTACAAAAATATTTAAACCCCTAATTATATTTCTGCTGGTAAGATCGAATATTTCAATATCTTTAAACCTTTCCGGACAACGTGGATATTTTTTTGTAAATAAAACGCGCATGAATCAGTCCAGTAGTTTTAACACTTTCTAACAAAGTAAAAAAGTGTTTGAGTTCAGTTTGTCTGTCTACGTGGTCCAGGCACTAATGATTGTAAATATGTAGGATTTTCTAAAAGTAAGATAACAAGAGCTCTGACGGGTGTGGAAATCATCCGTATGAATAAAAATTCCTCTGAAGATAATGAAGATGATCACAGGAATCAAACGGTGCCGGTAGATGGCGCTGGTTGTCCATAGCATGACTAAATCTCAGTGAGAAGATAGCAAGAATAAGAAGTGTTATAAGGTTTTTGCGTTTAAAGAAAATTCTCCAGCTGAAATTCGTCGGCCAAATGTAGAAGTGTACGGTACAAGTGTTAAGTTACGGAAACAGATGTGTTTTTGGTGCAAGGAATTTGACAAAGGCAGAACAGATGTGCGAAATGAAGAAAGAGCAGGGCGATCAAGCACGTACACTGCAGATGACAATGTTTGTCATGCCGAAGCTTTGATTCAAGGTGATCGTCGCATTACTCTGAGCAAAACTGCGCAAGAACTCAATTCTACATTGGCAGTGCACAGAATATTGTGAATGAACAATTGAGCTGTCGGACGACATGTGTTCGATGGGTATCGACACAACCTTGCTTACAGTCCCGATCTCGCACCAAGTAATTTCCATCTCTTCGGACCTTTGAAGAAATACTTGGGAGGTCAGCATTTCACAACCGATGCTGAGATTCAGTAAGTCGTCTTGACATGATTGCACAAACTTTACGCTAATTTCTTCGATGCAGGTTTCGATGGTTTGGTGTACCGATGGTACAAATGCCTCCATAAGTATGGTAATTATGCAGAGAAATAATATGTACCTATGCCTTCCTACATTGTATATATATTCTTTTATTTCAAGAATAAATGTTTTTTTCTGAATGGGCTTGTTACCTTACTTTTGTAACCCCCTCGTATTTTCAGAATTTCTTAAACCTAATATGTGTTATTCAAGCTCACTATGTCATGTTCCGTATTGAAAATAGTATAAATACCCCGACTGATTTGTGTACAGGGAAACCTTAAAGAATCCTAATACATTACGCTCTATGAAAGTCAATTTTATGGATCACTTTTGAATACCTGAATAACTTTATACTACACAATTCATAATGAAATAGTTAAATATTTTTCAAGTGCACAAAAAATATTTTCTATATATTGTAAGCAATAAGGTGCAAAGGGCCACTCAGATACATAAAATGCATAACTGAAAATTTTTCAATTGCATTTTCTTTTATGTTAAGAGTTTTAACACTTTAAATAACTGTTAAAAGTTATTATGGCTTCAATCAGTCTCGTCTTCCTGTCTGTGCGCGCTCTGATTTCTGCCTTGTGGAAATGATAAACATAGCGCAACTGAATTGAGTACAGATATTCACAAAATATTGCAGATGAATTACGATCTATGAGAGGTATAATTTTAAAGCATAATTTAATGTATTTATAATACACACAACATAGCAAAATTGTTATATATATATTTAAGGTACACAAAACTGTTTTCCCGTAAAATAAGGTATGATTAGTAGAATTAATGAGTTTTTAGGGCCTCAAAAATTTGTTTTGATTCATTAAGAGATATAAGGGGAAATTGGACAATGTAATTCTTCAGTGTAATGAAGAATATTTTGTTCAACGTATGGTGCGTATGCAAAGTTTAGACGTTGTACAGGAGTACATAAAAGCAATCTTTGTGCTTTTTCTTTAGAAATAACGGTAATAAAGATTAATAAAATTTAGCTAATATATATGATTTTGTTGCTAGTACTCTTAAATATTACAACAAATAAATAAAAAATCCTTGAGAAAAGAAAAAGATAGAGAAGATTGTGTCAGTTGTTTTACGTTGTATTTTTCAAATTGTTACAAATTTCACATTTTTAAGAATTTCTTAATGAATATCTGCTTATTTGATAAGGTATAGCATAACATATTAAAATTTTGTAAAATAGTTCAATATTTAAATATTATTTTATATAATCTAATTTTCGTACTTAATTTTTTGTATGCAATTTTATAAGTGTATACATTATATACACTTATAAAACACTTATCATATACACTTATAAGAGTTTATATTATGAGTGTATATGTTTTTATTTTTCACAGTAAAATAATAGAACGTGATAAAAAAAATGTAACTAAATAAAGGAAAAATTTAAGAAATGTAAAAAAAAAAAAAAGTTTAATTTAATATACACACACACACACAAAAAAAAAAAAACTATTCTATTTTAATTAGTTCTTTTTTTTTTTTTTTTTTTAAAGTTAGTAAAGTATTTTAAATACATAGAAGTACTTTTCGCTCTTTCTTTCTTATATGAATATTTTATCTTACGTGGTCGTTTCTAACGGAATATTCTTTTTCCTAAAATGTTTCTCCAAAGTATTCAGATAAATATTTCTATTTTTTTTTCCCTTACCTCTTTAAAAAATGATGGTAGCTTTTATTAAAGTAATAAATCGCGCGGAATAAGTTCCCGGAAAATAAACGCAG
This sequence comes from Salticus scenicus, assembly GCA_963930645.1. NCBI lineage: Eukaryota > Metazoa > Arthropoda > Arachnida > Araneae > Salticidae > Salticus > Salticus scenicus. The sequence continues at coordinate 315,224,978 of OZ005654.1, forward strand.
AAATAAATATATAAAAATTTGTCCAAGAAATGTCATATTTGGAGAAAGAAATCAGTGAAGCATTAAAAACTTACACAAAGGAACAAATAATGACTTTTATAGGTAAGACTTTATAGCTATATACATATATATATATATATATATATATATACAATTCCTTATTTTAAGTTATTATTTGTATAAAGCAAAGCTTCAAAATTTAAGCCTTTATTTGAACAAAAAATAACATTTCATTGTGGTTTTTAAATAACTATTCTCATATAATTTGGCATAAATGTTTTCTAACTGAACGAATTCAAAGATATTGTATGTGTTTTCACTATTGATAATGACAGAATTTTTAAAAATTAAACATGATATATGTATATATATTTAGTTGAAATTTGAAACAATTGGTTATATGTTTAATTGCAGCATAATCTTTACAAGAATTACATTAAGCAGGCTTGGTTGGAAACACTTCGTAGAATTTACAAATTGGAAAAATAATGTTGCATATTACATCTAAAGAAAAAATCAAATGCTTGTTTTTCTTTATATATTCTTACGAATTTGTAAATAATAGTAGCTATTTTAATGTAATTGCACACAAAAGGGCTCAGTCAAGTTATAAAATATTAATTTTCTGCATTTATAGCTTGTTTTCTTGTTAAAGTAGCTAATTTTCCTTTACAAACCCGTAAAAATGCTTTACCAGGGCAGGTTTGGCGACCTTGGCGAGAAAATATCTATTATCGATATATCTACTATTTCAGCATTAACTCAATTGTTACGGAAGTTACTGGAAAATTCTTGATTAATAGGAGGTTATAAAAGGGGTCCCGCTCCGATCATTGAAGACGTTGATACTCCAAGACATTGCGGAGTAGAAAGCTCTGCTTGACTAAGTCTCTGCTATTGGATTGCAGCCTATCTCTGTGTGTTAATGCTACGATACAGTTTATGCTGTGATTTTTCATGTTGTCAGCTGTTATTTAAGCTATGTTCTCTGCTGAAACTGAAGTTGATATTTGTTCGACAGACCTGTAATCTTCTGAAAATAAATTTTTGAGCCCCTGTGAGTTTCATATTTCATTCACAGACAATTCAAAAGCCTGAGTACTCAACAATATGTGCATTTATTCTTTAAAGCTTAAAATAAGATGTGTTATTTATGAATAATTATGATAATGAAAAATAAATAAATTGATGCTTAATATTACATATATTCAAACCATTTCTTTAAAAAGGGAAAATATTCATGCAATGATACGTGTAAAATAAATAACACTTTAGTTTAAGTTTCTTTTACCTATGAAAGAAAACTTTAATATAATTTTAAAATAATAAATTGTTTGTCGTTCAGGAAATACATAGCAATGAATTGATGTTTATGATCCTTATAATGAATTTTAAAGTTGAATGTAAAAGATGTAATCATATAGGAAGTATCCGTTTATATATATGTATATATGTGTGTTTGTATAAACGTCGAGAGTCAAAAAGTATTTCTCTAATTTTCGTCATTTACAACTTATTGTTTAAAAAATAATACATAGAACATTGTTTTATCAATCTTTCAGTCACGTCTTATTTCATTCAAACATTAATAGGGGAAACTAAGGTGGTTTGACCCATGCGGATTTTAATAAGAAAGGAAAATTTCAGGGAAATGTCAGTGACTGTGCTGATTGGCCAATCATACAACAACATTTTGCAGATAACAGAAGTATACTTGTTTTAGTCACTCTTTTAGTTACAGATTTGTATATAGTAATTTTACATAACTATAATGCAAGTTGTTAAAAAGTTTGAATTAACAGAGCAAAGCTACTTAAGGAGACTTGACCCAGGCTAACTAGGGAGACTTGACCCAGCGATTTATTTAATGTTCTTTGTTTCATTTAATGCATTTTTCTTTTATGAATAACTATAATAGTGTAATTTAAGGGTTCAGACGGAGACCGTAGGTTCCCTTTATGTTTGGCGAAATTCTATGGCGAGAAACTACTAATTCTTATAAACTCGATTCACCTTTCCTATGATGACGCAATAGGAGAGATTTGATTGGTTTATTCGATTTCTTGCAATCTTTCGGTTTCGGTTTCTTTTCTAATTTGTGCCACTGCTTTTAGGATTGAATTTGGGTGTTTTTTTACGTTTAACTGGTGCTATGCAATGAGGAATTGGCGACGGTGTGGGTTTCAATATTTATTTTTAATGTAAATAAATAAATATATATTTATATATATATAATAGTAATAATAAAAGAAATTGTACAATACAATGTTTACTCTTTGAGCAAATAGATAAATAAAAGAAATATAAGAAAGAGGCAGAAAGAAGAAGGGGAAATAAAGGAAAAAATATGCTGGCAAAAGAAAGGCAAAAAAGGCTCTTAATGTGAAACGTACAACCCTTAAGACAAACAAAAGAAAACAATAAACAGTTTTTTGTATTCACTAAAATCTTCTACAAAATAAAAGAAAACGTTTAAATAACAAAACCTGTGTTTTTTCATTCAATACCTATGAGTTTTCTCACTTTTATGAGGGGGGTCATGTCTCCCTAAGTAGGGGGTCAAATCTCCCTAGGCTTAGGGACACTTGACCCATGTGCTGACTTAAGTAATATACTTTTTTGCACCATTTCTAATTAGAACTGTGTACTTTTGTACGTGTCTTTAACCACAGTATGTACAAAATATCAGACTATTTGCTCATATTTTTTATCCAGCTCCAACTGTTCTACAAAAAATATGAAAAATTAAAAACCAAAAACTAGGTCAAGTCTCCCTAGTTTCACCCTATCGAATAATTATGCTAGTGCATCAATGAATAAATACACGTGTTTGGATCATACGTCTAAATTTAATCGAAAATTTTCAAATGATAAATATATATAATTTTATGAGGCCTAAACTCCTGTGAAGTATCCTTCAATTTCATCAAGTAGTTTTAACGTGATATCCGAACAAAATAAAAATAATAATAACAATAAAAATGACGTTAAGTATATACACACACACAGAAAAAAAAAATGGTAGCCATTTTCAGGTTTCTAGATCACTGCAATGTAATGATAATTTAAGGTTTTCGATTTTAAGTGATTTACAAATAAGACTTAGTTTTTTCAATATAGGTTAACTGCTACTAGTACCTTGCTTATAAAATGCGCGAGAGAAGAAAATCTCAAACGATTCCTCGGATAGCATTGCCGTTGGGTCACGCCATATAACGTTTTGGTCCGCAAATGAAAAAAATTCTATATATCTGTCTCCTCTAACATTTTTCCTTCGCGTGCTTGTTAATGATTTCCCTTCACTTTACATCTTTACGCATATAACTCTCTTAGCCATTTAAATGAAATAATATATTTATGTATGTAATATAATGTATTTATGCAACTGTTGCTCTAAATGTATTTATCCATATGTCTAAACTAAAAAATCAAGTTAAGAAATATATTATTCTCAGTACATTTATCAGAAAAGAAAACAGAAAGTTAGAAAACAAATTGTAAATTTTGCATCATTTGTGTTCATTGCTAATTTTAAACATAATCATAAAAGACGTATTCTCAATAAATGCAATATTGTAAAATTTTGCAGTTAATATGCTGAGTGGCACTTTAAAAATAATAAAAATCAACATCAGGCTGGGGTATTTTAGTAATATAAAAATGAGAAATAGCATTCTGCGGAAGCTTCGGCGATAACTATTTCTATACAGTAATATTCTTTAACTCTTTTTTGCGATTTAATAAATGAAAAATTATTTATTTATTTATTTATTTTAATGGTGTCAATTTCTGCATTTAACCCCGCCCTCGCAACTGAAGATGACTCCGAAAAAAAGAGAGAAGCGTGCATAGCCGGCAGTACGCGTTGCGCTCAACGTGTTAATAATCTAAAATAAATATTGAAAAAAAAATAGTTTTTACTTTTTAAAAAAATACATGTTTTCTACTTTTTGAAAAATAAATGTTAGGCAGTCAGAAGGCTTTTAAAAATATTAAATAATATATCAATTTTTAGAATCGGCTGTTCGCTTGAAACAAGATATATCGCACTGGGGGGGGGGGGGGGATGAAGAATTGACAGTTTTATCACCAGTCTTTAAGTCAACTTTTTCCTTAATGGAAAATTCGTCAACTTTTAAACATTTTTAGAAAAGGCGTGAGATAAGAGGGTAACTCGAAAAGGAGCTTCTACACACTTCTAATAAGATAGAAGACTCTTTCGAAAATTACTTTAGCATAAAAAAGGCATTTTTTTATAATGTTGTTTAAGAATATTATATATTTTTCCGTTTTATTTAACTTTTTTTTTCTTTTAATAGGAAGTATATTTTTAGAGATTATAGACATTTCCTTCCTAAAAGTGTTATACAGTTTTGTGATGTGAATTATAAAATCATTATACAATTTATTACATGGGAGTGAAAAATACGATAAATGTTTCTGAATTTTGCAATAACACAACTAAGAAGATTTCCTCTAAAAAAACTAATATTATAATCTCAGCTATATTAGTTTTTAACATTGTGATGCAAAGAAATTTTAATAGGGCAGAGTATAAATGTGACACAAAATTACGCATGTCATTTAGTACAATTTTTCGTCAAATTTATATAATATTTGTAATGAACAAGGCGAATGGGAATTTAATGTACAGTCGGTAACAAAAGTGTCCGAACACTAGCAAAAATTCCAATGTAAAAAAAGTACACTTCATACTATTTTGTTAAATAAATCCTTGTCGAATCCTGTCCTTAGTCAGTGTAAGAACATGATTCGATAAGGATTTATTTAACAAAAGGGTATGAAGTGTACTTTTTTTGCATAGGAATTTTTGCTAGTGTTCGGACACTTTTGCTACCGACTGTATATTACTTTAACAATTATACTATTTAAAATTAAAATATGGCTAATTTTAATATTACCTTTTCTTCCATGTGTTATTCATTTTTTAACCTGTATCTTTAGCAGTCATATCTAAAATTATTTCTGAATAATATTGCTGGCTCTTTCTACAAACTAAATTACGCTTTTTATTGAGCATTGACATATAAGCTATACTGTTAATAATAAAAGTTTTTTAATTTAACAAAAGAAAAAAAATACCCATTTAGCTGGAACCAATATTGTTAGAAGATTGATGGGTAAGTTTCACCATTTAAATAGTGTCATTTCGATAGTAAACACTACTAAAATGGCAAAATTTAGCGCACCAAATCTCTAGCAATATTCGTTGCATGTAAATTGGTATCGACTGCTAGTGTAACTTAGGATGTTATTTTTAACAAAACTAAGACTTGGTTTCAATTCCAATTCTTGTTATTTTTATGCTTCTTTTGGAAGTAATTTTAAGTTACCAAGAATTGTAATGTTTGCGTCTAAAATGGTGAAATTTTAGTGTCAAAGTTCTAAAAATATTGGTTGCAATTAAATTGCCCTAAATTAGCACCATGTATTTTGGTAAAGCGTTTAACTTTATTTTTAACAGTGCATATCTGTAAACTTAGCCATCAAAAAATTGTGAAATCGCTAGTGTCTGAATGTAGGTGGTGGTCGTGATCAAAATTTTGAAATGCGCAATAACGTTTAGGTCTCAAATTCGAAATATTCTTAGGCAAACTGTTTCTCCTTTATACAACATACAACATGCATTGTTAAAAATAAAATCTTACGGTTCACCAAGAAAATGGTTTTAAACTAGCCTTAACCAATATTTGTAGAAATTTAATGTTATTTTTCCCATTGCACTTCTAAGTGTCACAAAAATGGCAAAACTTAGCTTTATAGTATTGTTTGTAGTTAAATTTACATAATTTGCATGTGTGTGTGTGTGCATGCATGTGTGTGCATGCGTGTGTGTGTATGTGTGTGTCGTGATGCACGACAGTTTTCTTATTTAATTTAATTATTTTTTCAGTTATTTTAACAAACCCAATTTATTAGATCGCATTTTATCCTAAATTTATTTAAGTTTCATTAGTTTCCCGTTCGCCCCTGTAAGTTTACTTCTCGGCGACGCGAAAAATTCTCTCAGTGCTTCTTCCTCATTTTTCCCCTCCTTCCAGCCGGTTCTGGAGGCTTGGTTTCGTCCTGCCGTGAGCGCGCGTTCTGATTGGCCGCTAGTGCCGTGACGTTTCGTCGCTCGCCGACCTGAGAGCTGAAAGACTTCTCTCTCTAGCACTTGGATAGCAGACCAGCCGGAGTTAACACGTTTTCTCGGAGGTCGCCGCGCTTCAGCGCGTGCGGCCCACGTGCCTTTAGCGGTATCGCCGCACGTATATCTAAGGATTTAATTTCAGTGTAAAATACGCAGTAATACTTAATATTTCAAAAAAAATAAGTCTATAATTTCACTCTTAAAGACTTTTATAGACGGATTCCTTAACGTTTGCGTGCATTCAATGTTGTCGGAGGCAGATGCATGTGGATTGTGTCATCCAGTCTCGTAGTCGTTGAAAGAGTCCGGGAGATCTTCAAACTCCCAAATTAATTACCTTCATGAGAAAATATACACGCCATCAAGACAAATAATTCATATGTAAAAATCTTCGGCGATAACTTTCCACCTTCAAATTACCGGCCCCACGATGCACATGGATATGGTTTGGAATTTCCCAGGAGCCAGATCTGCTAAAGCTTTGGGAAAGACGGACCCACGGACGAACGTTCCAACCTTCCCTTTTCAAGACACAATAAAAATTATTTGGTATTGTATAGCCTATGGTGTTGTTACTGTCTTCTTCTCAAGACCTTATGGTATGTACTTTTGTTTACATCAATTTTTATTAATTCTTCACCGCGTGATCCTCTCCAGCGATGTTCATAATCACAGGACCTGGAGATCGATCATCAATTTTGGACTATTCACTGAAACTTTCTAGGTTCATCTAAGCTCAATTTACAGTGAAGTCTTGAACTTTAGTTTTGGTGATCGTTATAATTATAGTTTCTGCATATTCAGTTTTTACCATATAATATAAACTTAAAAATCACATTCTTATGTCGAGAGCAGCCAGAGTCTGCTCCACGACAATATGGTGCCGTGTTTAGTTTCGCACGAGGCATCACGCGTATATTTCATTCTTAAAAGTCACTTTATGGAAGAATAAACTGTATTTGACAAATTAATATTATATAAGCTGAACTATTCAGGAAAGAATTACTGAACAATATGTGGGTCCGATTTGGTTGTTTGCCGTTTCCTCTCCAGCTGAAGGCTGTTGTGTTTTTAAATCAACGAATTTACGTTACCCTCATGCTTCACCAGTGTAGCATCCATTAATCGGAGGACGTTCCTGATAATGGACATGCCGGACAGATTTATACAATACTGAACTTCTTATGCAGTGTGAGCAAGGAGTGACTGCTATACAATATAGTTTAATTCCACAGTATTCGGCAAAATGTATCCTTTTTCAACAAAAATTCAGAAGATAGTTCTCATAGATTTTTTTTTCTCTCATAATTTTTTTTTCCCATTTTATCAATGGACGACTTATTGTTAGAACTGTGAACAGAAGAAAAGATAATGCAAATTTTAATGTGGAGCTGAGAGTTATACTTTTATATATATAAAATTTTTTTGCTTTACCAATTTTGTTTAAATTCTCAAAGATTGCATTAGTGTCATCGTCCATGACGTACAGGTATAACTTCATATTATAGGTATACCAGTTTTATGCATTTATTGTTTTATTATTTACAGTTTGGCCAATAATTTTTGTTACATGTTATATGATATATGTGTGGTATCCATTTTATGATTTTTCTTGTTTTCAGTATTAAACTAGTATCATACATTTTTTTAGATTTTTCCAATACTTTTATATGTCTATATATTTATATGTTCCTATCTATTTTATTTTCATTACTAATCTAGGTACTTTGCATGTCGTATTTTATTATATGCAATGATGATGAAAGTTCGTCGTATTGAACTAGTATTAGGACAAATCTTATTTATCTTGTGTTAAATTATTGCATTTATTTTTTTTAATTTACAAATGATTACATATGTTTTTTTTTAATTTCCTAATTTTCATGGTATATGTCTGTTTATTTATTTTTAATAATTCTCGAGTGGGAATTTTAGGTCATGAAATTTTTCTTTTCACTTACGATATTTATGCACATATGATATATCAATAAAGTAAATTTACACTAAAATATTCATCGCATTGGATGGATAGGAAGTATCTACATAAGTTTTATGTTATGTCTATTACATTTTTTTTATCGCTTTCAAAAAAAAAAAAAAAAAAAAAAAAAAAATATTTAATCTGGTTACACAAACAAGTCATTAACACTATTTGATATTTATTGCAATAGAATGACTCCTTACAAAAAAAATTTTTTTTGAATTTTTTTATGTTTTTTTTACATACACTTAAGTTTGGGTGTATATCAATTCGGTTTGCATAACACTTTCACAGTTTGTTTTACAGACTTAACTCAAACAGTTTATCTCACTTTGTACACATGTGATTTCCTATAAACGTCAATTTTTTCCACACGTCAATTTTTTTTAGCATTGTGTTTAGTGTCACATCTCATTTTGTTCATTTTCAAAACTTCATTTTTTTTGCATTTTTCAAAACTTCAATTTATTTCTATAAATCTCCATATAACCTGCACGCTATAATGCATTGGGTTAGGAGGCATCAATTTACATTTCCGATTCAAAACTATTTACATTCATTTAATTTTAGTTATGTTTAATTTAATTTACACACTTTGAGACTTGAGTTTATCTTGTTCTGTGTTGGATTTTAGACTTCAACTTGTTCAACTATGGTCAATAGTTTATTTTCACACTTTTTGGACAGCGTTTATTTTGGCGGCGTAAACGACTGTACCTTTCACAATGTATACACTTTACACATTTTCACTCACATTCACCAATTGTTTTGGAGGAGGCAATTTGGTGGTGAGATTTCATAGATTGTTACGGGTTGACTTCTGTTTTCTTTCATGATTCTTGATTTGCTTTTGTCTATTTATCTAATAGGTGAATTTTATTTCATCATTTATTACATACACGTTAATTTTCGTTCATTGCTTCAGTTGTTTTTTTTTTTTTTTTTTACCATTCAGGTGCTCTTGTTTACATTATTTTAATAGCTCTTCATGTGGTTCTCCTTTCCTGCACTCATTGGCAACCCATTAATGGGAATGACGGTTCCTGTTTATGGACAATACACGATGGTACTGCTGGTCAGACCTATGCCGTGTTGTGTCAGTCGTGCAGTATAGGCAATGACCACCGTTTAATATTGTTAACATACATTTTTTTTTATTCATTTCAATAGTTTTTTTATTTATTTTTTTATAGCCTTAGGGTGTTTTTATTTTTTATTTGCTTTTATAGGGGAATTATATTCCTTCTCACTTACACATTACTATTCACACATTCAATAGTTGTCTTAATTAATTGCTATGTACAATTAAATTTTCTTTTGTTTGATTCATATGTGGTTTGCAATGTTCAATTTGTTTTGTTTGTTTTATTCACATATTTTCATTACTGGTTACACTCTTAAATAGTTTTACTTACTCTACATTTTTGTGCATTTGCATTCTCACAGTGGGTCAACTTGTTGATTTAATTTTTGTATTATTCTTCATACTATGTTATTTTTTTTACATGACTTTCATATATACACATCCACACTTTTTAACTTTATTTTTGAGATGGTGTTCACTTTTCACACATCCTTATAATAGGTTGTTTGCTCATGATCAATAGAGTTATTCATGTTATAGATATAAAATGTTTTTTTTTTTTCTCTCACGTATTACTTTACACTTATATTTGTTTTTTTTTATAACAAACATATATTTTATCACGTGGCCTGGCAAAATAGTTTGCAGGTAGTTTCGCATTTATACACAACTTAACTGTTTTTGTTTCTCTATGTTATTCAATTCATTTTTCTACTCGTATGATATATTCAATAGCCATACTATGTATACACAATTTCCTAAGTACACTTACACATTCTCATTTCATTTTGGCTTTGGGTTGATTACACGTCACACAATTTAACCCAAATGTAGATTCACATAACCAATAGTTTTTTTTAATGTGACATTTTTTTTATTGTTTATTTTTTTACCTTTCATACCAAATTATTCAAGTGTACCTCATTGTTAGATGTTACGCTTTGCTTAAGGGATGGTTTAGTTTACCATTGTTTCCATACAGTAGTTTTCTGAACTTTTCAAAAATCTTTATTTTCACAATGTGTTGTTATTTTTTTGTATTCAACAATAGTCATTTTGTTTCTACATGATTATCACACTTACACTTACACACTTTTCCATGTTATTAGTTTTAGTGGGTGTTCAATTGTTTACACTCAACATAACCTCATACAATTTTATTTCTGTATATTCAATAGATTTACTCGGATTAGCTATGTGACAGGTTGTTTTGCTGCACTCTCATCACAATTACTCACATACTATTTTAAATTTATTTATCTTTTAAGACACATAAATGTACATGTTGTCTGGTAATTTTTTTGGAGTACAATATACAGAATGAAACAAAACTTATTTGTTTTTGTGTTCAAATTTTCATTTTTCTTAATTACAGTTTCAATATACATAAAGATGATACTTCCATACTCACATTATTGCATTTACATTTACAATAGTTTTTTTTTTTTTTTTTTTAGTAATTGTGTTCTACGTATGTATATATGCAATTTTTTTTATTTGTTATATATTATTTTTTTAATTAAAAAAAAAAAAAATGTATTTTTTTTTATATGTGCATTGAACAATTTGAACTCTCTATATCTTTGGGAGCATTTTAAAAATTTAAATATTTGTCATTTTTATGTAAGGCTATGCAAATTATGCATATTGACTACCATGGTAGCTAGATCATCAGCAAGTACTGATTTAAGGCCTGTATTGATATATTGATTAGTGACATGTTTTTCTGCCATAGCATTGATGCTCATTCTAATTTCACATAGTCGACTATATAAAAGAAAAAGATAGAATTCTGGCAGATATATATATATAGATAGTTAATAATTATGAGTTCTATATATTTTTTTAAATGGTGAAATATCTCCTTATCAAGAGATAATACTTTATGATTGCTATTTTCAGTGTTCTCATTTTTTTGCATTCATTTACATATCCCTTCCCCATTGTTTTATGTACTCATGGTACGACTGTACAGTAATTTTATTCTAACAATAGTAATAGTATTTCTGACTTACCTAAAAATTTCTCCTTTGGTAGTATCAAGATGGTATCTTCTGCAGGGATACAGTCCTGATACTTGCCTTTCCCCTCGTCAGTCTGGGAACATTCCGGACCCTGTTCTTGAACTGATAATTTTGTTTTAATTTTTTTAGCAATACTTGTTTTTTTAGTTTGTATGTTTCTCTGTTGGTTAACTAAAGATTATTTCCAATATTGAACATCAATTTATTCAGTAATAAGTCTTACTTTTACCATTTAGCAATTTGGACTCAAAATCACATTTCATACAGAAATTTTGTATGTATTTAAAGGTATGGTTGTAGTGATTATTCATGAACTTTTAAAATTTTTTTTTGTTTTTTTCACTACAAAGTTTTTTTTCTTCAACAATGTTTATCTTAAAAGCTATCATTATTTACTTTACATTTTCTTTTACAGCAGGATATGTAAATTTATTGCTTTGATCATTACATGCAATCAGCATATGTAAATTCAGTTACTATTTGTGTAACGTCATTTTATATGTAAATTATCAAGAGAACACATGACACTGTTTTAGCAAAGAAAATATCTTTATTAGATTTTCAATCAAAATATTTTACAACATGTATACTCACCTAGTTACTGTTAAAACATCAGTCACTGTCAACAAAAAATGATGTTGAATTTTTAAATGACATGCTGTGTGTCTTTATGTAATCCTTTGTAGGTGACAGTTCCGTGGCCGTCTGATCCATCGTCTTCACTTCCACTGCTCCTGTCCTTTCTTGTTCTTCATCCCGGTGCTTTATTTTTTTTCAAATCCCTTTTTCGGGGAGTGTGTCGTGATGCACGACAGTTTTCTTATTTAATTTAATTATTTTTTCAGTTATTTTAACAAACCCAATTTATTAGATCGCATTATATTAAAAATTACTTCAATTTCATTAGTTTCCGTTTCGCCCCTGTATCATTCTTTTCCCAGCTACGCGCGAAATTCGCTCGCTGGTCATTCATTTAAGGTTCCCCCTCTCATCTGCTCTTAGCACGCTCCTCCACGATCATTCGCGTTGATTGGCCACCAGCGCCGTGACGTTTTGGAGGCTTGCCGACCTGAGTGTAGAAGAGCGGTTCCCCTCAGCACTTGGATATCTGAACACCTAGGAGAAGGTCGCGTCCGTCGGTCGTCGCGCGGTTTCCGCGTGTGCGCACCGCGGGTCTCTCATGGCTTCGCTGTGCGGACTTCTGGAACTTATAAACTAATTGTGGTTCAGCCCGAAACAGTATATTTCTGTGAAATAAATTTATAACTTTTATTATTAAGGAATCACGGAGCGGGAATTTTATTGAACATGCGTTTTTGGACAAATTTGAAGAGGATGCACGGAGATTGGAAATCACCTCTCGTGCATTTCTCCTGTTCGCCACGTGTGTTTTCACTAACTAAATGTCGTATTAATTAGAACACCAATACTTGGTATTTTCGCGATATAATTCTATATTTCTATACGAATGCAGATCGGTAATATTATGCAAGAACATTGTCGTGTTTACCACGAGTATGCACCCAGATGGAGAAGGATTCTAAATTGGATCGCAATGGAGCAGCTTGAAGAAGCCGATAGTGACGACGTGCCCACTGACTCGCACCGTGTCCTGTTTTATATGGATTCCAATAAAAGCAATGTTATTCAACAATCTGAGTGTTTTCCTGTATTCTCAAGATCTTCCGGTATGTACCTTTTTATATTAGCATTTCCACTATTCACATATGTGTGACCCTCGTGACAGCGATATATCTTATTTGTAAGAACCTGGAAACAAACCAGAGACGTTACTTCGTTAAAGAGCGGAACTCTTTTCTTAAATCTAGTTTTGGTAGAAGACTATACCTAATAATTTTCACTTTAAACCACAAGTAGAAACCCAGGGTTTCTACTTTGTGATAGTGTGAAACATTTTAAGTGTACTTTTAATTTTGAAATTTTGAAGATTGCAGTTTTACTTTACTTAAGACGTACATGGAGCTAATAGGTCAAATTTATATAATATTTAAGCTCTTCACTATTCTGCATACCAACTCTGTATATAAAGAAATACAAGAAGTTTTCTTCAATTTGAAAATCATATTACGTAGCACTACAAAGAGTAGCTCAGACTATTATTTTCCATAGACTATCATATACAATTTGATTTTATTCGTGCGGAATTAAAAATGAAAAAAAAAAAAAAATAAAAGATGAAAAAGGATAAAGTAATTAATTTATATAACTTTCACGTTTGTACTCTGTTTAGACCGCCATTAATTGCGATATTGTAAAATGCCCCATCCCCCCCCCCCCCCCCTTTGTAACTCCGCAAGGGAGACTGGAATGTCTCGACACTCCCATTACTTACATTTATATGAAGATTTCATGATATTTAAAGCACGTTTAAAGTTAATTTCATACAGTCTGCTGTCCTTACTCAATTTAAATAAGTCTTTATCTGATTTTCATCACCGTGTGATAAAAATAACTAAGGTCAGTAGTTTATATTTTGCATCATTCGTAAAGTTACACTGTTGCATTCATAAAAAAAAAAAAAAAAAAAAAAAAAAAAGCAATGTCACCAAATTTAATTTTTAACACTTTGATTGGAGATTTTTTAAGAATACTGAAAAAACATTATAAACAAATTTTTTTGTATGATACATACGTTCTTTAACTTTGCATAATTACATTAGTTACTGTTTTTCTTTCTAATCCCCAACCTAGTCTGGTGGAGTCACACAAGGTTCAAGAAACCGTTCACACTTAGGAAATCAATGAGAAGAGTAAAAGAATAAATTTCCTCCCAAAGAAGACATAAGTAATCCAAGATGTGATCCGCAAAAGCCTGGTTTCGGTGGCATTTTTGGCAAAGAGAGGTTTTCTTGACCTTAGATAAACAAAGACATTTCAGGTGTCCGTAGATAAAGCGTAAGAGCTGGAACAGGAATATAACACCATTATTATTATTTATTATTATTAACTCTCTTGAACATTAATTTATGTCTTTATAGACTTATCCATCACTTTTAAAATACGTATTTGACTTTAAAGTTAAATAGATTTCATTTATGAATTTTTAAATTATTCATATGATGATTTATTAATTTGAAATTATATATCAGTTTTACCGGATGAAGAAAACGGGTATATCTATTTCTACATGTATAATAATGCGCTATTGAACTGTTATAAATCATCATTAAAAAATTCTTACAGATATTAAAGTCTGCCTTTATCAAATCATAATATTTTAATTTAATCAATAAAATGCCAACAAGCAGAAACTGTTCCGTTAAACTTTCCATTCCACTCCATCTTTTTTTCTTTCTTTATTTCTTTTTTTTTTTTTTTTTTTTTTTTTTTTTTTTTTGGCAACACCAGCCAGCTTTGAAGCGTAAACTCTTGTAATTTTTATTTTTTTTCTTGTCGTAGCAATTTAACGTTTAAAATAAATCTTTTGTATTTTTTTATTGTCTGCACCACATTATTTGATACATTCTAACAAATTCTTATACATAATTATGTTTAAATAGCATTCGTAAATGTAGAAATAAATTTGCTCGCAAACAATTTGACTGAGCAAAGAATTATACTACAGCAATTTGTGGATTAACTAAACTGTCGTTTCTTAAAGTTTTCAGAAATATTTATTTTTCGTTTTCATTTCTATTTTTTATCTCGCCACAAATATTATGTCAAAAATAAAAACTACACAACTGTTTCCTTCTAACGCATTAATATTTGAAACATATTTGACATCACTTGCATGATTGCAGAATGTCACCGGGATTTTTTTGTGCGGTCTTATAAATAAATTATTTAGTCTATATGTACTTTTTCTTTATTTTTAAATGAAACACGCTTTTAAACATGTTAATAATTTATTACGATGCTAGTTAATTACATTATGTTGAATGCAGCATAAACACTTTAAAATGTGCTTAAATAAATAATAATAATAATAATAAAACTATCCATAGACTCTAATGTTTCAAAGTTCTTTTGTGTGCCCCTGTAAACTAGCCGTAAATATTATATACGTCAGTAAAAACAATACCGCTTTTTTGTGTAAATCAAAAATAATTGTTCGAAATTTGTCATAATTTGGAGGATTATGTAACATTGTCCGAACACATTTTTAAAGCCCTGTACATTAATTATTTTATCTATTTTATCAGAAACCACCGTTTTCAAACATCTCAATATTGTATGCTTATTTCATTTTCTTATATGCAGTGTAACCACGTTAAAATACGTTTAAAATAAATTTTCCCCATAGGTCCTAAAGATAGAAAATACTTTGACGTGTCCCTGTATACAAACGTTAAACAATATAAACATAAAAAAAAAAAAGAAAAAAAAAACTATACAGCTAATTTCTTCTGCCTCAGGAACATATGTACGAATTTGAAAATCAATCAGGTTATTTTTGCAGCTGCTATCGCGGTACACATATGCAGACTGATAGACAACACATAGAACCCAAAAACTTATTGTCTCCACACGCAGGCCTCCACTGACGTTTTAACAATAAATTAAAGTTAAAAAAAAAAAAAAAAGTCTGAAATCAATCCGCTCAATCGAATAAGGAGTTTAACGCTATTACAATTCAAATAATTTGAGCACGTAATTCATAATGATAAATAATAGTTCGAAGTATCCCTATAAAAATCTATAAGTGTTAGGTTCATCAAAATCTATACAATTCGTGCGACGATGGCCTATAACATGTATGTAAATTTTCATCTCAATAGCTTAACGCATGAAAACGCTGTCACACTTTAAATAATTTCAACCCACAAGCTATAATGATACAGAATTTTTCGTTTACTATAGGTGCACTGTAAAATACTATACGCGCACTGTAAGATTACTATACGCGCTAGATTCGCCAAAATCTACGTAGTTCGTTCAATTGTGGTCTATAACACAGATATAAATTTTTTGCTTAATCAGAATAGCCATTTAGACGCTATCGCACTTGATATAATAACCCGTAGGCCATAATGCTAAAGAATTTTTTGCTGTGTCCCTGTAAAAAAAAAAAATCTATAAGCGCTAGATTCAGCAAAAGCTATACAGATTGTGCGACGGTGACATGTATCCTACGTACCAACTTTCAACTCAATCGACGAAAGCACTTAGACGTTATGATGTTCACTCACATACATACCTCCACATATATATCACGAAAAAACATGCGAATTCGTAGATATCTCTAAAAGGGAAGCTCTTGTCAAAACCAATGTTGGAAGTGTACTACTAGATATCATGACAGTCACAAACATAAAGTCACAACATTCTTCAACCATTTTTTTTAAGTTATGTGAGAAAAAAAATCCATTTCGCAAATCATGAGTACAATACCTTACTTACATGAATAATGTTCGGAAAGTAAAATAGGACACATTTTAAAAGTCATGAACATTTTGAATATGAATATAAAATCTAAAATAATCTATTTTGTAATTAATAATAATGAAGGAAATTTCCCTATAGGTTAAAAATGACTATCTACTTTGAATTCTGATTTATTTTTATTTTGTATACAATTAAAAAGAAATAAATAAGAATTTAACAATATTCTATATTATAAATTAATTCTATTTCCTCTTCTAAGTCATGTTTCTACACACACACAAAAAAAAAAAAAAAAAAAAAATAAATAAATAAATAAATAAAATAAAATAAATAAAAAATAAAAAATAAAGATAAAGATAAAGATAAAAATGATTTTCTTCTTGACCAATATATGTTTGAAATAGTAGTATCATTTACTGTCTATTGAAAATAATTTCTATCCTTATCTGTAACCACCAAGAAGTTTTGGGAAAACACAAGTCTTCTTAATGTTAGTAGCACTTAAAGTAATGAATACTTTAGCCAATAATCTTTGTTTTTATTTACAGTTTCAAGCTCCTTCATTAATTTATTTTCTTTTTTCTCTTATCTGTACCTTTGTGAGGTTATTTAATACAATAAAGATATAAAATTTAAATTATTAGATAACAGGAGAAAAAGTTATGCATAATGTTTAGATTAGGAAAGATGTTGCTGAACTAATTGTTTTTAAATTTTGATAAGGTTTAAAAGTTTAAAACACTTAATGAAAATTTATATTAAAAATAAATAAATAAATAAAAAATTATATAGATTTATCACATGAGTTATTTAATTTTATAATACTTTTAAAAATATATAAAAATGTATATAAGCATTTAAATACGATAGTCTATTAAATGTTATTGTTCTGAGTATTATTGCACTAAAAAAATATCTTTTTTTTTTTTAAAACAAATTTAGTGAGAATAAACTATACCTTATCTTATTTTCTTATTAATAATATTTAAGATGAATAAACTTGAGGAAATTAAATTATTGCTCATAATATTAATTGTTGAAGAATATAACGTTGTTTAGAAGAGAAAACATAAAATTCCAGATTTAAGTGGTTTTTAGTAGACAGAAAAAATGAAAATAAACTACTGGAATAAAACAATTGTAAAATAATTAAACATAAAGTTTCTACGCACTCCATAAAAATAACAGCAAGCACTACCGGCTTCGAAAGGAATAGTACAAGAGCTACTAGCAACGTCGAAAACACAAGAATTTTAAGAAAGCTGGTTTTTTAATATATCTTTACCTATGCTCTCTCGAACAGCATGCGGGCTATCTGGCTGCCAGTAAACGTTGCGTTTATTAGTGCGCATCACACCTTTACAGGTAAAAATATTGATTTTTAAATCATTTTAAGAAGAATGTTTTCTTTTTCACTAACTTCTAAACACTATTAGAAAAATGAATTTATTATTGCCTGACATTTTTGTTATTGACCAGATGCCATTGCCAGATGCCATTTATTATGTGCCAGATGCCATTTTTTATAAACAAAAAATAATAAATTTCAAACCATTTTAGTATGTTTGTCATTTTAATATTATTTTTTTTTATATATAAATAAGTACTAAATTAATTTGCCAGACATTAATTCGGTTGTTTACTCAAACGGCAGACCGATTAATTGCTGTAAAACAAGCATGTATGTAGAAGAGTTTAGCTATTTGTAGTTGATCGCTGTCTGTTTGAGAAAGAAAGCAACAATGCGCAAGCGAAGTGATGACGTCACTGGTCGTTCGTGGATGCAAGAAAAATATTTCCTATGTTAATCGCCCATCCGCGATTGTAATGAAATGCTCGCCCTCTGGTGGGCTAAGGTGAATATATCATACCACTGATAGCTTTCACGCTCAAACAACGATAGAACAACAAGAAAGAACAATAAATTAATACACGTGGCTATTATATTTACTAACAACTGCAGTTGAGAAAGCTCCATCTATCGATCATTACAAACGCGGATAGGATTTTTTGTAAAAAAATATTAAAAATCGAGGAAAATTATTTCCCGATTTCAATCCCCATATTTAGGTATAGATATGTATTAGTCATCGTGTGCATGCGTTAGATTAAGTAGTTTTTGCTGTAAAATTGATAAAATTTGAATTTTAAATTTCAAAACTCTTAAAAAAAAAAAATAATAATAATTTGATTAGGAAGAATTGATAATAATAAATTATACAGACACGACATTATTTCATTATTTAAAACATGAAAATCTGACATTGACAGATTTTAATTTAGTGCCAGAGGCCTACTGTTAAACTTGTTAATATCGACAAATTCTTCTTTAGTTAATTCGTGACGATCTAAATTCCATGATAAAGTTTTCATTAAATCAAACCAATGTGTTTCAGCTGCAGATATTGTAACAAATAACATTGGAAGTCCAAACTGTCTTATAGCCGCAAAACAACGTTTTTTCTCTTTTTCCCAATGAGGGGGAGGTGTGCCTTGGGGGGGACTCATGTCAAAGGTGTGCCTTGGGGGGGACTCATGTCAAAGTTGTACCTTGGGGGGGGACTCATGTCAAAGTTGGGCCTTGGGGGGACTCATGTCAAAGTTGTACCTTGGGGGGGACTCATGTCAAAATTGGGCCTGGAGGGGGACTCATGTCAAAGTCTTGGGTGGGGACTTCATTCAATAAATCCCCATTCAATAAACCGACTGAAATAGGCCCTTAGCACTATTAAGTGTATTATAAAAATTCGACAACGCTGTACCGACTGAAATAGGGGTACCTTGGGGGGGACTCATGTCAAAGTTGTGCCTTGGGGGGACTTCATTCAATAAATCCCCATTCAACAAACCGACTGAAATAGGCCCTTAGAACTATTAAGAGTGTATTATAAAAATTCGACAACTGTACCGACTGAAATAGGCCTCTAACACTAAAGAAGGGCATTCCATATTCGATTGAAAACATACATTTCATTTCAAAGGATGATATTTACACAATAAATATCCAACTAATATACTAATTTAAAGGAAAATGATAAATATTCTATCATAATTTGAAGTCAAATTTGTTTTCAAATGGCTAAATAAAGTATCTGATATAAGATACTAATATGTTGCAGCGGAATAGATTTGATATCGGTCATCCTTGGCAGAAAAAAAATATATCGCCAAATTATCTGGCGAAAATAATTTAATTCCTTTCAAAATTCATAGTTATTTTAACAACTTATATTAAGAGAGTAATGAATAATATGAAAGAGTATTTTGTACAATACATATTATGAAAATATACATCTGGCATGTATATTTTCGCATTACGTTTTTGATCGCCAAATACAAAAACGCCAAGGACAACAGAGTTTTGAAATTTAAAATTAAAATTTTGTCAATTTGACAGCAAAATAACTCAATTTAACACATGCATACGATAACTAATACCTATCCGCGATTGTAATGAAATGCTCGCCCTCTGGTGGGCTAAGGTGAAATTATCACACCACTGATAGCTTTCACGCTGAAACAATGATAGAACAACAAGAAAGAAAAATAATAAATACACGTGGGGCTATTATATTTACTAACAACCGCAGTTGGGAAAGCGCCATCTATCGATCATTACAAACGCGGATATATACCCAAATACGGGGATTAAAATCGGGAAATAATTTTCCTCGATTTTTAATAATTTTTTACAAAAAATCCAATGGGCGATTAACATAGGAATTTTTTTTCTTGCATCCATGGATGGTCAGTGACGTCAGACTTCACTTGCGTATTGCGACTGCTTATGTTAGCGGTGTATCCTCCGTGGTTAAGAATTTCTCTTTTTGTTTGTCGCACGCGCTTCAAACTGAAATACTTTGGGAACGAGAGTTCTCCATTTATAATTAGAATATGTGCCATTTTTGTATTGTGTGTATCGAAAATGTAAAGTATTTGTTGTTGTTTTTAATGTTTACGGTAAAATTTTAATATAATAATGGCTAGTAAAATTAAATGTGTGTTTTGTAATGGAAAAAATGAAAAAATAATAACTTTTGTGGAAGATAAACTGAAAAAATGTAAAGAAGTTTTGAGTTTACGTGTTAAATTTAACTTGAAATATAATAATATAAAGTTACCAGTGGAAATAAATACTTCTGACGGATACCACAGAAAATGTTATAGTTCTTTTACAGCCTTAATGGCTAAGTATCTTAATATATGTAGCAATAATTCTGATTCAAACATCGAAGAAACTAGCTCTTGTCCTGAAATACCGCCGACCGTGGAACATGAATCAACAGACGCAAGTCTTAGTAATAAAACAGTTTGCTTTTTCTGTGGAAAAGATAGAAAACAGTTTAAAGGCAAGCTACAAAGTTTACATTCCTCCAATGATGTCAAGATGTATGTCAAAATAACAGAGTGGGTTACAAAATTTCAAAAACAAGAGTTGTTACTAAAAATTAATGATCTTAAAACCTCAAATGTTCCAATTTTTTATCACCATTCGTGTGAATTGGGATATTTAGATTACAAGAGAATCATTGCTGATACTGCACGCACCTCCTGGCATAGTGTAAGAGATATTCATAAGAATATTTTTGATAAAATTGTGTCAGTAATTGAAGAAGATATAGTAAAAAGAAAAAGTTATTTGTTATTAGCTTCTGTTTGTGACACGTACAATAACGAATTACAACAAGAGTTAATACTTCAACCTGAAGCTGATGTAAATTTAATGACAAATCATCATCTTGAAGAAAAAATATTAAAACAATTCATGCAAGTAAAGATTGTAACAAAAAAGAAAAGAAAATTATTATGCATAAAGATAGTAACTTATTGGAAGATGAAGATCTTATGACACTTGAAGAGAATGATCTCATTGATAAAGTTGCGTTAATTCTACGAAATACTATTTTGAAAATGGATAAAACAAAATTACCTGCCGTAATGAAGACAAAGGATTTGATTAATGGTGAGTGTACGATTCCTGAAAAATTTGATCACTTTTTTAAAGCATTAATTGGTGGTAAAGATATTCGACGCAGAGAAGTAGTTAATTGTCATAGATTGAGCAACGCGTTGGCTTCTGATGCTATTTTTTGTGTAAGTAATGGTACTATTAAACCATCAAAGCATGTAACTCTGGGTATGACCGTTAAAAGTCTTACACGTAGTCGAAAAATGATAAATATTTTGAATAAACTTGGACATTGTTGCAACTACAATACACTGGAAGAATTAGAAACTGAAGCTACGATCAGATCTGTAAACCATTCTGAAATTTTTCCTCCTGACATCATTCGAAGTCCGTCATTATGCACAGATGTAGCATTCGATAATTTCGATAGATACGTCGATACTTCAAATGGAAAAGATACTTTGCATGACACCGTAGGAATCATCTACCAAATTGTAAGTAATGACTACGATGTAGAATTGAATTCAAGCAATATAAGAGAAAATCTCGACATGCCGCCACCACCACCAGCAAAAAGAAGACGGACCTTTAACGAAGGAATTCCTGAACTACAGTCGTTTGGTAATCGATTGCAGATGTTAGAAACCTTAACACCGGTTAAAGACAATGAACCAATTCTACCAAAAAACGTACCTTTGCTAGAAACAATAGATCTGTTATATTTACTTTCACACGTCTTTCATGTACCAAATACTCCAATGTGGACAGGTTTTAATTGTAAAATCATTGAAGATACTAGCCCCAAACAAAATATATCTTATCTTACACCTATTAATTTTTCACCAACAAATGTAGCGGTGGTTAAACATGCAATGGATCAGGCCCAAATTGTTGGTGAAGAATGTAATCAAAGATACGTGCAAGTTACTTATGATCTGGCAATAGCTAAAATAGCATATAAAATCCAATCAACATCAAAGCCACAATTTAATAATCTTTTCATCCATCTTGGTTCATTTCATTTAATGATGGCTTTCTTCAAAGCCATAGAAGTTTTTATTAATGAGTGTGGTCTATCTCATATGATGATTGAGAGCAATATTATTGCTCCTGGCTCAGTGAACGGGATAATTGAAGGTAAAGATTTTAATCGTTGCAAACGTCTGCATCCATTGATGGCTCTTGGCTTACAAATGTTACATTTTGATCAATTTTTAAAGATGGAAAATATTGAATACAATCTTCTAAATGAACAAGTTTTTGACGATCTCTTACATTACCAGGAGGTTAAAGTTTCTCATTCATCTACGACAATTTAATTACCCAATCATATATTATCGAGACTATTATTTGCATATAAGAGATTCGTAGCAGAAACAAGACAACGTGAACATGAGAAAACGGCTCAATTCTATATGATTTACATCCAGCTTGAAAACTATTATATTACTCTATCAAGAAGCATACACACGGGTGATTTCGAAATGTTCAAGTATGTAATTCGAAAAATGACAAACTTGTTCTTCATAGTAAATCAACCAAATTATGCTCAATGGTGTGTTAAATATTTAGACAATTTGAATAACGTAGAGGAAACACATCCAGGACTCAAAGATGATTTCATGAACGGATGTTTTGGAATAAACACCGACAAACCATTCTCGAGGATACCAATTGATCTTACACTGGAGCAGAATATCAATGCCGAAGCGGCTAGACGTCTCAGTGGTATTGCACATTTTACCAATTCCATAGCTGCCCGTCAACGCTGGACAAAAAGTCGCAGTATTAGAGCTGCTTTAATATGTCACGTTCTCGATGTTTGTGGATTGAGGCAATTACAAGATGTGACTGCAGATTTACAACCAAATCGAATCAAAATTTATGGCAAACAAATCGCTGATTTCATAGAAATACTTGAGAAAAATACTAATTCATTTGATCAAAACTTAGACAAAAATAATTTATACAATATTGCTACTGCGAAACCTGTACCTGAAAATGTCGCTGACTTCCTTCTGAACATTGAAAAAAATGGTTACGATTTACGAAAACAGTTTATAAATGAATGTGCTGAAGACCATGATAGATTTGATAAACCAATAAAAAAAATCAAGTGCTTAACTTTGCTGGTGCTCCAAAAAAGAAAATAATAAGTCTTTGTAACAAAATTGTTGAACTAAGAATGCAAAGAGACTGTTGGGGAATTCGGTCGACTGTTGGGGATAACTATGACCAACAAGGTTGATATAGAAAAAGTACTGGGATTTCCCCTAACGCCGGTACCGTCATCGATGTGTCATGCAGATGGTAGTATTTGTAAAACAGATAAAGCACAATTAGTCAAAGTATTCGAGAAGAAAGTTAGCAATGTCAATCAGCAACCGTTATGTTTTGATATCAGTATTTTAAACGGTTTCTTCGTGTTACACCTTATGAAAGAAACACCGCAAACTTTCGATAGCATATCGAAGAAATTTCTCAAAATGATTTCACAATTTAAATCATCTCGCATTGACATTGTGTTTGATCAGTACTTCACACCTTCCATAAAAGATTGTGAGCGTTTACGTCGCAATGAATCAACCAGTAGCGTTTCCATCAGACCTAATCAAATTCGGCGTCATAATTTTGCTGATGAACTCAAAAATACACAGTTCAAGGAAGCCCTCGTAAATTTTTTTATTGATCATTGGGCTAATGATAACATGTTTCCTTTTATTGGGAATAAAACTATTTATCTGAGTTTTGATAAATGTTACTCGTATCATGTTGAAAATAACCAAGTTATTCGAATCATTGAAGAATCATTATCATGTGAAGAACATGAAGAAGCTAATACTTGAATAATATATCATATTTGCCAGATACATTTTGACGCTCAAGTTGTTATACGCTGCTCAGATTCCGATATTTTGATTATACTTCTCGGCAACATGGATCACCTGATTGCATCTTTAAAGCTTTGGATTCAATGGGGCGTAGGAAACCATGAACGTCTAATAAACGTCAATGAATTATACAAAGTTCTTGGTATTTCTTTATCGAAAGCTTTACCATGTTTCCACGCAATGACAGGGTGCGATTACACCCCAGCTTTTTTTCCGGAAAGGCAAACTAAGGCCTTTCAAGTTGCTCGAGAAATCTGCTGAGTACCAGTTGGCATGTCAAGAGATTACAACAGACGATGAACATGTACTCGAACGTACATTTGCCAGGTTAGAAAAATTTATATGTCACATGTATGGGGTGCCTAACTGTTCAAATGTTAATGATGTTCGCTTCGATCAATTTTCAAAATCTTATCAATCGAAGAAATGCAATGATAATTTCGAAAAAATTTTTCGAAATTTTGATTCATCGAGCTAACCTCCATGTAAAACTGAGTTATATCAGCATTTATTGTGAGTGCGGTACGTGACAAAGTTTTGGAGAAACGCTCATTTGAAAAATCTTACATCTTTATCGCCGTTAGCTTCTGGTTGGTTCATCAACGATGATAAATACGAATTTGTCTGGTTTGCTGGGGAGCAGTTTTCATCATCAGTTGCTGACATTATTATAAAATGTAAAGTATTATAATTATAAAATAACAAATAGAAAGAGTAACCTAATAATGATTTTTTTTTTATTACAGAACCTACACTATTAGACAAGGAAAACACTACGCAAGGTGATGATGATGATAATTATAATAATGACAGCAGTGACGATGATGACGACTATGGAGATGCATCACTTTTTTGAGACACAATTGTGGACTGAAAAATACATAATTCAGTTAAAAATAGATTGTAATTATTTAAATACAATATTTATAAATAAAAATAAGAATTTTGATACTACATTAATGCCTTCTGTATCTTTTATGAAATTATTTAATTTAGTTACAATTTGATTTTTATGATTTAAAAATGATCCATAAACAATCAAATTTCGATACTTAAAAAACGTAATTTTTCCCTGTCTTTTAAAAATAATTTGTTTAGCTATTTTTTATTATTTTGATAAGAATTTTAATAATAATGTTTTATTATTATCATAATAGAAGAATTGAAAATTAAAAAAAATTACTTAGGATACTTTAAATAGTGTAATCTATTCCTGTTTCTCTTCCGCCTATCTACTTTGCCGTTATTTCTCTCTAACAACTGGCACAATGGCGCGGTACTGTACAGCAATTAATCGGTCTGCCGTTTGAGTAAACAACCGAATTAATGTCTGGCAAATTAATTTTGTACTTATTTATATATAAAGAAAATAATAATAAAGTGACAGACATACTAAAATGGTTTGAAATTTATTATTTTTTGTTTATAAAAAATGGCATCTGGCACATTATTGTCAATAACAAAAATGTCTGGCAATAATAAATTCATGTTTCTAATAGTGTTTAGAAGTTAGTGAAAAAGAAAACATTCTTCTTAAAATGATTTAAAAATCAATATTTTTACCTGTAAAGGTGTGATGCGCACTAATAAACGCAACGTTAACTGGCAGCCAGATAGCCCGCACGCTGTTCGAGAGAGCATAGGAACGATATATTAAGGAACAAGCTTTCTTTAAATTCTCTCTCGAAAACGTTGCTAGCTCTTAGACTAGAAGAGGCCTTTCTTTTCCAAGTGCAAAAAACACGTGGAGGCAAAAGCTAGACTGAAAGCAGGTCAAAACCCAAAGGGGGAGAGGAGAACAATACAAACAGCCAATAGGACTTGCAATGATCAATCAGAAGGGGACACACTCTGACACACACAAACATACAAATAATACAGGGGACAACAGAAACAAACACAAAAAAAGGAGAAGGGATTTTTTTAATTTTAACTTTAATCAACTAATTAATTAATTATTATTTTTTTAATAGTCTTTTATTTATTTATTTTATTTTTTCTAAAGAAAGAAAATTACGCTTGACAGAAAAAGCGTTTGACATTAAAGATAATTTTGGCTGGCTGAAAATTAAAACTATGGTCAGATTCATAGCTATGCTTCGTAATAAAAGATTTAAAAATTTCTTGTTTAGAGACATACCGAAAATGCTCACATTATTAAAAAAAAAAAAAAAAAAAAAAAAAAAAAAAAAAAAAAAAACCTATTTTTAACACGCTTTTATTAGCTTCACCTGTATGTATGTTTGTAACCGCTCTGGGAGTAAACAAAAAATCTATATTGTAAAAAAAGACTTTCCCTACGTGAACGCTGTGGCTGAGTGGTAAAGCTCGGGCTACAAACCTTAAGGTCTAACGTTCGAGCCTAGTCAGGGGAGAATTTTTAAAAATGGTTTTTGTTTAATTCTAAATTATTTTACTAAAATTTAAAAGTATGTAAATATTGTGGTGTGTCACTCACACGATTTTCTCTTACACTTCATTTTAGTACTATAAAGATAGATATTTTGTACTTTTTAGTTCACATTTCAATAAAAGCGTGTTCTTTAATTTTTTTAAAGTACATTTTTTTTTTTTTTTTTTTTTTAATCACATTATGTTCACAGGAAAGCTCTAAGTAAAAATAACTTAGATTAAAAAAAAAAATCTAGTATTGTTGTGCTTAGTTTTGTGACATACCTCTTTTAAAAACGATACTATGTATTTCCATTCTTCGGTTCCTTCTAAAACATTGTAAAATGTTATATGATTGGTTGGTATCGTGTCCACAGATAATTTATGTAGGACCATGAGTGGTCCACATAGCTTTGGCTATCCGGAGGCTGTTATCCGCATAAAGGTCTTCATACACTGAGAAAAAATATATATCGTCTTCATCTAGAACGAATAAGTGGTCAGTTTCTAAATCCCTAAACTAGAAATATATATTTCCGAACTATGCATATAAGGCACGTCAATAAACTGAATAGACAAAATGACGGACAATTTCTAGTCTATATATTTCTAAATGGTGAAACAACGTTATGATTATTATGAATCCTTTGTATTGCGAGAAATTCTCGCTTGATTTTCTAGAATTGGGTCATAAAGCAATATTATAGTTGCTAAGACTCGCCTCTTGTGTTTGCATTTATTCGCAGGGATTTTTAAATAAGTTTGACCTCGATAATATCGGCAAATGCTCTAGAATTATAATAGGGGTTTCTAGAACTCGCTTTCAAAGGAGATTAGAATTTATAAGGATGACATGGAACTATTTTTACTAGAGCCATAATTTTTTCTCAGTGTAGGGAGAATCTAGTGCATTTTCACCAGGGCGGCAGTACTAAGCGAAAGTATATTTAGAGTTCACTTCTGTGTTGGGACACTTCCAGCAACTGAAGTAAGTTCTAGTTTCATCCCATTGATCCTATGAATTTTTCTTCCCATAAAGTACCGAGTTATCAGTCGAAAGAATTCTGTTTCTGTTTAGTTTGCAGATTTGGTAGCTCAATTTGACTGTCTTAACACTGAATTTCGATTTTGTTACTGTGTTTATATCATTGAGAGTGACACGAGGAAATAATTCGTTGTCAAGTCGCTTCGCTTACTTTGCCAAAGTACTAGCGACCTCATTTTCATGAATACTAACATGTGCTGGGATCTACTGCATAGTACATTATTTGTCTAGGGGCAGGACACTTTAATAGCTTTGAGTAAACTTTTTGAATTGCTTGGGGGGCAGCTTCATATTCGCTGAAGATTACTAATCCCCCAGCTCTTTCAATTGCCTGGAGATAATGACTAATGTATACAGTCGGTAACAAAAGTGTCCGAACACTAGCAAAAATTCCTATGTAAAAAATGTACACTTAATACTGTTTTGTTAAATAAATCCTTGTTGAATCCTGTTCTTAGTAGGTCTAAGAAGAGGATTCGACAAGAATTTATTTAGCAAAACTGTATTAAGCGCACTTTTTTTACATAGGAATTTTTGCTAGTGTTCGGACACTTTTGTTACCGACTGTACATTTAGTAGCTCTTGGATTGCTAGGATTTTACATGGAGAAATATTAGCAGCCATGCGCGTGTGCTGAAATATGTTGTAGTCAAACGGAGATGATGTCATTCCGGTCATTTTTACACAATCACTAACGTCGTTGAGGACAACACAGTTACTCAGTGTTAAGTTCGCCTGTAATCCTGTCCGTAAGATGACACCTCTACAAACTTTTGATCAAACTTTTGATCAATTCTGATACTAGTTGCTCCTTAATTTTTATGGAAGTACCAATGATAAATAATCATAAAAAAATGTCCTTACAATAATAGCGAATGCAACTTTAATATACAAATAATTAATTTATTGTATTTAACCCTTTGTTTAACGCATTATAAAATACACACACACACACAAAGAAAAAAAATCTGGAGTGATTCCACTCGACGTTCCGAATATTGAGTAATTAACAGTTTTGTAGATAAAGTAAAGAAAGAGGAGTTGTTAAATAAACAAAAGAGAGAAAATCATAATAGAGTGTTTGAGTATTTTTCTCCAAATAGTACACAATGTTTTATTTAACGCTACTGAACTTTAAACCCATAGATCATAATAATAAAGAACTTTTCGTTATGTTCCTGTAAACACCTATCAATGTTAGATTCACCAAAATGCTTATAGTTAGTGCAACAGTGATTTATAATATTCATATAAATTTTCAGCTCAATTGAATAAGGCGTTTAGACGCTATCGCACTTTTAAAAATTTGGTCCCATGTACTATAATGATAAAGAATTTTTCTTTGTGTCTCTGTAAAAAAACTGTAATAGCTAAATTCACCAAAATCTATACAGTTGGTGCAACTGTGACCTATAGCATGTGTACAAATTTTATGCTCAGATTAAACAGGCGTTTAGACGTTATCACACGTTTAAAAATTTGGCCCAATAGGCCATAATGATAAAGAATTTTTCTTTGTGTCCCTGTAAAAAAACCGTAAGTGCTAAATTCACCAAAATCTATACAATTTGTGCAACTGTGACTCATAACATGTGTAAAAATTTTTTGCCCAGATTAGTAAGGCGTTTAGCCGCTATCAAACTTTTAAGCATTTGGCCCCATAGGCCATAATGATAAAGAATTTTTCCTGGTGTCCCTGTAAAAAAACTGTAAGTGCTAGATTCACTAAAATCAATAGGATTCGTGCTATGGCGACTTGCAATATACGTACCAACTTTCAGCTCATTCGAACAAAGCGTTTAGACGCTAGCGTGTTCACTCACACATATGTACACACACATACATATACACACACATACATACACACACATACATACATCATCGTAAAATAGTGAAAATGGACTCAGGGGACCTAAAAACGGATAGAAACATCAAAATCTCAAATTCGAATGTTTGACATGATTACAATACTTTCCTTACATATGTATGTTCGGAAAGTAAAAAAAAATGTACTTGAAACATTTTAGTAACTTAAACATATTATTTAATGCTGTATGCAATACAATTGCGCATATCATCTCATCATAGTAATTAATGAGGATTTAGTGAGGTGAAACTTTAGTGTATGATTGGTGCATATAGGCCGAAAAGAATATTAAGACCTGAAAAAGGTGTAAAGAAAAAATTACTTTTCATGTTCTTTATATTTTTTCTTTATCTAATGGTAGATTCTTGAAGCTCTAGCTAAATGAGTTATAGCACATGTGGAGATCGTGAAAAATGTCAAGCAGAAGCAGTGACATCCGTCCATAAAATCCTTTCCTGAACAAAAAGGCCACATATAGCGTCTAGTGCCATGTAGCGAGATTAAAGCGAGGTGTATACTTCTATTCTTATAAATACCTTTGACATTTTTTCCAGAAGTTCGGTTTTATACCTTTCTTAATCTAATATTTCTTTAAAGTACTGTCAGTAAATAAAGAGTTCAAACAAAATTTTGCATTAAAACTGTATTAAGAAAAGCGTGCAATTACATATAATGTTAATAACATTTTTCATTTTAATAGATTTCATAAGTGTTTAAATTTATTTCTATCTCAACTTCAGCATATTTTCTCAAAAGTCTCAGGAAATTAATTAAAAACATTTCTTTAATTTATAAAACTTGTCATTAATCAATTTATCTCTTTTTTAAGCACGTTTCTTATATTAATTTTTCCAAATCTTTTTGTATTCAAACAAAATTTAGTAACTTATCCCATAAAATTCGAAGATTAACTACGTTGGCAAAAATTCCAATGAATAGATTTCTTAGAAAGAGTTAGGGAAAGAGCGACGTCAAAGATGAATACGAATGACTAACGACAAAAGAGAGATTATTCGATTAGTTAAGATTTTTACCATTTAACTACACTTGGTTTGAAATTTAGGAAGGGATATATTATATTTTATCATCAATGGCATATTTCGATAAAAAAAATATTTCAAGACAGATGTTACAAGTGTGGTTTTAATATTAACTTTTATAAATTAAATAATTATTTAAAATGCACTTTATATACAACAATTTTTATTTCATATTTTGAATTCTTGTCTAAAAATGTAGAATATGACAATATTAAACTATATAAATTCATGGAAATGTATGTAAGAATTTTCATTCCGAAATTGTACAAAACACTTAATTTGTCGGATTAATTTGGGTGTGGTAACGCGTAGTGTTTTTGATAATTACTTAAGTTAATTATCAAAATTCAAATCAATTCATATCAAATTTTTTAAACCATCGAATTATTTAAGTTCAATGTTAAACGTCGTCAAAACGTTTTTTTTTTTTTTTTTTGAAAAAAAAAAACTTAATTGAATTTGAATGGATACATTTGCAGAATTTTAAGATAAATATGGAGTTTTGTGCATATTTATGCGATCGTGTAAAGCATACAATGTGTTCGAAAAAAGCTTTCACTTCGGATTGGTTTCTTGAAATACTGATGTTATACATCATCAACTTCAAGAAGTAGGCAGGGTGCCTGTTCCGGATTCATTGGTCAATCCACCTGTTTCTCGGACGTCCTCGACCATTTCTGCCCTTCCTATACATACATTACAAAAAAAAAAAAAAAAAAAAAAAAAAGAAGACAGAAATTTTGAAATTTTATTATTAAGTTTAAGAATTACAAAAATCAAATCACTTAATAATTCAAATTTAATTCTTACAAAAGAATATATTATGGAACATAGAATAAGAGACATAGGGTATCTTCTATGATAAATGATATATCCTTATAAAAATATGCATAGTATGGGACATACTCTGATACAAGTAATGTAGCAGTCAGGAGTAAAACGATTCCTGTCGACGATTCAAAATCTCAAAGCCTGGTGCCCTTCTTTCTGGTGTCCTTTTCTTTCTTTCTCTTTTACGTCTGTTAATTTGCAGTTCCTTTTACTACGCTATTTCTGCCTTTTTACATTTCTTTCCATTTTTTTTTTTTTTTAATGCAAAGTGTGCTGTTATAGGAACCACATAGGATGACCACGCAAATTCTTATAATATTCAACTAATCCATATGTCGTCAAGGCATCTAAACCTTCCTTTATATAGCGATCTTATACAGCCATCTAAGCTGTTCTTTGAGATGCCAATTTCTGAGATCTCAAATTGACTTAAAAAATAAGGATGTCGATTAATTTCCCTGTAGTAACTAAGTAATACATGCAAAAAGACTTCTAGAAAAAGATTTATGTAGAAATTTGATAAAAATCGTTAGTTCCACTTCCGTTTTTTCCCACAACTTGACAAATCGAAGCATTCACCGGAAACCAAGTAATACGAATGGACATACAGAAGGATGTTAATATGGCGAGTCTAAAGAAAAGCAGTAGTTTTTAGAGTTGTTTTTGTAAGAACACACTTGGGAGACGCAAAACTGACCTTGTTATTGGGAATGTCTATAAATTTTCCTCAAGTATCTAACTGATACATACGAGAAAACTTTTGAAAGGGAGTTTATAAAGCGTCTTTGAAGGAAATAGTTAGAGCCATTTTTGAGATATGGACTTTCGGTTTTAAAATTTTCACCAAAAGTTGGCAAACTCGTATGTGCAGTAGACCTGTCTTAATAATGAAATTTTGCTGTTCTACATTGTTTTCGTTTTGGAAAAATCAGGAGATTCTTATCCCTCCTTGCACATAAAGGTACATAAACATACAGGTACATATATACAGGTACATAAACACCCATACACATACACTGACGAATTAAAAAATATTGAATCAGAAGACCTTATAACTTGTAAATCAGGTGAGAAAGTGATATCAAAATTTTTGGCTGAATTCAATACTTTCATTGCACCACTCTAGTCGTGGAACGGAGTTGATGATTGAGTTAGAAATTTATTTATTTATTTAATGTTATTCTTAAAGCTTATCTATATGCTCACTATCCAAATTTACCCATTTATTTTAACGTTTCTTGACCTTTCGAAGGCCGTCATTGTGAGACAGAACGGATGGGGTTTATTTCAGTCTACGGTTCTCTGAAACTAAACAAACAAACAAAAAAAAAATGAACAGCTGCAATTTACAACATTATGCATATAAGGGTCAATCACTGGGCGTAGTAAATTTATCAAGATATCTCGGTTATTTATTAGTAATAAGTAAAACATTACGATACCCTTCGTTGAATGTGCAAATGTGGCGGGACCTTACAAGCCATGATATCTGAAAACAACTAATTTACAGCATTATGTACATAATGATAAAATACAATACAGAATAAATTTTATCAGGATTGCTTGTTATTTCTTAGTAATAATTAAGACTATACGATACCGCTACTTTGGGTGAGTAGATATTACAGAAATGGATTTCTTCCATATACGACTTCCTGAAACCGTATAAACCAATATTAGTATATGCAATATCGCAAAAACAGTTACATTGAGGTCAAGTAATATACACAATAAGTCTTACCCAGATGTTTCTGTTATTTTTAAGTAATAATTAAAAATTTTTAAACAAACACATCAACATCAATGCCTGTAATTTTCAAAATTATGTACATAAGAATCAATTAATGTACAAAATAAATTTTATACAGGTATATTTGGATTATTCTTTAATAATAATTAAAATGTCCCGATATTCCTTTATAATTATTGGAATATCATTGCAACGAATCTCAACGAATTTTAAGGAGTTAGAAAAATAAAAAGAATAAAGCAGATAATCAGTTAAAAGATATTTTGTCTGATTTTATTTTGAATAAAATATACTTAATATTTTAAACTAATTTGGAAATTGGATTAGATTAGAAAATTTCCTTTAATTAAAAAGAATTTATATTATTCAAAAACTAAGGAATAAAGTCAAAGCATAATATTTGGTGATTTTTATTCTGTAAAATCTATATAATTTTTCTCTTATACTGGGTATCCCATAAGTCAGCAGACATTTTAAAAATTCTTAAAAATTTAAGAAATAAATACAATTGAATGCGACTTGAAATATATATATATACATACATTGTCGTGAAAATGAATATATATTAAAAAATAATAATAATAATAATAATAATAATAATTCGACGATAGAGGGTGTTGAGCATGAGAAAATCATGCATTTCTATGAAAAACTATATATTTATTTGCATGCAAATGTTTACAAGCATATAACTCCTGTTTTATGTATGCGCCATTATCACAAATTGTAGTTTTCAAACGAGATAGATCACCGCTAACAGCAGCTTCAGTCGTCGATTCTGGGTTGAAGTAAAACGTCTTTACCAATAACTCTTCATCTACCAAGTAAGCTTAAAAATGCAAACTTCATGTACACACAAGTACGAGAGATAATAAGAAATGAGCTGTTAAACGTAAAACCGTGCAACTTGTAGGACTTTGATTTGTATATTTCTTGTTACGCGTTTGTGCAGCGCCTCTAACGACGAAAATTAAAACTATTTTTTTCCCTTCATGAAACAAAATCCCCCCCCCCTTCATGAAAATAAGTTTTTCGCAAACCGTGTTCAATTCTACCAATTCCATCAATTTTTATGAATTTTTAAAATTTCTACATATTTATGGGACACCCTGTATTTTCCATTTTTTATTTTTATTTTATGTTTATTAGTGTTTCAAAAGTAGAGGTAAACTATTTTTCGGTATAATAACAGCGAGATGCTACGTAGTTAGGAATATTTTATTTATGCAAATAAGCTCAAACATTTATTGATCAAGGGAAAT
This sequence comes from Salticus scenicus, assembly GCA_963930645.1. NCBI lineage: Eukaryota > Metazoa > Arthropoda > Arachnida > Araneae > Salticidae > Salticus > Salticus scenicus. The sequence continues at coordinate 315,259,556 of OZ005654.1, forward strand.
TATTAAGATAAAAATCTCACCAAGAACAAAAAAAATTCTTCGTGGTTTATAGGTGATTATGTCTAAAATAAAAATGAAGATTTATTTTTGAATCGAAAGTGATGGCTATAAAATAGACAATATAATCTCTGAAGGAGTTTTGAATTTCAAATTTTCCCCAAAATTATTCATTTTTTTTTTTCTAAGATGGATAACGTTTATTAAATCTTTCTGTGTCATTATTTGTGAGTTATAAAAATTAAAAAGAGAGTTGTTTAATATTTAGAATTTTCCAAAATATAAAAGGTATTCAGAAACCTTCATCTCGACGCCAATTATTTAAATATTGATCCTAGATATGTATTTTAAAATCCAAAGTTGCATTAAAACAATCGTGCGTAATTTTAAATCAAATTTCCAGAATTGCAAAATTAAAATTTTATTAGGCAGTAAAATGATATTATTTCCAAAAAGTGAAATGTTCCTCATGCTCTAATAATGGGATGTATAAATTTCAGCATAAAACTTTGTGAATAAAATTTTAAGAAATATATTCAATTAAAGTTGATAGACTTTTGAGGGATTAATCAACAATAAAAAACTATTTTAACTTTTTCTAGGGTCAATAAAATAAAATACTAAATTCGTAAAAAAATTATGTGTAGTTTTTTTTTTTTTTTTTTTTAAATTATTATTATAGATATATGCGTTTCGATATAGTCTGATAAAAAAATGACCATTTTTAGAAAATATCTATCTATCTACTGCCCGCATGAGAGTATGACAAAAAAAAAAAAAAAAAAAAAAAAAAAATCTGCAAACTCAAATTCGAGAACTAATGCACAAGAGTACATAAAAAGTTAAATTTATTTGTTCCTTGACATAAACTGATGCTGATGAAATTGTGATGCATGTCACTCAACAGATGTCACTGTCGTCCCATCGTATCCTAGTTTTCATTGTGGCGGGAAAAGGAAAAAAAAAAAATACTTTTAAAAATTACAAATGTGGATTATTTTTAAGTAATTATTATAAAATAAAAGTGGGGAAAATACAATAGTAACAGTCAACGACTACAAAACATTTGTATATATAGGAGCTAGGAGCATCATTTTCTCCCTTAGCTGGAAATACACCTTCGTGGTGTGTACATTTTTAATATAAGTATTTTTCAAAAACTAAATAAATTAAAGCTCGTTAACAACTTTCAAGAAAATAATTGAATGATGTATCTATTATAATTTGAAACAAATATATTTTTTTTATTTTGCCAAATAGGTTAAAATAAAATAAAATAAGTAGTGAAAAAGCGCATTTTTAAATGTTTCGTTCATAGGTTACGAAACTTAATTTATTTCGACTTTTGGTGGTTATATTTCTTCGAGATAAAAATTATCTACACTCACCATGGAAATTAACTATAATGAAGAATAATTTAATAAATAAATTACTACTCTGCATATAAATTTTCATAAGAAAATATTAAAGAAAATTTTTTATGCCCTCAGTATACATAATTTTTCTCATTTAACTGAATTTCACTTTCAGAAGTAACTTGTGTAACAAGATCTGCGGACAACTTAGATAAAGATCTTATGTAAAACTATAAAAGAAATTTTATAAAGCAATTATAAAATTATATTTTCAGCATTTTATTCTTGTCCTTTCTGTATTGCCCCTCAGTTCGTGTAAAGAATATACGAATATGCGTTAAGAACATACAAGAAGAAATATTATGGATAAATCAAACCTTATAACCTAATACCCTAAATTATAGACAACGATAACATTTTGCGGTTCAGAATAATTATGCGCTACTAGTCATTAGATGAAGAAATATAGGTAGGAGACAGCGTGAAAGCAGCAACACTATTTGCGTCTTCTCGATCAATTTCTCCGGTGTTGAAGAACATTTAGTTGGAACTCCTTCCATGTCTGATTTTGAAGTAAACCTCTCCCCCCCCCCCTTCCCACGCACACACATTTATACACCTATGAGAAAGGAGAAATAAGTATGAGATGTTATCAGGTATATTAACCCAACAAAAAATATATAAAATAACTTTAAAACATGTATATATATATATATATATATTATTAAAATTGTACACGAAGCTTTTCGCTACAACTATGCAGCAACTTCAGGTGATGTTTTTAACATAAGAAAAGCGTAGACAGCATTATATATACTAACGTAAATTTAAATGGTTAAAGTCAAAAGAATTAGTCTTGTACGCAACATGAGGAGTCCATTGAGTTCCGTTAGGGTTACACCAGGGTTACATATCCAAATCCTATAAAAGAAACATTCACTTGGAAACGAAGATTGAAGCTTTGCGAGATTATTTTGCAGCATAGTTACATAATTCTAGAAAATAGGGTTAAGTTCCAACGTTGTAGCACTAGAGCTACATGGCAAAAAATCTTGTAGAAGAAATACAAATTTTGAGCAAGAAGACTGGAAGTTTCCAACAACTTACAAACGGCAAATAGCTTGAAGAATGGATGTTAACTGAACATATATAAATTCCATTAAATTTACTGACATAGTGTATGCCAGATTTTATGGAGAGTTGCAGAATCTTTAAAGTTGATAGCTTTATTGCATTTAATGACATTGATTACTTCAGTTAGGAGAAGGTCTTGATAATCACGGGGAGAAAATAATTTCGGCTTGGGACCATATGCATTAGGCTTATTATAAAGAAATTCGACCAGTGCAAAGCTTTTTTCGTCTTTAATACCCTATTGAATTTAAATTGGCTTTTTTTCACTCTTATATTTTTCGTGCCATTAATTATACTTCCTTTCAGTTTAACGAAAATAAAGAAATGAATAAAATTATTCAATTAGGTATTAATGCTGGGTATAATAAAACTAATATCTTAAAAATCATCAATAACGTCAAGAATAAAATCTATTATAACAATGCTAACAATAACAACCAAATTACTAAAATTAAATATACCAATAGTCCACCACTTGGTAATGAATTTAAAAAAAATTCAAACACTTTATTCTTCGTAAATTTAATTTACTAATTCCTTTCCCCTCCCCCTTTACTATTAAACACCTAGTTGTTAATGTCCGTGATCTTAACAGACCTACAGGTGGTGTCTATAAAATCCCTTTTAGATATAATGATGAATTGTTTTTCCACATTGGGCAAACACGCCGCACCTTCAAAACTAGAATAAGTGAACACATTCGTAGTATTAAAGAAGACAAAAGCTCTGCACTGGTTGAATTTCTTTATAATAAGCCTAATGCCTTTATGGTCCCAAGTCGAAATTATTTCTGCTTCCCTTGATTATCAAGACCTTCTCCTAAATGAAGCAATCTGATCATTAAATGCAATAAAGCTATCAACTTTAAAGATTCTGCAACTCTCCATAAAATCTGGCATACACTATGTCAATAAACTGAATGGAATTTATCCCATGATTATCAAGACCTTCTCCTAACTGAAGCAATCAATATCATTAAATGCAATGAAGCTATCAACTTTAAAGATTCTGCAACTCTCCATAAAATCTGGCATACACTCTGTCAATAAATTGAATGGAATTTATATATGTTCAGTTAACATCCATTCTTCAAGTTATTTGCTGTTTGTATGTTGTTGGAAACCTCCAGTCTTCTTGCTCAAAATTTGTATTTCTTCTACAAGATTTTTTGCCATGTAGCTCTAGTGCGAGTGCGACCACGTTGGAACTTAACCCCATTTTCTAAAATTATGTAACCACGCTGCAAGATAACCTCGTAAAGCTTCAATCCAAGTGAATGTTTCTTTTATATTATTTGGATGTAACCCTGGTGTAACCCTAACGGAACTCAATTTATTCATCATGTTGTGTACAAGACTTATTCTTTTGACTTTAACAGTATCAATTTACGTTAGTATATATAATGCTGTATACTCTTTTCTTATGTTAAAAACATCACCTGAAGATGCTGCATAGTTGTAGTGAAAAGCTTCGTGTACAATTTTAATAAGAATTTTTTTATACGTGTTTTAAAGTGGTTTTATATATTTTTTACTGTGTTAACGCGTGGATTTATTGCAAATTTAAAACTTTTAAGAGTTTTAAATTTTAATTGTGTGTAACATACTGCAAAAATGCGAATAATAAATTCAAACTAATTATTTGAAACTTAATAAATCACAATGTAAAAGAATGTTTAAGTCATTTTGGAAATCTTAGAATGGAATAAAACTTACGGAATAAAAAAACAGTTCACACTAGGAAAATCTAAGAGAAAATAGTCAATATATAGGAACGTTAAAATTCGATTTTACAAATGTAAATTTGCATTTAATCTCTTGTTTTCATTTGTTTATAACAACGTAATATTTAATCTTTGCTTTAGAATTCTTAGTTTTTATATGATCTCTCTTGACTACTCTTATTATGATTATGGGGAAGTAACAGTATCTAGTGAGAGACAGTTTCTAATACCCCTGATTGGAAACGACATAAAATCGCTATTCTGGTTATGGAATATAAGAACATGCGAGAAGCAATATTATATCATTATATTGATTATACAATACTATAATATTATTTACTACCGCACTTTACGAACCGGGAAAAAAGGCTAAAAATTCATAGAAAATAGCATGGGATGAAAAAGAAAAAACTCACAATAACAAGTGTGTTGGGGGGAAAAAACGTCTAACTCCGGAAAGAATATAAGGTCAAAATGGACTAGAAAATGTTATTGAAGCTCGGAAGGCTTTGGGCTTAGGGGCCTGAAGTTGTAGTCTAGGATTATCTACGTCTCGCCTAATATAATTTTTATAATATTGAGATTATATTACAAAATGATTAAGATAAATCATGTTTATTTCGTATTATTTACAGTCAGAAAAAAAAAAAAGGCTGCTCTCCAGTTAATTTTGTATGAAATCGTCCTATAAATATACAGTTATTGCCAATAGATTTATAATAACGTTTAATTTTTCACAACATATTTAGATTTTGTTTAGAGGGTCGTCTATATATTAAAACTATCATCAGTTTCACTCTTTCCAACGACAACCTCCATTTTGATTATGTTTGGGAGTTTTCCGATCAAATCAGCCCGGAAAATGGTATAGTTCATATATTTCTCTCAGTTTTTCATAGAGTTATAAGCTGTCAAAATATTGGAAGCTAATGCTAAATGAATGAGACAATTATTAATTTATATGTTTACGAAAAAATATTATATTCAAATTTCATTTTTTAATGCGTTAAAATGAAGTAGCACAAAAATGAAGTAGCACACAAACATATTTTTAATAAAAAACAAATGACGAATTATGAAAATTATGCGAATAAATTCATATTTCAAAAAATTACGAATTATGACCTATATATTATTTTATGTAAGAATAGAACAAATGTCATCAAAAATTTAAGTTTCCAAATTTACAACTCATTATTCCTATCATTAGTTTTCGAGTTACAATGATATTTAATTTTTTTTGCTGTTAGGGGACTATCACTGGTTATTATTTATGCCATCTATAAACTTGTAAACACAAGATTTAACATAGTTATTCATTCATGTTTAGATAAACACATCAATTCTTAATTACCGTTACTTTAGTTTATTTTTTATTTAGAATTATCATACATATTTTCTGGTTATTAACTGAATGGGTATAATATTTTCTATGAGAGATCTTAATTAATTTTTTTTATATGCAGGAATAAACAACTAATACATTTTCGTTTGTACCTCTATTAAGAATTAATTTAAAGTATGTAAACTATTCTTTTTTCCGAAGCACCTTGGTCTCAGAATTTTGAATATGGGGTCAAATATGGATGTTGCCATTCGAAAAAACGCAGCTGAGGTGAATTTCAATGTGTAGATGACGTTTTGAGCAAAATTTAACAATTGTATTAATAACTAGGCGTTATTACAAATCGATCGAACCGATGTCGTAAATATTGGAAATTTGTCTTACAGTGTAAAACAGTCATACTGGAAATATAATAAATAAATGTAATTTTTATTATCGTTAAAAATTCAATATTTATCAATTAAAAATACATACTCTAAAAAAATATGTTACATTATACTGCCTTAAACTTTTGGTGTAAATTTACAAAAATAAACTGTAAAAAATATTGGGTTTGGTTGAACCAAAACTTTGTATTACAGTAGCTTTAGCCATATGAGAGTGAAATATAAAGGTCCTCGAAAAAGGTGAGTCACATTTCATATAATCATATTTAATTAAATACTTAACATAAAAAAGCAATTCTTCCGTGTACAATATTTAAAAAAGTTTTGCCTTACTAAGTTTCAATATGATCACCATTGGTTGCTCTGCGCATATCATGTTGATAATCAATCTCTAACCATACGTTTTACGGAGCATGTCCGGCGTCACTGTGGTAATTGCAGGGATACATCGTTCCCGTTAATGTATAAAGATCTTTACCTTTACGCTTTAAACATTGTTCTTCACATAATCCCAGAAACAGAAGTCGATAGGAGTTAAATTAGGTTTTTTCGGAGGCTAAATACGACGTACATTGAGTTTTCTACTAAATAATTGCCATTGAACTGGCGAAAAGCTTAACGAAGTCCTTTTACACCATTTATTGCTGTTTCCCAACATTCTTAGTCAAGGTTGCATACCCAACACATATAAAAATTTTGGACACATGCCAGAATTGAAAAGAATATTATTGCGTTTGCTCAGTTCTTTTTAGAATTATAAGTTTATGAAATGCGCCAAGCCTTTCTCAGTGACTCTGTATTTTACTACAATTTCATGCTTTTTTCTGCAAAAAGCTCCAAATCATTTTGGAAGGATTTACAATTTTATGGTTACAACAAATGTAGAACTAAGCTTTGGTTTAACCTAGCATGTTGCAGCTACTGTAATAACATTTTTTTGGTTCAACCTAGCCCAGGAGTTTTTAAATGAGTAAGGTGAAATGTTACAGTTATTCTGTCGAATTACAGCACATTTGTTTATATGACATCAAACTTTTAGGCACTTAAAAATTTAATTGAAATAAGGTTGCACATAGGATTATTATATTTTTTTCATCAATTCTTTATCAGTCCATATATTAAAAATAAGTTTAAAAAAATGTATATTTTTCTTCATATTTAACACTATTTTACTATCGATGTTTAACAAATACTAGATATGTTTTTGAGATTAAGTTTTTTGGAATTTGTCTGTAATTTGTTCTATAAAAAATATAAGTTAATATTCCATTAAAATACGCACTGTAAGAGGATTTAAAAGAGATTAAAATACGATACAAAACCCTTCATTTTTATGATTGGCATTACCCGTTTAACGGGATTAAATATTCTGCATCATGTATTTATTTTCCATTTTTTTATATGGAGCATTAGAAAAGCAATCTTTATTTAATTTCCCCAAGGTATAAAAGTTATGTTTGCAGAATATTAAATTCGAAAATTAATGCGTTTATGCAACATTTCGAAATGTTCACGGTATTATTACGTTTCATTTCATTCATTGAAAACGAATATGTAAATTTGTAAGTAAATTTTATAAGTAAATTAAAATATTGAAATTAATCTTAACAGTGAATGATTTTCATACCACATTCTACATTAAACATGTTTTTGTGTATATAAAAAATATATATTAGTTTTATTTGGTTTAGTGCAGTCTATAGATGCTAAACTCTACTTACCTGCGATTTTCTCCATAGACGTAATGTATTTGAATTATCTTAGGTTTCCTTGTACAAAAACCATTTTCTTGATCTCAACGAAAACCTTAGTGTAGCATCCCTATATGATACACGTTTAGACCACCATTTTGCACTTTCTTCTATTATTTATTCCTGAGATATACCGACAACAGACAAACAGAGACCAACCGCTAAAACATGTTTTTTTAATTCAGAGGACTGGTATCAAAAGTGATTTTACAAGCAAAAAGTTGAGATTTTCAAAATGAAAAAAAAAAGTGTGAGAAAAAGTGGAATTTTTTGGACAAAATATAAATTATTGGTAAGATGATACATTCAGAGACCCCACATAACGGAGTAAAAATGGCCGTCTCGATGATATCGATCAGAATCTGCAAAACTTTCATTCAGCGTACATATATTTATAGATAGATAGATAGATATTACATTATTATTTTCCTTCAAATGTAAGTTACTCTTGGCCAAAATATAGCTGTTTTCGGGAAATTTTTATGCTATTCATTCTTCATTTCGCCATTTAATTATACTTTTTACAAAACATAATCTTTAAACGTCATGCTGTTATTTTATTTTTAATCTATCTATCTATCTTTATTTATAAGCAAAATACCACTGACTCATTCATTTATTCATTCATTCGTCTATCAACACCGAGTCCAAACCGCTTAAGCTAAAAACTTGCCATCTGAATAGTAGGTTCTTTTCATGACACGAAGCGTCTCACAAAGATCAGATATAACAAAATTTAACCCTTAAGGGTTTAAAAGGAGATGGCGAAGTTTTTTAATCGTTTCCATCTCTGCAGCGGTCTCCAATAGAAGCTTGAAATTTCGGAAAATATCTCCCCATAACATATAATTAAGATAAAAGATGACGATATGTTAAATTTTGGATTAAACTTTAAAGGAATGAAAGAGATGTGGCTAGCAGTTCTTACCGTCATTTGCACGTGGAAAAGCACATAATCAATGTAGAAACTTGAAGTTTAGAAAAATGTTTTCTCTTATGCCATAATTAAGGTAAAATGTAAGAATCTTCCAAAATTTAAACCTTCAGGTGGTGAAAGAGGGTGACAAGCAGTTTTACCTTTAATATATCCTTTAAAGTTCCACACTCCATCTTACAATTTCCCCGTCTATGGTCACCAAATCCCATATAACTCTATGAGAAAATCTGTTTACAGAATTACTCATTATTTAATGTATTTTTTAAAATTATGTTTATACATTCAGAAAATTCACAAACGTTAAACTAATACTCGTTTTCCAAAATTTGAAGTCCATGGAGGATGAAAATTGTGATGTCATGTCGCCGGACCAACCCAAGGGTGAATCCTAGACCATCACCAATTGCATACAGTGACCACTAGTGTGCCTTAAAACCTAACGAACCAACCAAAATTTGATCTTTTTTAATTTTAATACTTTATTTTACAGTTAAACAAATGAGAAAAACGCACTTTGTTTATTTTTCGCATTATTAAACTCAAAAACTTAACATTAAATGTTTTAAAAATAATTTTTCTTTTTTAAATGAGTACTAATTTAACGGTTGTTAATTTTCAGAATGTGAAAACGGAATTTAAAAAAAAACATTAGTTAATGTGCAGTTCTACAATTTTCCATCATAATATAAGTATGAAAACAATATGTTTTTGTAAAAATTTTCAATCTCGTTTCTTGAATTTTTTACATGTTTTGAGTTGCGAAGAATCTGAAAATCACAAAAACGTATGTAGTGGTTGTCTGCAGATTAATCAGATTTTTATTTCGTTCATTTTTTAGTCTATGTAGAGAATAACCTCAAGAACTAAAGATAGTGAAGTAGTCTGAATATTTTTAAAATGTGTCTTATATCAATGGCAAGAACCCTAATTTGAAAATTCTAATTTGAAGACTTCAAAAGTTATTCGATATTTATAATTTTCTTAACGTGAGAGAATAGGGCAAAATTTCGAATATATGCTACGAGGAATACTTTCTTCGTAACTATTTAAAAATAATTTTGAAATATCATTTACGATACTAGCATGAACATCATTGACTATATACATTTTAATTTGAAATTAAAAAGTTTCTAAACGTGGTAAATTTAGTCGAAATTTCATGTAAACATGCATTTTGGGCTTTATTACATTAGAACTAGTATGGAATTGAATGAAATCTAAAAAACTAAACTCACTTTAACTAAAATATCAGCAGATTAGAAAAAGTTAACGCATCGAATTGAAAGTAGAACAGCCTAGTGGGTGAGGAATTTAAGTTTATACGATGCCGAGTGATTATTTGAGTTAATTTTTCCTAACATGAATATCATATACCAGTTCTTAGAAGTTTATGAAATACATGATGGGGACAGAGCAGAGTCCATGCCAACAGTCTCTGTCAACTATTGACATATTTTAAATTAAGTCTGGTTGACTAACTTAATTTTATTTCTGAGATACTGCGATTACTATAAAAATTTTGCTTAAATGTTATCTTTCGCAACCATTTTTACTATATAATTCTATATGAAAAACAACTTAATTCATTTCGCTGAAACTCTTAATATATATCTTACAGTATTTAAGTGCATAGAATTGCGAACCAATCTATCTTTATTACGTAACCAAATGGTATATACTCATAAGTTCATGTAATATGTTGTAATCTCAAATATCAAAACCAGCATACTTTAAATACACTAAGGGTCATTCCATCGTGACAATCGTATCATTTAAAATCAGTGAAGGCAATTATTTTACTTATAATCACATTAAAAATTCTTTTTTTTTTCTTATAATATAATATGTTCATAAATCGTAAAAAATGTCTTCAATAATGAATTGTGAATAACAGACAGAATATGTCGACAGAATATATTCTGTCGAGCTATCTACATGATAGACCAGTTGCACTGACTAAAGGTTGTCTGAGTGAGTGATTCCCACTGGTTGTCGGCCTGGATAGCTCAATTGGTAGAGCCTTGACCTTGTAAGTCAAAGATCCGGGGTTCGACTCCAGGTCCAGGCATTATTTTCACTCAGTTGGAAAAATTAATTTTCAATAAAAATATAATTATGCATTGTTGAATTAGGTACACCTGTTTTGTGAATCAGAGGTATTGTTTCAGAAAAAGTAGTTATATAGTTATTGCGGAAACAAATGTGTGTTGAATTTTTTTTTCCGACTGAGTGAAAATAATGCCTGGACCGGGAGTCGAACCCCAGATCTTTGACTAACAAGGTCAAGGTTCAATTGGTAGAGTCTTGACCTTGTAAGTCATAGATCTGGGGTTCGACTCCCGGTCCAGGCATTATTTTCACTCAGTCGAAAAAAAAAATTCAATAAAATATGATTTTCTTCCCAATCAGTTGATTGTGTGATTTTGCCAAATGTGTGTTGACTTTCACTAAAGATGGGCATGGCGACAAACTTCGCGATGAATTTCGGGAATCTGCTACTATATTTGACTAAAAAGGCTAGCTTAGGCTTATCGAATTCTATAAAGGTCCATATTCATTAGAAGCTGAGTTCTGGAATTTTCCAGAACGATCAACTGTTTTATGGCCTAAAATTATCACAAAACTTTGCCAACCTACATTATCTAAATTATTAAGAAAAATGCATGTTATTTACATTCCTAGATACACTTTAACACTTTCCATTTCTATGAAAAACACTAATTTATTAATAAAAATTATTCTTAAAAGTTAATTTGCAAGGAAAAACATATTATGTAAAATATTTTGTTATGTTGAACACTCCTTAAAGAATCTATTAAAAAAGATAAAAAAGTACAGAGATTTTATTGTTAAAAATTATGTTAAAGCTTTAAAATATTGTTATGAATACCCAATTCGAAAATTCACTCCATAAACGCATCTATGTTATTTATTATTAATTCGAAATTTCTGTCGGAGACAAAAACAAAAACGAAAAGAAAGAAAACGAGGGAAAAAAAGTGAAAAGAAAATTGTGGACAAAGTAAAAGTTTGAAGAAGAATTATATCCAAATTCCACGATATATACTTGATTTATTATTCGTTGATAGAAAATACAATGAAAGAAAATGGTATATCATTTATCATAATGTATTATTCAAGAAGATACTCATAAAAAACTGTAACTACAATACCCTGAAAAGGTTTCTTTTGCACATGATTGTGAGAATGTTTTTAAAATTAAAATTAATATTTTATTATGCACAATGAAATGTGAAAATGCTGGATTGTTTTTACTTATATTTTTTGTTTTATCGTTTGTTTAACAAAGTATTAATAAAGAAAGATATATTTAAAATACAGTGTGAGACAAAAAAAAAAAAAAAAAAAAAAAAAAAGAAGAAGAAAATGAAAAGTAAAAGAAAGAAAGAAAACCGCGTTGCAGAAAAATTGAATTTCACTTGTCATAACTTCAAGACTAGTGATTGAAACAAATGAAACTGATATGTTTGTATAATACCAAAGTAATTAAAGGGTGCCTATGTACATTTTAGATTTAGTAATTCACTTTATTCCACTCTTCGAAGTACTTAATAAAAATCTACATAAAACTTTCTTTTATAAACGTAACATAATAAGCATATACTTTGTACTCTATTATGATTTATTATATGAAATAAAAACATTATATTTAAATATATGAAATAAAACCATATTTTTGTTTGATCTAAATAATTACTAAAGAAAAATATGTATTATACATTGGGTAATTGCACCTTTATATGGAATTACTGCTTTAATACTCAATCCGATAGTATTATACAGTTTTTTAATATAAATCTCAGAAATGTTACAGTGTCAAATATCATAAATATTTTTTTTTTGTCTACTTCTTGCAAAGTTGTAGGCTTCAAATTTCAAATTCCTTCCCCTTTTTAAAGACTAAACATTTTCGAGCGTAGGTGTTTTAGAATTATTTTCAGGTCTGATAAAGAAGAGATTTTTGAAGAAATTATTTTGCTAAACACTTTTTTAATATTTTCTAGGTCCTGAACATGATACAAATCATTTTTTTAAATATTTCCTTTTGAACTTGCTATCATCTTGCTTGGATGAGCAATGTGCTCGCCTAAAGCCAAATTTCCATTTTAAACAGAAATATATATATATATATATATTGCTAAAAACCATTTCACTAATATTTCATTAACATTTTATTATTTTGCTGTCACACGCATTAAAACATCTTTTTATTTTTATTCTAAAATTAATAATTTTTGTGGCATCGTTAGTTGTCTTATTCTTGCCATTTTTGAAATAGTTTCTTACAGTACAATTTTCCTGTCAATTGCGAATGTTTTTAACATTGGGCTCAATCTTAAAGTGTACGTGCAGGACGACGTAATAATATCTGTTCCAAAATTTGATTTTTAAATAATAAAATTGGCGGTTGCAAGAAAAGAAAAAGAAAGTATCCAAGTGCGGCATTTTTTTTTTTTTTTTTTTTTTTTTTTTTTTTTTTTGTCCCAATATGTGTATTTGTTTATATTTCAAAAGAAATTGACAATATTATAAGAAATAAAATGCACACTTTTAAAAAATTAAAGAACACGCTGTTATTGAAATATGAACTGAAAAACGCAAACTGTCTATCTTTATAGTATTAAAATACAAGGTAAGAGAAAACTGTGTGAGTGACACACCATAATATTTACATACTTTTAAGTCTTTAATTAAAATAATTTAGAATTAAACAAAAACCATTTTTTAAAAAATCTCCCCTGACTGGGCACGAACGTTAGACCTTTATGCTCGTAGCCCGGAGCTTTACCTCACAGCCACAGCGTTCACGTAGGGAAAGCCTTTTTTTTACAATATAGTTTTTTGTTTGCTCCAGAGCGGTTACAAACATACATACAAACATACATACAGGTGAAGCTAATAAAAGCGTGTTAAATAAAAGAAGAAGAATTTCTTATTAAATTACCATATTAATTAAGAATTTAATTACCTGGTACTTTAAAATACCGATGCTGTACGAAAAGGTAAATAAAGATCATAATTTTGAAAAAAAAATGCAAAAATGTATTTATAACTTTCTTTTTTATTCAATAGAAGGATGTATTAGATTCGTAAAAAATTTCGACTCTGGTTTCCTACGGATTTTTACATTTTAATGTGTCGATAACACGATATAACCATTTGAAAAATGCTTGTTTGTATGTATATCTGTCTGTGTGCGTATTAACAAAATATTGTGGACGCTGTATCTTATGAATCAATAGACAGAATTTGATATAAATTTATGTTTAGTTCAACTTTAAATTATATTGATGCTAAATTACTCTTTGGAAATATCGCACAAAAAGTAGCGTTGGCATCTCATTTTTTTCCAATTTTTTAATATGACAGTATAGGAGAAATTGTTGAATTATTTTTAACTAAACATTATGAGGTTAAAAAGAATTACTTATAGCAATAATAGCGTACTACGAAAACATTTTTATAAATGTTTTCGCTCATCTTACAGCCTGGAGTTGTCTGAAATTGTGAATACTTTCCAAAAGTGTTTCAATACCTTTAAACGAATGGTTAAACCTTATAAATGTAATAATTTAAAAATTCGACTTTTTTCATTCTCAACAAAAGGGGAAAAAATCTCATGAAAAAGAGCATTTGTTCTGATGTAGTCGTTGATGGACAAACAAAATTGATTTTCTTCCGACATTTAGCGTTACGTTTCCCTGAGATAAAAATCTTCTGTTTTTATCACGGAAAATAACTATAATAAATAATAATGTTAATAGATAATCTGTGTTGCATGAATTTGTATAGAAAAGATAGCAGAAAGTTTTGTAATTACAGCATACTAGATTTTTATCTCCTTTACACCCCTCCCCTATCAAAACCTATGGCATATTATTAAGGTGATAGGTAAATTAAATATAACGCAGATGAAAATTACGTAAAACAGTATTTTAACAGCGACAGATCGTTATGAAATACTTCTTTGAACATAAACAGATCAATGGAACGTCTAGTATTGTATAATATTCACCAAAGTTTAAGATCATTTAACCCTAATTGAAGATTAAAGTGAAGTTTATAAGTTCGATCGTAATAAGTGGGGTAAAGTGGGGATAAATGTAACAATGTTTTAGCTCAGTTCGAATTTAGCTTCATTTTGCTCAGTTGATATTATACATACACTTATATATACATACATATTAGGCATAAGCTACAACTAATGGGCATTTTTAAAATATAAAATTGTATAAATATTCCTCTTAAATAAACAAAATTGTGAAAACTTTGGGTTTTATAATTCCACTTGATACATGCTTTTGGGTAAGTGCATACTTGCCAACATACTAATTAATATTCCGAAGTATTCTTAGCGACGCTTTCTGTTTCACACCAGTATCTTTTTAGAGTATTTTTCTTCTTATTTAATCGTAATTGCATTTGGAGTATATTACTTTGAAAATTTAATGGTGTTAAAAAAAAGGGAGGGACTAACAACACTACGGAATATTAATCAGGATGTTGGCAAGTATTTAAGTGTAACCTCGCCCTACTATACCCAAATACAGAACATTATAAGTTATGTAAGTCAAATTTCCAGAATGTGACCACCCTGGTGAATCTAAGACTTTGTGAATTTTTTAAGTATCTCAAATCGCTACAGAGTGACAAACTCTAACTAGCACTTCACATCTCAAATTATTTAACACTCCAACGAAACTTAAAGAAAAAAAAAAAAAAAAAAAGATCATAATATTTGGTTTCGTTGAAAATTAAAAGACAGAACTGAAACGAGAAAATAAAAATTTGAATTTATGCAGTTGAGGTACTTGGGGCAAAAGTAAATATATTTAACAGGGGAGTAGCCCCGGCTCACCGCTCGAAGAGCGGTGTTGAGCTATACAAGGACCGAAGTCCAAGTAGGGCTGTCCCGAGAAATACCCCCTGCACGCAGGAGGAGCAAGGGGCTGATTCCAGCCCTGCCTGACGTTTATTTTAACAAAAACAGTATTTACAGGGTTCATCGCCAGGCTGAACGCCTGCCCGCGACATTGGGCGATGAGGAGTTACATAAGGATTATATACAGTATTTTTGATCGGCATGCCGGGCCCAGCAGGCCCCGCGCGACAAGTGGCATGCTGATTGAACTTGGATGCTGTTTAGGATTCTTTGACGTTACATTTTTCTGGAAAACTTTCGTCAGAAGACTTCATCTTTGCTCGAACGTTGGGGTCTGCAGGGGACGCTTGGCTTTTGCTGTGCTGTTTGCTACCAGAGTGAGCCCTGCTAGACTACAGACGCCGCAGGAGGGTTCGGGGGAGAATTAAGAATTTACTAAGAAGAGAACAGAAAAAAAAATAGGGGTTGACATAGAGAGAGGTAACGTGGGAAACTACTAATCTGTTCGATTTGAGATATCAATTAAGAGGGAATAAATGTTATTGAGTTTTTGGATAAGTGGTTTCTTGGTTAAAATATTTGGCAGCCAGTTAATTGGCCTGGGAGTTGGGTTCCTTTGATGAAAATTTACTGTAAGGGGGCAGGAGAAATAATAATGATCCGGGGTTCCCTCCTCTCCGCAAGAACACAGGGGCGAACGCCGGCAATGAAATCTGTTGAGGTAGGACGGGAATGGACCATGGCCACTTAAAAAGGCTGTGACGGGGGGAGTCAGAGTCCAAGTATTTGTGCTTACTATTGGTAATAGGTTGAATGTGTACCTTCCTTTTTCGGAGGTTGACCATAGGTTATGCCACTTAAGATGAAGCAGATTTTTAATTTTTCTTTTGACAAACGTGGGGGGAGCTGGGAGGGAGACGGCTATTACTTCCGACTCCGTTGCGGCCTTGGCCAGAGAGTCAGCAATTTCATTGCCGGCCACACCCCTATGGGCTGAAACGTGAGCCAGGGAGCAGTTGCAATTTAGAGTGCTTAGGGAGTTTTTGATGTCAATTACTTGGGGGTGTCTGCTCCTGAGACGGGCTATGGCGAGCAGGCCTGAAAGACTATCGCTGAAAATACTGATTTCTGGATGTTCAGCCGTGGAAATCCATTCGATGCCTTTTTGGATTGCATATAATTCAGCTTGGAATACTGAGTTGTAGTCTTCCAGTCTGCAAAAAGTAAACATGGTCATACTTTCTTGGCATGTAAAATGTTTGTGGTAAATCAGAGTTGCCAACTTTTATAATTTATTCCGGAACATTTTTATCCCCGCCTTCTTTACACACCAGACATTTTGTAGAGTATTTTTCTTCAATATGTGACACTAATTAAGTACGAAGAAAATCATTCATGAAAATTACTGGTATGAATGAAAGCTGGGGTTAATAATGCTCCAGACCAATTACAAATGTTGACAACTCTGGGCATGTGTGACCACGGATGAGATACCTAAAAGTTTATGAAACAGAGTGTTGCAAAAATTAGAATTTTGAGACTAGGAGAGTGAAATGTAAACAATTTTTAAAACTTCTAAAATTATCACTATTTCATATTTTATTTGATTTACTAAGGCTATCTGTAACAAAAGTAAGTTCAAAGAAACATGTAGGATTACTATTATCAGTTGTGTCATAAGCCGAGGTTACACTTCATTCGTCGTTACATTTACCTAACTTCACATTACTTTATAATTCCCTTCCATAGAATCGATTTTGTACATTTAATCTAATAGCATACTTTAAAGTATCGTCAGTGGATAAACGTTAAAGACAAAGTAAAACATAGAAGAAAAAAAAATGGTCCGAATTTTTTTTCCCTAGAAATTATTACGAGAGAATAAAATAGAACATAATATACTTAATGGGTAAAAAAAGAAAAAAGAAATGTTAATCTTTAAAATTTTAATAATGCAAAAATATTTATTATGTTGTGAAATTTTAACAGTTTCGATTAAAATATTGTTTTTAAAAATTAACTTACTGTCAATAATTTACTTAATTTAAATGAGAGGAAAATGAACTATCTCTTCGCTGTTTTCTTGAAAATCAGTCATTTATCGCAAGATTGTAAAGAAATGCTTCTAAATACTGATGCTGAACAACAATGGGTGGAAACGTAATTGTAAACTAACATCATAAAATACGGAACAAAATCGCAACATATATTTTAGAAGTTGTATATTGAACCAAAAAACTAAGCACGACTCTTCGTTAGGTAAATAATACAGGATTTATTTACACAATTTTCTCTTATCTTATAAAGACAAATTGGATATCAAGATGCAACATAAGAAGTACGGTCTATGAATATACTTAAAAATAGTTTAAAATAGTTAACAGCATGCATTTTTATGTGAGAGTGTTAAAGATCCTTGTAATCCCGTTTTAATATAGTACCTTTACCCATAAAAAAATTAAAGTTGTTATAAACTTTAAAGGTCTGATCCAAATTATCCAAATAACTTTCGCTCACACCACTTCCTGAATCTTTCTAGTCTTTACGATTTTTTCAATTGGCAACCTTATTTGAACTTAGAAATACCAAAGTTGAATTGCCTGCAGTTATTTATTTATTTATTTTGTTATTTATTTGTTTCCTCACTATAGTGAGGAAAGTATTGTAATCATGTCAAAAATTCGAATTTGAGATTTTGATGTTTCTATACGTTTTGAGGTCCCCTGAGTCCATTTTCATTATTTTTACGATGATGTATGTATGTGTGTATGTATGTATGTGTGTATGTATATGTGTGTATTGGTCTATGATGGAAAGTGGGGACATTCGCGTGTTTACACACCTTCCAACCGCGGACACACCTGCAACCGAGGACGTCCTCGGTTTGAAATTTTTGCAAAATATGCTTTATTTTGTGTCAAATATTATTATAAATTGTGTTTTTTGAAAATTTATATAGGTCCTCGTTTGCCCGTATCCGTAGAATGTTGTGTGTGTGTAACTTTTTAAAGTGTGTATCGGAGGAAAATCGGTGCAAAAACGAAGTCCGCGGTTCCACGCTATAAATACATGCTCCATGTGCGTCCTCGGTTGAGTGGTATAGTTGCACTGTGTACATATTTCAGTATTTCTGTTAAATTTGTTATATTAATACAGCTTTAGTATTGTTAATTACATATTGGATATTTAAATAGACAATTTTAGTAACTGAAGAAAAAATTATATTTTCATTAAGGTTATAATTATTTATCTGGATATTATTATGTATCTAATATTATATTTATCTACCTATATAAATATATATATATATAAAATTATTCAAATTATATATATATATATATATATATATATAAAATTATTCAAATTATATATATATATATATATATATATATATATAGCAATATGTTGTAAATTTAATGCAAAATAAATTAAATTTATATATATATATATATATATATATATATATATATATATATATATATATAATTTATTAATTTTTGTAAAAGCTTATGACCAATAATTATTATTATTTAAAAATTTTATGCAAAAATTATTAAAGTGTCTACTCTAATGCTGGATAAAGGTTAACCACCTGCTATGCTATACTTTCAAAGTTTTCTCACTTTAAATATGCATAGAAATACATAAAACATTTACTGAAATTTTGATTAAAAAATACTTTTTATAAGTTGCTTTTCAGAATAATAAAATTGCAGTTTTACAACCGAAAATTGAATTTTTTCTTTCTTTCTTTATTATATTTAATTAATTAATTAATTAATTATATTTTATTTTTTTATGCTTCAACCAGTTTATATAGCACATGTATTATTTACGTACTCTATATGCACACAAGGGAAACCAGAAACAAGCACCATGCATACATACATAAAAATTGTGGACCCTGTATACACACAGTGGAAACGAGGACCATACGTATTAACATGCAAACCGTGGACACTGGACACTGCATGCACACAGTGGAAACGAGGACCATGCAAACACACATACAAACCGTGGACACTGTACACACACAGGGGAAACGAGGACCATGCGTATACACGTATAAACCATGGACACTGTATACACACAGCGGAAACGAGGGCCTTACTTATACACCTACGAAACGTGGACTCTGTACACACACAGGGTAAACGAGGACCATACATATATACATACAAACCGTGGACGCTGTATACACAACTTGGAAACGAGGACTATATGTGTACATATGCAAACCGTGGACTGTGTACATACAATGAAAGCAAATACCTTGAGAATTTTTATAAAAGTTTTACTAAATTACACCCACATGTGCAATTTCCACCCCCCCCCCCCGCAGTAATTTACTAGCCAGATGTGTGATGTTACTTTTAAGTAAAACTCCAGCAATATTGTAAAAAATTAGAAAAATAGCATAGATAGAATGGCATAAATTTAAAGTCGTCTCGAAAAGACCATGGATTCTGCATACACACAGATAAAATGAAGACCATACATATGCACTTTCTAATCGGGGACTATGTAATATATATAATTAGAACAAGAACCGCTATAAAAACTTTTTTTTAATGAAATTGTCATACAGGCAATACTTAAAGGCATAATTGACAGTTTAATCTTTTCTGAATGGCAGCTTTTTAGCTCTCAAACTAGTTACACTTTTCAAATGTGTAAACTGTGTAATTTCACACCGTCTGGAAATTAGGAGAGTCCAAAATTCCCGTAGATTATATTAATTACCATTTTTTTTTAAATTTTACCATTTTTAAAAAAATTCGGATAAGGTAGAAAGTGTTCCATAAAACATTCTTAGTGTTTTACATATCCCACAGTTCTTTTTTCTGTTTAATGTTTTAAATGAAAATAAATCCGAACAGAGGAAAAGTGCATGTAAAGGAAAAATAAAAAACGGGATATTGTCATATGTTCTGTTACTAATCATGTCCAATATTTAACGGTTGTAGGTATATATATAAGAATCTTTCCCTCAATTCATTATGTTTTCTCGTTTATATTTCTTTCCAATTGAATAAATATTTTTCTCAAAGTTCAACTGGATTTTTTTTTTTTCATTTTTTTAACAGATAAATTTAATTTTTATTGGTGTATGTATTTTTAGTGATCTTATATCTTAGTGAAAAGTGGTACACTTATATAGTGAACACACTGATATAGTGAAAAGTGGTACACATATTAATCAGGGAAATATCTAGTTAACGCCGTATTTTTAGTTCAGTTGAATAATTGGATAAAAATCCTGTTTAACTTTAAAATGATTTTTAAAAAAAAAGAAGATATATTCGATACGTATATATAAATAAAATGCGTGTTCGTTTTATTTATATCTTTATTTTTCAGAATTTTCCAAAATAGACTAAAACATTCTTAGTTTAGTGTGAATAATAATAATAAAATTCAGGAAAAAAAGATAAAAATTTGTTACAAAAATTGGAACACCCCCCCCCCCTTTTTTTTCTGAATTCGCGAGTAAATAAGTACTTTTATAGAGATATTTGGCATTAGCTTAAAAATTTATATTTAATTAAGTAGTACTATACTTTTCTACAGTAAAACAAGATTTTCATATTGAAATCAATCAATTGAATTCTTCGATTGAAACTCATCGTTTCAATCGATAATCTAAGTGTTACTTTTGAAGTTCTATTATGGTCGCACCTTAATTTTAATGATTATAACTTAGATTATAATAAGATTTTTTTTTTTTTTTTTTTTTTTTTTTGGGGGGGGGGGGTGACATGATATATATGTATTTATTTATGAAGCAGTCTTAGTATCGGACTCCTTTGGAAAAAAAAATTGAAGTTTGACATCGAAATAGCTCGGAGTTTTTGCTGAGTTCTTTAGTTACAGAACTGTGATAATCATTTCAATTCATCGCAAAAATGGGCAAAAATATTCAGAGTGGCCAAGATGAACTCCTAAAGCTGTTCCTTTTTGTAATTATTTATTAGTGATATTTTCAATTAAAAATTTCAGAAAGTAGGTATAGATATTATATCTGTCGCCCTTGTTAATCCGAAACGTTATGGTGATTGGATTTGGAAATCTTAAACGTAATATGAAAATGTACACGCCATATGTATTATTTTAGTAATACATATTACACGAAATATTGTTTCATATTCTTGACTGCACTATTAAAATAACCATGATTTTTGAAAGGACTTAAATATATTTGCTAGATAATTTAGCGATCATTATCATCATCATTATTATTATTATTTTGTTAATGACTAAAGATACCAAATCAGCTGCGGAATTTTTCTTTTCCTTTCTTTTATTTCCTTTCTTTCTTTCTTTCTTTCTTTTCTTGAAAGTCACTTGATCCTACATCATTTTTCCCATGCATCACAGTTGCATAAGAATGAAGTATTTAAAAAAACATTTAAAAGTGAATTTACAAAAAAAAAAAAAAAAAAAAAAAAAACTGTGAAACGCATAGCAATACACCGGGAAAGGTTTCATGCATTTTTCGTTCCATTTTATATACCTTTGTTCAGTTCTATTAATTTCAAAGTTCTAAAAGCACTTCTTCAACCTGGGAACGTCGAATAGACCTAAGAAAAATAATAAGAAATGTTCTTTTGTCTCCTTGTAAAATATGTGTAAGTGTTAAATTCACCAAAATCTATACAGTCCGTACTGCGATGACCCATTACACATGTACCAACTTCCCGCTCATTCGAACAAAGCGTTTAAACGCTATAATGTTCACTCACACACATACACACATTATCTTAAAAATAGCAAACTCAGGGCACCTCAAAAAGCGTAGGTACCGCAAAAACTTAAATTCGAATTTTTGTCATGATTGCAATATTTTCCTTGCATATGTATTTTCGAAAAGAAAAAAGAAAAATAAAAGCATCTTTTTCTTTTTCTTTTTTGTTTTTTTCTTTCATAATATAGATATTTTTTCTCTTCTTTTCTATAATCTATCCATGAAATTGTTTGCAGCTTTGTCACTGGTATCTAGCAAACATCACTCGCTTCACTGTTACTGCTCACTACGTTTACATGAATCACTTATAATATAAAATCTGTGAAAAAATTATTCGAAATCATAATTTCAGTGAATGCAGTCCAATCTTCAAGAATGGTCGCCGTTGTCTTCAATAGCGTTTTCTGTGCCGCGATATGAGGGCTTCGATTCCCCAAACCCTGCTTCAGCGTTTTACCCGGGATCCCGGAAAAAAGGGCACCCGGAAAAAAGGGCACCGGAAAAAAAGTGCACTTTTCAGATTCACAAATCGCAAAATAATAAATATCAAATAAAAGAATGACTTTCAAATTGCATTTTTAGAGATTTCAATTAATTTTGTACAATATTCATTTAGTATATACCTGGAGGAAGGGGGTAGGGAGGGCCAGGTCCAGCTCGAAAGAAAATAATTGTTTTTACACCACTCTCTTACCGATTTTAATGAAACTTTGTAAATGACCTACAATTAATGATGCATTCTATAACTGTCACTTACTTTTTATGGAGATCACAATGAGCGCATTATATACCTCGGGGGGAGGGGGGAGGGAGAATATGGAAATAAAAGACATTCTTCTTTAAACTACCCTATTATCGATTCAAAAAACTGTATACTCACGTATATTTTGTGGAAAAAAATTACAGTAATATGTTATTCAAATTCACTATAGCATGTTCTCTGTTAAAAATACTATAAATGCCGCGAGTGGTTTGTATGCACTGAAATCCTAAAAATGACAAAGCATTGTGCTGTACAAGAGGTCTTTTTATAAGTCACATTTGAATCTTTTTGCTATGCATAAATATCTTTGTTGTGAACTTAAAAACTATTATTTTAATTATTAAATTATTATGAAATATATTATAATGGAATATTAAGTATCACAAATAAGTGAATATATAAACACAGAGTAGTATTTATTAATAAATTTGTAATTAGTATTTGTGATTGCTCGGAGTAAATATATATTTACTGAATTTTACAAAGTTTAAAATTATAATTTTAAGTTTTGAATATTCAAGAAATTAAATTCATTTTTTATTTATTTTATTTTATTTACTTTATTTTGTTTGTTTACTGAGGGGAGGGGTGGGGGAGGAGTCAAATAATGCACTGAAAAATTATAATAAAAATAGACAATTATTACAAAAACTTAAATTCTATAATTTTTTTTTTCTTCTTTCTAATTTCCCCATTCACCTCACTCGACAGTGATAAATGTACCCGTAAGCTGACGAAGAATCAGCAAAACATTGAAACTTTTGACTATTTATAATAGTACTTCCCAGAAAACGTGCTCTGATAATGAAAGCCCTGAGGTAGAATTGACCCTACAAGAGTTTTTCATTTAGAAATACAACATATGTCACTTCATTCCATTTAGCTTGCAATTGGAGCAGGCGCGTGGTACGTCACGGCGATAAATATTGACAGATGATTCAGCATGTGCTTCAAATGTAGGCAAAATCTTATACTATTAAGTGAGCAATATTTGTAGATATATATATGTATATTTCACTGTTCTCGTAAACGGTAGCTCGGACAGTCACGTGATTTAACACAAAGGTGCCTCCCGAAAGGCGAAGTCAGATTTTCGAATTTTTGCGTAGTTTTCTTATAATTAATAAAAATATGAAAATAATAAGCTAAGAATAGCAAAGAATTAGCCATTTAAATTTCATCCATAATTTTTATGTTGCCAAAAAAAATTACAAGTTTCTCTTTTTTTTCCGACAGGAAAATAAATGCATTTATCTAAACGTGTACAATAAAAAAGTATCTTTGTATATAGTTTGCAAGTGTAATGACGATTCCGGTTCGTACTCATCTATATAGCAAGTTGCGACCTAATTTCCATACTTTAGTTAATTTTAAAAAATCTAACTGTCCGATCGACAAGCTGTTTAGTCCAACGGATTCATTAAAAAAGCCCCTTTCATTTAGTATCTTATTTGTAACAAAGTTTTGATTAGATTTTTTAAAATTAATTAAAATAGGAAAATAATAACCTGGCAATAACTTCAAATTTGGACCAATTTGGACATTTAAATTTATAATTGTAGCCAAAAAAATTTACCAGTCATTTATTTATTTATTTATTTATTTATCTTTTTAGCATAAAAGGAAATATGCTTTCACGCGAAAAATAAAAAATATATAAAATAATAGCAAACTTTCGCAATTTATTTCTTTTCTTATGTACCTTAAAAATTTGAAACTCAGTTTTGAAATTTAAAATTAAAATTTTGTCAATTTGACTGCAAAATAACTCAATCTAACACATGCACATGATAACTGATACATATATATACACAAATATGGGGATTAAAATCGGGAAATAATTTTCCTCGATTTTTAATAATTTTTTACAAAAAATCCAATGGGCGATTAACATAGGAAATAATTTTCTTGCATTCACGGACGGTCAGTGACGTCACACTTCTCTTGAGTATAGCAAACTTTCACAATTTATTTCTTTTCTTATGTACCTTTAAAATTTGAAACTCAGTTTTGAAATTTAAAATTAAAATTTTGTCAATTTGACTGCAAAATAACTCAATCTAACACATGCACATGATAACTGATACATATATATACCCAAATATGGGGATTAAAATCGGGAAATAATTTCCCTCAATTTTTAATAATTTTTTACAAAAAATCCAATGGGCGATTAACATAGGAAATAATTTTCTTGCATTCACGGACGATCAGTGACGTCACACTTCTCTTGAGTATAGCAAACTCTCGCAATTTATTTCTTTTTTTATTTACCTTTAAAATTTGAAACTCATAAACCTTAAGCCAAATTTCCCACCGAATTTTAATTCCTCAGAAGCCAAATTATTATTAGAAACAAATTCATATTGTGAGATGAAATGATAATGATAATCAAACCAATATCATTCACGAAAGACTTAAAAATAAAATTCATGTTTAACGACCTAATTGTCATACTTCGTGAGGCAGGACAGATTTAGTATAAGACCCTCATGGCGATTTTCAAATTTTTGTCATCATGTTGGCGATACATTTTTATTAATTATTTTATTTATTTTTGCATAATTTTGTGTTAAAAAAACTTAGTACCTATTTTGATAAACTTTTTATTATTGCGTTTTTTAGTCAATTTATGACAAAAGTTCACATGGGGATTATATCATTAAAATATTGCTAGATTTAAAATGATGCTTGCAAAAATTGTAAAAATGCAACCTTTAAAAATGCATTTTTTCTGTAAAATGATCTCATCGCTCAAATGTAATTTTTTTATTAGATCGCTGAACTGAGTCCGCGTGCTTATATATTGCTTATGTATTATTTTTTATCCTCGCGTATTTTATTAAGTCACTATCGTATCGTTACTAAAAAAAAATAATCGTAACTGGACCACGTCAGAGAAATATTATATAGATTAAAATTGCTCATGCATATGAAAATATGAAAATGGAGTATAAAAACAACCATAACCTTTTTTAATATACTCCAATTTTAGATTTTTTTTTTCTTTTTTGTTTTGTTTAAATAGTTTGTCGAAACGTTTTTGTCACGGATGAATCGCGCTTGGCATGAAAGCTAATTCATTGATAATCCTGGGTAATATTTTAAAATTTTGATGCTGAAATTGACCGGACATTTTTCGCCAAGATCTCTCCTTTTGTGAAAGCCACTTTAATCCAAGTTAGCGCATCAAAAATATAAATAAGTTATAAAATATTGAAAAACAGAAAGAAAAGAAAGGAAAGGAAAAAGAAAAGAAAGGAAAGGAAAAAGAAAAGAAAGGAAAGGAAAAAGAAAAGAAAGAAAGAGAAAAAATAACCACATAAATTATGTATTTTTGTCTAAAATGGCGATAAAAATTCAAAAGTAGACAAGGGGAGCTATATTAAGGCTGTACTATGATCAGATTTACATATTTAATTATTTATTTTTCTATATACCAACTACTAAAAACTAACTCAACTACTTTTATAACCACAAAAAATTGTCTCATGCGATAGACGTAGCCGATCATAGCACATTGTAATATTATATTTGGCGTGAAATTGTTGTCGTTTTATAGTTGATCAAATAAATGTAGAAAATAACGCGAAAGAAAATATTATGTACACCACGTATCGTGTTGTTCATATGTAACTGGAGTTTAAATATAAAATTGCTATTTCAATTTTTTGATACTGTCCGTATCGAAACTGTCATCTGATAAGCACCCAAATGGAAGCCCACTGGTAAGCTATTGTCACAGGCACCCGAGAGTCTGCGAATAAGTGGGTTGCTGCCGAAGGCAGCGTGGACAGGAAGCGAGCTTTTGAGTAATTTCATAATTTCTTTTTTAATATTAATTTTGTTTATAAAACGATACAAAAGAATTGCTAGGTGGGGTGTGGCGGGCGGGCACCACCGCACTCTGGAGGTCTCCGCATGTCTGCTAGGTGGGGTGTGGCGGGCGGGTACCACCGCACTCTAGAATGTTGTATTGCAGAACAGCTTGAGCCAGAACATTACTATCAAGCAATAAAATCTGAAAATGCCAATGAATGGCAGATTGCAATGGATGAAGAAAATAAATCGTTATCTGAGAATAAAACATGATATTTAACAGACCTACCAGAAGGAAGACGAGTCATTGCAAATAAATGGGTGCATAAAGTGAATGTCATGCCAATGGTGAAATTGATAGATTCAAAGCTTGGTTGGTGGTAAAAGGTTTTTCTCAAAGGAAAGGAGTAGATTATTTTGAAACGTTAAGTCTGGTGGCACGTTTTGAAAGTATCCGCGCTTTGATCAGTGTTGCTGCAAATGAGGGCTTGGAGCTGACGCAGTTTGATGTGAAAACTGCCTTTTTGTATGGGACATTAGAAGAAGAAATCTACATGAAACAACCAGAAGGTTATGATGACAACTCAGGTCGAGTATGTCGATTAGTAAAAAGTCTCTATGGACTAAAACAATTACCGAGATGTTGGAATAAGCGATTCGATGAATTTCTAGAAAAGTATGGTTTAAAGGCAAGTAATGCTGATCCATGTCAGTTTTCCAACAATGACAAGCAACAGAAGTTATTATTAGCATTATATGTCGATGATGGACTTGTTGCCACGACTCCACAAATAAAGAATAATTTCCTTCGGGAATTGCAGCATAAGTTTAAAGTGACACATAAAGATGCTGAATACTACCTTGGCTTAGAAATAAAAAAGCTGAAAAGTGGTGATATTGCAATCAGACAGAAAAATTATGCTAACAACGTTTTGGAAAAGTTCAACATGAAAGATGCCAACCCTGTTTCTACACCCATGGAAAGAGGCAATCTTTCAGGGGAAGATTCTCTAAAAGTTGATTTGGAGAAAATCCCTTACACACAGGCTGTTGGAAGCTTGATGTACATGGCAGTTGCTACTCGCCCTGATATTGCCTTTGCTGTATCATATTGTTCGCAATTTTTAGATAAAGCTGAACAAAGACATTGGTCAATGGTTAAAAGAATTCTGAAGTACATCAAAGGAACATATAATATAGCATTGATATTCACATCTGGTTTTCAGCCTGGAACCTTGGAGGCATAGAGCGATGTAGATTACGCAAATGAGATAACAACGAGAAAAAGTGTCTCTGGTATTGTGTTTAAATATAGTGGAGCAGCCATTGGCTGGGCCAGTCGTCGACAGCAATGTGTGTCATTAAGTACCACAGAAGCAGAATATGTAGCTGCATGTGAGGCAACTAAAGAAATAGTTTGGTTCACACGTCTCTTTAATGACATTGCCCCACCAGCAACTATACCTACCCTGAAAGTGGATAATGCAAGAGCAGTTCCTTTTGTGAAAAATACAGAATTTCACCAACGAACCAACCATATTGACATCAAGATTCATTTTGTCGGTTAGGTGGGGTTGTGGCGGGCGGGCACCACCTTCACTCTGGAGTTGTTTCATCATATGTCTCGAAGGTTGGGTGTGGAAGGGCGGGCACCACCTTCACTCTGGAGTTGTTTCGGCATATGTCTCGAAGGTGGGGTGTGGAAGGGCGGGCACCACCTTCACTCTGGAGATGTTTCGGCATATGTCTCGAAGGTGGCGTGTGGAAGGGCGGGCACCACCTTCACTCTGGAGTTGTTTCGGCATATGACTCGAAGGTGGGGTGTGGAAGGGCGGGCACCACCTTTACTCTGGAGTTTTTTTGGCATATGTCTCGAAGGTTGGGTGTGGAAGGGCGGGCACCACCTTCACTCTGGTGTTGTTTCGGCATATGTCTCGAAGGTGGTGTGTGGATAGGCGGGCACCACCTCCACTCTGGAGGTCTCAGCATGTCTGTAAGGTGTTTTGTGGCGGGCGGCCCCACCTAACAGACATGCAGAGACTTCCAGATTGCAGTGGTGCCCGCCCGCCACAACCCCACCTAACAGACATGCTGAGACCTCCAGAGTGCGCACTCTGGAGGTCTCAGCATGTCTGTAAGGTGTTTTGTGGCGGGCGGCCCCACATAACAGACATGCTGAGACCTCCAGCGTGCGGTGGTGCCCGCCCGCCACAACCCCACCTAACAGACATGCTGAGACCTCCAGAGTGTGGTGGTGCCCGCCCGCCGCAAAACCCCAACCTGACAGACATTGGAAGCGCTCAACACCGCTCTTCGAGCGGTGAGCGGGGGCTGCTCCCTGTTCAACCTGTTCAACCTGACAGACATGCCGAGACCTCCAGAGAGCGTTGCTGCCCGCCCGCCACAAAACCCCAACCTGACAGACATGCCGAGACCTCCAGAGTGCGCTGGTGCCCGCCCGCCACAAAACCCCAACCTGAGAAACATGCCGAGACCTCCAGAGTGCGGTGGTGCCCGCCCGCCCAACCCCACCTAGCAGACATGCGGAGACCTCCAGAGTGAAGGTGGTGCCCGCCCTTCCACACGCCACCTTCGAGACATGCCGAAACAACTCCAGAGTGAAGGTGGTGCCCGCCCTTCCACACGCCACCATCGAGACATATGCCGAAACAACTCCAGAGTGAAGGTTGTGCCCGCCCTTCCACACCCCACCTTCCAGACATATGCCGAAACAACTCCAGAGTGAAGATGGTGCCAGCCCTTCCACACCCCACCTTCGAGACATATGCCGAAACAACTCCAGAGTGAAGGTGGTGCCCGCCCTTCCACACCCCACCTTCGAGACATATGCCGAAACAACTCCAGAGTGAAGGTGGTGCCCGCCCTTCCACAAACCACCTTCGAGACATATGCCGAAACAGCCCCAGAGTGAAGGTGGTGCCCGCCCTTCCTCACCCCACCTTCGAGACATATGCCGAAACAACTCCAGAGTGAAGGTGGTGCCCGCCCATCTACACCCCACCTTCCAGACATATGCCGAAACAACTCCAGAGTGAAGGTGGTGCCCGCCCTTCCACACGCCACCTTCGAGACATATGCCGAAACAACTCCAGAGTGAAGGTGGTGCCCGTCCTTCTACACCCCACCTTCCAGACATATGCCAAAACAACTCCAGAGTGAAGGTGGTGCCCGCCCGCCACAAAACCCTAACCTGACAGACATGCCGAGACCTCCAGAGTGCGGTGGTGCCCGCCCGCCACAACCCCACCTAACACACATGCTGAGACCTCCAGAGTGCGCACTCTGGAGGTCTCAGCATGTCTGTAAGGTGTTTTGTGGCGGGCGGCCCCACCTAACAGACATGCTGAGACCTCCAGAGTGCGGTGGTGCCCGCCCGCCACAACCCCACCTAACAGACATGCTGAGACCTCCAGAGTGTGGTGATTCTATTGAACTCAGTGGCGACGGTAAATACATGTCTATGGCACTAAATCGTGAGATGTGCCGCTCCATGGTGGAAGTTTTCCTTTTCCTTTCCAGAGTGTGGTGGTGCCCGCCCGCCACAAAACCCCAACATGACAGACATGCCGAGACCTCCAGAGAGCGTTGGTGCCCGCCCGCCAAAAAACCCCAACCTGACAGACATGCCGAGACCTCCAGAGTGCGCTGGTGCCCGCCCGCCACAAAACCTCAACCTGAGAGACATGCCGAGACCTCCAGAGTGCGGTGGTGCCCGCCCGCCACACCCCACCTTCGAGACATAAGCCGAAACAACTCCAGAGTGAAGGTGGTGCCCGCCCTTCCACACGCCAACTTCGAGACATATGCCGAAACAACTCCAGAGTGAAGGTGGTTCCCGCCCTTCCACACCCCACATTCGAGACATATGCCGAAACAACTCCAGAGTGAAGGTGGTGCCCGCCCTTCCACACCCCACCTTCGAGACATATGCCGAAACAGCTCCAGAGTGAAGGTGGTGCCCGCCTTTCCACACCCCACCTTCGAGACATATGCCGAAACAACCTTGGAGGCATAGAGCGATGTAGATTACGCAAGTGAGATAACAACGAGAAAAAGTGTCTCTGGTATTGTGTTTAAATATAGTGGAGCAGCCATTGGCTGGGCCAGTCGTCGACAGCAATGTGTGTCATTAAGTACTACAGAAGCAGAATATGTAGCTGCATGTGAGGCAACTAAAGAAATAGTTTGGTTCACACGTCTCTTTAATGACATTGCCCCACCAGCAACTATACCTACCCTGAAAGTGGATAATGCAAGAGCAGTTCCTTTTGTGAAAAATACAGAATTTCACCAACGAACCAACCATATTGACATCAAGATTCATTTTGTCGGTTAGGTGGGGTTGTGGCGGGCAGGCACCACCTTCACTCTGGAGTTGTTTCATCATATGTCTCGAAGGTTGGGTGTGGAAGGGCGGGCACCACCTTCACTCTGGAGTTGTTTCGGCATATGTC
Organism: Salticus scenicus; assembly: GCA_963930645.1. Lineage (NCBI taxonomy): Eukaryota > Metazoa > Arthropoda > Arachnida > Araneae > Salticidae > Salticus > Salticus scenicus. The sequence goes on from OZ005654.1 coordinate 315,290,890, forward strand.
TCGAAGGTGGGGTGTGGAAGGGCGGGCACCACCTTCACTCTGGAGATGTTTCGGCATATGTCTCGAAGGTGGCGTGTGGAAGGGCGGGCACCACCTTCACTCTGGAGTTGTTTCGGAATATGTCTCGAAGGTGGGGTGTGGAAGGGCGGGCACCACCTTCACTCTGGAGTTTTTTCGGCATATGTCTCGAAGGTTGGGTGTGGAAGGGCGGGCACCACCTTCACTCTGGTGTTGTTTCGGCATATGTCTCGAAGGTGGGGTGTGGAAGGGCGGGCACCACCTTCACTCTGGAGTTGTTTCGGCATATGTCTCGAAGGTGGTGTGTGGATAGGCGGGCACCACCTCCACTCTGGAGGTCTCAGCATGTCTGTAAGGTGTTTTGTGGCGGGCGGCCCCACCTAACAGACATGCAGAGACTTCCAGATTGCAGTGGTGCCCGCCCGCCACAACCCCACCTAACAGACATGCTGAGACCTCCAGAGTGCGCACTCTGGAGGTCTCAGCATGTCTGTAAGGTGTTTTGTGGTGGGCGGCCCCACATAACAGACATGCTGAGACCTCCAGCGTGCGGTGGTGCCCGCGCGCCACAACCCCACCTAAAAGACATGCTGAGACCTCCAGAGTGTGGTGGTGCCCGCCCGCCGCAAAACCCCAACCTGACAGACATTGGAAGCGCTCAACACCGCTCTTCGAGCGGTGACTGGGGGCTGCTCCCTGTTCAACCTGTTCAACCTGACAGACATGCCGAGACCTCCAGAGAGCGTTGGTGCCCGCCCGCCACAAAACCCCAACCTGACAGACATGCCGAGACCTCCAGAGTGCGGTGGCGCCCGCCCGCCACAAAACACCAACCTGAGAAACATGCCGAGACCTCCAGAGTGCGGTGGTGCCCGCCCGCCCAACCCCACCTAGCAGACATGCGGAGACCTCCAGAGTGAAGGTGGTGCCCGCCCTTCCACACGCCACCTTCGAGACATGCCGAAACAACTCCAGAGTGAAGGTGGTGCCCGCCCTTCCACACGCCACCTTCGAGACATATGCCGAAACAACTCCAGAGTGAAGGTTGTGCCCGCCCTTCCACACCCCACCTTCCAGACATATGCCGAAACAACTCCAGAGTGAAGATGGTGCCAGCCCTTCCACACCCCACCTTCGAGACATATGCCGAAACAACTCCAGTGTGAAGGAAGGTGGTGCCCGCCCTTCCACACCCCACCTTCGAGACATATGCCGAAACAACTTCAGAGTGAAGGTGGTGCCCGCCCTTCCACAAACCACCTTCGAGACATATGCCGAAACAGCCCCAGAGTGAAGGTGGTGCCCGCCCTTCCTCACCCCACCTTCGAGACATATGCCGAAACAACTCCAGAGTGAAGGTGGTGCCCGCCCATCTACACCCCACCTTCCAGACATATGCCGAAACAACTCCAGAATGAAGGTGGTGCCCGCCCTTCCACACGCCACCTTCGAGACATATGCCGAAACAACTCCAGAGTGAAGGTGGTGCCCGCCCTTCTACACCCCACCTTCCAGACATATGCCAAAACAACTCCAGAGTGAAGGTGGTGCCCGCCCGCCGCAAAACCCCAACCTGACAGACATGCCGAGACCTCCAGAGAGCGTTGGTGCCCGCCCGCCACAAAATCCCAACCTGACAGACATGCCGAGGCCTCCAGAGTGCGTTGGTGCCCGCCCGCCACAAAACCCCAACCTGACAGACATGCAGAGACCTCCAGAGTGCGGTGGTGCCCGCCCGCCACAACCCCACCTAATACACATGCTGAGACCTCCAGAGTGCGGTGGTGCCCGCCCGCCACAACCCCACCTAACAGACATGCTGAGACCTCCAGAGTGTGGTGGTGCCCGCCCGCCACAAAACCCCAACATGACAGACATGCCGAGACCTCCAGAGAGCGTTGGTGCCCGCCCGCCAAAAAACCCCAACCTGACAGACATGCCGAGACCTCCAGAGTGCGCTGGTGCCCGCCCGCCACAAAACCCCAACCTGAGAGACATTCCGAGACCTCCAGAGTGCGGTGGTGCCCGCCCACCACACCCCACCTTCGAGACATAAGCCAAAACAACTCCAGAGTGAAGGTGGTGCCAGCCCTTCCACACGCCACCTTCGAGACATATGCCGAAACAACTCCAGAGTGAAGGTGGTTCCCGCCCTTCCACACCCCACATTCGAGACATATGCCGAAACAACTCCAGAGTGAAGGTGGTGCCCGCCCTTCCACACCCCACCTTCGAGACATATGCCGAAACAGCTCCAGAGTGAAGGTGGTGCCCGCCTTTCCACACCCCACCTTCGAGACATATGCCGAAACAACTCCAGAGTGAAAGTGGTACCCGCCCTTCCACACCCCACCTTCGAGACATATGCCGAAACAACTCAAGAGTGAAGGTGGTGCCCACCCTTCCACACGTCGCCTTCGAGACATATGCCAAAACAACTCCAGAGTGAAGGATGGTGCCCGCGGTTCCACACCCCACATTCCAGACATATGCCAAAACAACTCCAGAGTGAAGGATGGTCCCCGCGGTTCCACACCCCACCTTCCAGACATATGCCGAAACAACTCCAGAGTGAAGGTGGTGCCCGCCCTTCCTCACCCCACCTTCGAGACATATGCCGAAACAACTCCAGACTAAAGGTGGTGCCAGCCCTTCCACACCCCACCTTCGAGACATATACCGAAACAATTCCAGAGTGAAGGTGGTGCTCGCACTTCCACACCCCACCTCCGAGACATATGCCAAAACAACTCCAGAGTGAAGGTGGTGCCCGCCCACCACAAAACCCCAACCTGACAGACATGCCGAGACCTCCAGAGAGCGTTGGTGCCTGCCCGCCACAAAACCCCAACCTGACAGACATACCGAGACCTCCAGAGAGCATTGGTGCCCGCCCGCCACAAAACGCCAACCTGACAGACATGCCGAGACCTCCAGAGTGCGTTGGTGCCCGCCCGCCACAAAACCCCAACCTGACAGACATGCAGAGAACTCCAGAGTGCGGTGGTGCCCGTCCGCCACAACCCCACCTGACAGACATGCTGGGACCTCCAGAGTGTGGTGGTGCCCGCCCGCCACAAAACCCCAACCTGACAGACATGAAGACGGAACAGGGTGTCGGAGCAGCATTCTGTGTCATTGAATTCGACGAAGTCGTCCATCGGTGGACGGGCAGACTCGAAGACCATAACACCGTCTTCCAGGCTGAATTACTGGCCATTAAACAAGCCCTGGAATGGGCAAATAACCAACATAAATATCAAGAGCTCCAAATCTACAGCGACAGCCTCTCGGGTCTGCTCGCCATTGCACGCCACAGGAGCAGACATCCTCAAATCCTGGAAATTAAACAACTCTTAACGACCTTAAAATTAAAAATCTCCCTGGCACACGTTTCTGCCCACAAGGGAATAACCGGTAATAAACTTGCAGACTCACTAGCAAAAGAGGCAACCAACCTCCCAAACAAAGATTTTGCCCTTCCTGCCCCTCCCTCCTATGTAAAATCAAGAATAAAACAGATTCTAAGCATAAAATGGCAAAACCTGTGGGACGATTCAGAGAAAGGTAGATATACCTATGACCTCATCCCACGGGTGAGTGCAAATAATTGGTCCCTAACACCCCCATAACAGCTTTTCTGACAGGTCACGGACCTTTCCCCTCTTATCTGCACAAGTTTCATTGCCGGCGTTCTCCCTTGTGCCCCTGCGGCGAAGAGGGAACTCCAAACCACTATTATTACAATTGCTCTCTAACTAGTAATTTTCACCTCCGTAATCCCTCCCCACGCCCTCCAAATTGGCTAGTAGATATAATCTCCCGCAATTACCTAGTATGTAAACTTAATAACATATACTCTTTTCTAGCTAACATCTCAAACTTAACTGACTAAGTGAAAAGTGCTTGGTTGCCTGAAATGCAACAAAATCAGCCAACTTTATGTTTCACTTTCGCCATGTGTCGCGAGAGGGTTTAAGCCCTGGCGAAAGTCCTCAAGTATACAACTTACCAAATTCTTACTTCTTTTGTACTAATCTAGCCATGTAACCACCGAGTGCCCTCTGTCGCGTGAGGCTCAAGCCTGGCACTCAATATCGCCCTCTAGCGTGTGCAAGGGTCTCCTGGCGATGAATTCTGTAATTTTTTTTTCTCTTTCGTTTTTCAATAAACGTCTCGGGACAGCCCACGTGGACTTCGGTCCTAGCATAGCTCAACACCGCTCTTCGAGCGGTGAGCCGGGGCTGCTTCCCTGTTCAAAACCTGACAGACATGCCGAGACCTCCAGAGAGCGTTGGTGCCCGCCCGCCACAAAACCCCAACCTGACAGACATGCCGAGACCTCCAGAGTGTGCTGGTGCACGCCCGCCACAAAATCCCAAACTGAGAGACATGCCGAGACCTCCAGAGTGCGGTGGTGCCCGCCCGCCACACCCCACCTAGCAGACATGCGGAGACCTCCAGAGTGAAGGTAGTGCCCGCCCTTCCACACGCCACCTTCGGGACATATGCCGAAACAACTCCAGAGTGAAGGTGGTGCCCGCCCTTCCACACGCCACCTTCGAGACATTTGCGAAAACAACTGCAGAGTGAAAGTTGTGCCCACCCTTCCACACCCCAACTTCGAGATATATGCCAAAACAACTCCCGAGTGAAGGTGGTGCCAGCCCTTTCACACCCCACCTTCGAGACATATGCCGAAACAACTCCAGAGTGAAGGTGGTGCCCGCCCTTCCACACCCCACCTTCGAGACATATGTCGAAACAACTCCAGAGTGAAGGTGGTGCCCACCCTTCCAAACGCCACCTTCGAGACATGCCGAAACAACTCCAGAGTGAAGGTGGTGCCCGCCCTTCCACACGCCACCTTCGAGACATATGCCGAAACAACTCCAGAGTGAAGGTGGTGCCTGCCCTTCCACACGCCACCTTCGAGACATATGCCGAAACAACTCCAGAGTGAAGGTTGTGCCCGCCCTTCCACACCCCACCTTCCAGACATATGCCGAAACAACTCCAGAGTGAAGATGGTGCCAGCCCTTCCACACCCTACCTTCGAGACATATGCCGAAACAACTCCAGAGTGAAGGAAGGTGGTGCCCGCCCTTCCACACCCCACCTTCGAGACATATGCCGAAACAACTCCAGAGTGAAGGTGGTGCCCGCCCTTCCACAAACCACATTCGAGACATATGCCGAAACAGCCCCAGAGTGAAGGTGGTGCCCGCCCTTCCTCACCCCACCTTCGAGACATATGCCGAAACAACTCCAGAGTGAAGGTGGTGCCCGCCCATCTACACCCCACCTTCCAGACATATGCCGAAACAACTCCAGAGTGAAGGTGGTGCCCGCCCTTCCACACGCCACCTTCGAGACATATGCCGAAACAACTCCAGAGTGAAGGTGGTGCCCGCCCTTCTAAACCCCACCTTCCAGACATATGCCAAAACAACTCCAGAGTGAAGGTGGTGCCCGCCCGCCGCAAAACCCCAACCTGACAGACATGCCGAGACCTCCAGAGAGCGTTGGTGCCCGCCCGCCACAAAATCCCAACCTGACAGACATGCCGAGGCCTCCAGAGTGCGTTGGTGCCCGCCCGCCACAAAACCCCAACCTGACAGACATGCAGAGACCTCCAGAGTGCGGTGGTGCCCGCCCGCCACAACCCCACCTAATACACATGCTGAGACCTCCAGAGTGCGGTGGTGCCCGCCCGCCACAACCCCACCTAACAGACATGCTGAGACCTCCAGAGTGTGGTGGTGCCCGCCCGCCACAAAACCCCAACATGACAGACATGCCGAGACCTCCAGAGAGCGTTGGTGCCCGCCCGCCACAAAACCCCAACCTGAGAGACATTCCGAGACCTCCAGAGTGCGGTGGTGCCCGCCCACCACACCCCACCTTCGAGACATAAGCCAAAACAACTCCAGAGTGAAGGTGGTTTTAGCCCTTCCACACGCCAACTTCGAGACATATGCCGAAACAACTCCAGAGTGAAGGTGGTTCCCGCCCTTCCACACCCCACATTCGAGACATATGCCGAAACAACTCCAGAGTGAAGGTGGTGCCCGCCCTTCCACACCCCACCTTCGAGACATATGCCGAAACAGCTCCAGAGTGAAGGTGGTGCCCGCCTTTCCACACCCCACCTTCGAGACATATGCCGAAACAACTCCAGAGTGAAAGTGGTACCCGCCCTTCCACACCCCACCTTCGAGACATATGCCGAAACAACTCAAGAGTGAAGGTGGTGCCCACCCTTCCACACGTCGCCTTCGAGACATATGCCAAAACAACTCTAGAGTGAAGGATGGTGCCCGCGGTTCCACACCCCACATTCCAGACATATGCCAAAACAACTCCAGAGTGAAGGTGGTGCCCGCCCTTCCTCACCCCACCTTCGAGACATATGCCGAAACAACTCCAGACTAAAGGTGGTGCCAGCCCTTCCACACCCCACCTTCGAGACATATACCGAAACAATTCCAGAGTGAAGGTGGTGCTCGCACTTCCACACCCCACCTCCGAGACATATGCCAAAACAACTCCAGAGTGAAGGTGGTGCCCGCCCACCACAAAACCCCAACCTGACAGACATGCCGAGACCTCCAGAGAGCGTTGGTGCCTGCCCGCCACAAAACCCCAACCTGACAGACATACCGAGACATCCAGAGAGCATTGGTGCCCGCCCGCCACAAAACGCCAACCTGACAGACATGCCGAGACCTCCAGAGTGCGTTGGTGCCCGCCCGCCACAAAACCCCAACCTGACAGACATGCAGAGAACTCCAGAGTGCGGTGGTGCCCGTCCGCCACAACCCCACCTGACAGACATGCTGGGACCTCCAGAGTGTGGTGGTGCCCGCCCGCCACAAAACCCCAACCTGACAGACATGAAGACGGAACAGGGTGTCGGAGCAGCATTCTGTGTCATTGAATTCGACGAAGTCGTCCATCGGTGGACGGGCAGACTCGAAGACCATAACACCGTCTTCCAGGCTGAATTACTGGCCATTAAACAAGCCCTGGAATGGGCAAATAACCAACATAAATATCAAGAGCTCCAAATCTACAGCGACAGCCTCTCGGGTCTGCTCGCCATTGCACGCCACAGGAGCAGACATCCTCAAATCCTGGAAATTAAACAACTCTTAACGACCTTAAAATTAAAAATCTCCCTGGCACACGTTTCTGCCCACAAGGGAATAACCGGTAATAAACTTGCAGACTCACTAGCAAAAGAGGCAACCAACCTCCCAAACAAAGATTTTGCCCTTCCTGCCCCTCCCTCCTATGTAAAATCAAGAATAAAACAGATTCTAAGCATAAAATGGCAAAACCTGTGGGACGATTCAGAGAAAGGTAGACATACCTATGACCTCATCCCACGGGTGAGTGCAAATAACTGGTCCCTAACACCCCCCATAACAGCTTTTCTGACAGGTCACGGACCTTTCCCCTTTTATCTGCACAAGTTTCATTGCCGGCGTTCTCCCTTGTGCCCCTGCGGCGAAGAGGGAACTCCAAACCACTATTATTACAATTGCTCTCTAACTAGTAATTTTCACCTCCGTAATCCCTCCCCACGCCCTCCAAATTGGCTAGTAGATATAATCTCCCGCAATTACCTAGTATGTAAACTTAATAACATATACTCTTTTCTAGCTAACATCTCAAACTTAACTGACTAAGTGAAAAGTGCTTGGTTGCCTGAAATGCAACAAAATCAGCCAACTTTATGTTTCACTTTCGCCATGTGTCGCGAGAGGGTTTAAGCCCTGGCGAAAGTCCTCAAGTATACAACTTACCAAATTCTTACTTCTTTTGTACTAATCTAGCCATGTAACCACCGAGTGCCCTCTGTCGCGTGAGGCTCAAGCCTGGCACTCAATATCGCCCTCTAGCGTGTGCAAGGGTCTCCTGGCGATGAATTCTGTAATTTTTTTTTTCTCTTTCGTTTTTCAATAAACGTCTCGGGACAGCCCACGTGGACTTCGGTTCTAGCATAGCTCAACACCGCTCTTCGAGCGGTGAGCCGGGGCTGCTTCCCTGTTCAAAACCTGACAGACATGCCGAGACCTCCAGAGAGCGTTGGTGCCCGCCCGCCACAAAACCCCAACCTGACAGACATGCCGAGACCTCCAGAGTGTGCTGGTGCACGCCCGCCACAAAATCCCAAACTGAGAGACATGCCGAGACCTCCAGAGTGCGGTGGTGCCCGCCCGCCACACCCCACCTAGCAGACATGCGGAGACCTCCAGAGTGAAGGTAGTGCCCGCCCTTCCACACGCCACCTTCGGGACATATGCCGAAACAACTCCAGAGTGAAGGTGGTGCCCGCCCTTCCACACGCCACCTTCGAGACATTTGCGAAAACAACTGCAGAGTGAAAGTTGTGCCCACCCTTCCACACCCCAACTTCGAGATATATGCCAAAACAACTCCCGAGTGAAGGTGGTGCCAGCCCTTTCACACCCCACCTTCGAGACATATGCCGAAACAACTCCAGAGTGAAGGTGGTGCCCGCCCTTCCACACCCCACCTTCGAGACATATGTCGAAACAACTCCAGAGTGAAGGTGGTGCCCACCCTTCCAAACGCCACCTTCGAGACATGCCGAAACAACTCCAGAGTGAAGGTGGTGCCCGCCCTTCCACACGCCACCTTCGAGACATATGCCGAAACAACTCCAGAGTGAAGGTGGTGCCCGCCCTTCCACACGCCACCTTCGAGACATATGCCGAAACAACTCCAGAGTGAAGGTTGTGCCCGCCCTTCCACACCCCACCTTCCAGACATATGCCGAAACAACTCCAGAGTGAAGATGGTGCCAGCCCTTCCACACCCCACCTTCGAGACATATGCCGAAACAACTCCAGAGTGAAGGAAGGTGGTGCCCGCCCTTCCACACCCCACCTTCGAGACATATGCCGAAACAACTCCAGAGTGAAGGTGGTGCCCGCCCTTCCACAAACCACCTTCGAGACATATGCCGAAACAGCCCCAGAGTGAAGGTGGTGCCCGCCCTTCCTCACCCCACCTTCGAGACATATGCCGAAACAACTCCAGAGTGAAGGTGGTGCCCGCCCATCTACACCCCACCTTCCAGACATATGCCGAAACAACTCCAGAGTGAAGGTGGTGCCCGCCCTTCCACACGCCACCTTCGAGACATATGCCGAAACAACTCCAGAGTGAAGGTGGTGCCCGCCCTTCTACACCCCACCTTCCAGACATATGCCAAAACAACTCCAGAGTGAAGGTGGTGCCCGCCCGCCGCAAAACCCCAACCTGACAGACATGCCGAGACCTCCAGAGAGCGTTGGTGCCCGCCCGCCACAAAATCCCAACCTGACAGACATGCCGAGGCCTCCAGAGTGCGTTGGTGCCCGCCCGCCACAAAACCCCAACCTGACAGACATGCAGAGACCTCCAGAGTGCGGTGGTGCCCGCCCGCCACAACCCCACCTAATACACATGCTGAGACCTCCAGAGTGCGGTGGTGCCCGCCCGCCACAACCCCACCTAACAGACATGCTGAGACCTCCAGAGTGTGGTGGTGCCCGCCCGCCACAAAACCCCAACATGACAGACATGCCGAGACCTCCAGAGAGCGTTGGTGTCCGCCCGCTAAAAAACCCCAACCTGACAGACATGCCGAGACCTCCAGAGTGCGCTGGTGCCCGCCCGCCACAAAACCCCAACCTGAGAGACATTCCGAGACCTCCAGAGTGCGGTGGTGCCCGCCCACCACACCCCACCTTCGAGACATAAGCCAAAACAACTCCAGAGTGAAGGTGGTGCCAGCCCTTCCACACGCCACCTTCGAGACATATGCCGAAACAACTCCAGAGTGAAGGTGGTTCACGCCCTTCCACACCCCACATTCGAGACATATGCCGAAACAACTCCAGAGTGAAGGTGGTGCCTGCCCTTCCACACCCCACCTTCGAGACATATGCCGAAACAGCTCCAGAGTGAAGGTGGTGCCCGCCTTTCCACACCCCACCTTCGAGACATATGCCGAAACAACTCCAGGGTGAAAGTGGTACCCGCCCTTCCACACCCCACCTTCGAGACATATGCCAAAACAACTCCAGAGTGAAGGATGTTGCCCGCGGTTCCACACCCCACATTCCAGACATATGCCAAAACAACTCCAGAGTGAAGGATGGTCCCCGCGGTTCCACACCCCACCTTCCAGACATATGCCGAAACAACTCCAGAGTGAAGGTGGTGCCCGCCCTTCCTCACCCCACCTTCGAGACATATGCCGAAACAACTCCAGACTAAAGGTGGTGCCAGCCCTTCCACACCCCACCTTCGAGACATATACCGAAACAATTCCAGAGTGAAGGTGGTGCTCGCACTTCCACACCCCACCTCCGAGACATATGCCAAAACAACTCCAGAGTGAAGGTGGTGCCCGCCCACCACAAAACCCCAACCTGACAGACATGCCGAGACCTCCAGAGAGCGTTGGTGCCTGCCCGCCACAAAACCCCAACCTGACAGATATACCGAGACCTCCAGAGAGCATTGGTGCCCGCCCGCCACAAAACGCCAACCTGACAGACATGCCGAGACCTCCAGAGTGCGTTGGTGCCCGCCCGCCACAAAACCCCAACCTGACAGACATGCAGAGAACTCCAGAGTGCGGTGGTGCCCGTCCGCCACAACCCCACCTGACAGACATGCTGGGACCTCCAGAGTGTGGTGGTGCCCGCCCGCCACAAAACCCCAACCTGACAGACATGAAGACGGAACAGGGTGTCGGAGCAGCATTCTGTGTCATTGAATTCGACGAAGTCGTCCATCGGTGGACGGGGAGACTCGAAGACCATAACACCGTCTTCCAGGCTGAATTACTGGCCATTAAACAAGCCCTGGAATGGGCAAATAACCAACATAAATATCAAGAGCTCCAAATCTACAGCGACAGCCTCTCGGGTCTGCTCGCCATTGCACGCCACAGGAGCAGACATCCTCAAATCCTGGAAATTAAACAACTCTTAACGACCTTAAAATTAAAAATCTTCCTGGCACACGTGTCTGCCCACAAGGGAATAACCGGTAATAAACTTGCAGACTCACTAGCAAAAGAGGCAACCAACCTCCCAAACAAAGATTTTGCCCTTCCTGCCCCTCCCTCCTATGTAAAATCAAGAATAAAACAGATTCTAAGCATAAAATGGCAAAACCTGTGGGACGATTCAGAGAAAGGTAGACATACCTATGACCTCATCCCACGGGTGAGTGCAAATAATTGGTCCCTAACACCCCCCATAACAGCTTTTCTGACAGGTCACGGACCTTTCCCCTCTTATCTGCACAAGTTTCATTGCCGGCGTTCTCCCTTGTGCCCCTGCGGTAAAGAGGGAACTCCAAACCACTATTATTACAATTGCTCTCTAACTAGTAATTTTCACCTCCGTAATCCCTCCCCACGCCCTCCAAATTGGCTAGTAGATATAATCTCCCGCAATTACCTAGTATGTAAACTTAATAACATATACTCTTTTCTAGCTAACATCTCAAACTTAACTGACTAAGTGAAAAGTGCTTGGTTGCCTGAAATGCAACAAAATCAGCCAACTTTATGTTTCACTTTCGCCATGTGTCGCGAGAGGGTTTAAGCCCTGGCGAAAGTCCTCAAGTATACAACTTACCAAATTATTACTTCTTTTGTACTAATCTAGCCATGTAACCACCGAGTGCCCTCTGTCGCGTGAGGCTCAAGCCTGGCACTCAATATCGCCCTCTAGCGTGTGCAAGGGTCTCCTGGCGATGAATTCTGTAATTTTTTTTTTCTCTTTCGTTTTTCAATAAACGTCTCGGGACAGCCCACGTGGACTTCGGTCCTAGCATAGCTCAACACCGCTCTTCGAGCGGTGAGCCGGGGCTGCTTCCCTGTTCAAACCTGACAGACATGCCGAGACCTCCAGAGAGCGTTGGTGCCCGCCCGCCACAAAACCCCAACCTGACAGACATGCCGAGACCTCCAGAGTGTGCTGGTGCACGCCCGCCACAAAATCCCAAACTGAGAGACATGCCGAGACCTCCAGAGTGCGGTGGTGCCCGCCCGCCAGACCCCACCTAGCAGACATGCGGAGACCTCCAGTGTGAAGGTAGTGCCCGCCCTTCCACACGCCACCTTCGGGACATATGCCGAAACAACTCCAGAGTGAAGGTGGTGCCCGCCCTTCCACACGCCACCTTCGAGACATTTGCGAAAACAACTGCAGAGTGAAAGTTGTGCCCACCCTTCCACACCCCACCTTCGAGATATATGCCAAAACAACTCCCGAGTGAAGGTGGTGCCAGCCCTTTCACACCCCACCTTCGAGACATATGCCGAAACAACTCCAGAGTGAAGGTGGTGCCCGCCCTTCCACACCCCACCTTCGAGACATATGTCGAAACAACTCCAGAGTGAAGGTGGTGCCCACCCTTCCAAACGCCACCTTCGAGATATATGCCAAAACAACTCCAGAGTGAAGGATGGTGCCCGCGGTTCAACACCCCACCTTCCAGACATATGCCGAAACAACTCCAGAGTGAAGGTGGTGCCCGCCCTTCCTCACCCCACCTTCGAGACATATGCCGAAACAACTCCAGACTGAAGGTGGTGCCAGCCCTTTCACACCCCAACTTCGAGACATATGCGGAAACAACTCCAGAGTGACGGCGGTGGCCGCACTTCCACACCCCACCTCCGAGACATATGCCAAAACAACTCCAGAGTGAAGGTGGTGCCCGCCCACCACAAAACCCCAACCTGACAGACATGCCGAGACCTCCAGAGAGCGTTGGTGCCCGCCCGGCACAAAACCCCAACCTGACAGAGAAGCCGAGACCTCCAGAGAGCGTTTTTGCCCGCCCGCCACAAAACCCCAACCTGACAGACATGCCGAGACCTCCAGAGTGCGTTGGTGCCCGCCCGCCACAAAACCCTAACCTGACAGACATGCAGAGACCTCCAGAGTGCTGTGGTGCCCGCCCGCCACAACCCCACCTGACAGACATGCTGAGACCTCCAGAGTGCGCACTCTGCAGGTCTCAGCATGTCTGTAAGGTGTTTTGTGGCAGGCGGCCCCACCTAACAGACATGTTGAGACCTCCAGAGTGCGGTGGTGCCCGCCCGATACAACCCCACCTAACAGACATGCTGAGACCTCCAGAGTGTGGTGGTGCCCGCCCGCCAAAAAACCCCAACGTGACAGACATGCCGAGACCTCCAGAGAGCGTTGGTGCCCACCCGCCAAAAAACCCCAACCTGACAGACATGCCGAGACCTCCAGAATGCGCTGGCGCCCGCCCGCCACAAAACCCCAACCTGAGAGACATGCCGAGACCTCAAGAGTGCGGTGGTGCCCGCCCGCCACAGTCCACCTTCGAGACATATGCCGAAACAACTCCAGAGTGAAGGTGGTGCCCGCCCTTCCACACGCCACCTTCGAGAAATATGCCGAAACAACTCCAGAGTGAAGGTGGTGCCAGCCCTTTTACACCCCACCTTCGAGACATATGCCGAAACAACTCCAGTGAAGGTGGTGCCCACCCTTCCACACACCTCATTCGAGACATATGCCGAAACAACTCCAGAGTGAAGGTGGTGCCCGCCCTTCCACACCCCACCTTCGAGACATATGCCGAAACAGCTCCTGAGTGAAGGTGGTGCCCGCCCTTCCTCACCCCACCTTCGAGACATATGCCGAAACAACTCCAGAGTGAAAGTGGTGCCCGCCCTTCCACACCCCACCTTCGAGATATATGCCAAAACAACTCCAGAGTGAAGGATGGTCCCCGCGGTTCCACAACCCACCTTCCAGACATATGCCGAAACAACTCCAGAGTGAAGGTGGTGCCCGCCCTTCCTCACCCCACCTTCGAGACATATGCAGAACAACTCCAGACTAAAGGTGGTGCCAGCCCTTCCACACCCCACCTTCGAGACATATGCCGAAACAACTCCAGAGTGAAGGTGGTGCCCGCACTTCCACACCCCACCTCCGAGACATATGCCAAAACAACTCCAGAGTGAAGGTGGTGCCCGCCCGCCAAAAAACCCCAACCTGACAGACATGCCGAGACCTCCAGAGAGCGTTGGTGCCCGCCCGCCACAAAACCCCAACCTGACAGACATGCCGAGACCTCCAGAGTGCGTTGGTGCCCGCCCGCCACAAAACCCCAACCTGACAGACATGCAGAGACCTCCATAGAGCGTTGGTGCCCGCCCGCCACAAAACCCCAACCTGACAGACATGCCGAGACCTCCAGAGTGTGGTGGTGCCCGCCCGCCACAACCCCACCTGACAGACATGCTGAGACCTCCAGAGTGCGGTGGTGCCCGCCCGCCACAACCCCACCTGACAGACATGCTGAGACCTCCAGAGTGTGGTGGTGCCCGCCCGCCACAAAACCCCAACCTGACAGACATGAGGGACTCGTCCGGATCTTCAATCGTGAACGTCATGCTTCTACAAGCTCTGATGTTTGGCTAAATCTACCATTGTAAGGGGTGAGTACCAGTTGCGTACTAAGATGTGTTGGATGCATGAATGTTCGGGCTCTCTGTACATATATTATTTTTGTTTGTAGCCCCACTGGTTTTAAAGTTATGAGTATTTTCTCAAAGTTATGTTTTCACATCTTGTTTTTTCCCTCTACGGAAATTCGTAGGGGCTTTATTTATATAAATAAACTAATTAATAATTAATAATCATGCAATTTATGTTAACTGTACTCTAATTAAACCTTTTTTGTCTTTATTTTTAAATTTTTAATTATTTTAAACACTTAAATCACTATTTATTTAATTGCAATTAAGTTTTCTTGTACTATTCACACCCCACCTTCGAGACATTTGCCGAAACAACTCCAGAGTGAAAGTGGTACCTGGCTTTCCACACCCCACCTTCGAGACATATGCCGAAACAACTCAAGAGTGAAGGTGGTGCCCACCCTTCCACACGTCGCCTTCGAGATATATGCCAAAACAACTCCAGAGTGAAGGATGGTGCCCGCGGTTCCACACCCCACATTCCAGACATATGCTGAAACAACTCCAGAGTGAAGGTGGTGCCCGCCCTTCCTCACCCCACCTTCGAGAAATATGCCGAAACAACTCCAGACTGAAGGTGGTGCCAGCCCTTCCACACCCCACCTTCGAGACATATGCCGAAACAACTCCAGAGTGAAGGCGGTGGCCGCACTTCCACACCCCACCTCCGAGACATATGCCAAAACAACTCCAGAGTGAAGGCGGTGCCCGCCCACCACAAAACACCAACCTGACAGACATGCTGAGACCTCCAGAGAGCGTTAGTGCCCGCCCGCCACAAAACCCCATGAATGTTCGGGCTCTCTGTACATATATTATTTTTGTTTGTAGCCCCACTGGTTTTAAAGTTATGAGTATTTTCTTAAAGTTATGTTTTCACATCTTGTTTTTTCCCTCTACGGAAATTCGTAGGGGCTTTATTTATATAAATAAACTAATTAATAATTAGTAATCATGCAATTTATGTTAACTGTACTCTAATTAAACCTTTTTTGTCTTTATTTTTAAATTTTTAATTATTTTAAACACTTAAATCACTATTTATTTAATTGCAATTATGTTTTCTTGTACTATACTTCCCTTTATTTATCCCTTTTTGTATCTTGTAATGTATTCGATGTTGCTGTTTTTCCCTTTTTCGTTTTGAAGTCGGGATTTTTTCAAAATCTAAACCAAAACTTTTTAGCTGTTGCCACTGATAATACAGTGAATGTTTTCCCGCTTTCTTTTGATTGGTTAATCCGTAACGATTTGGCGGGCATGGTCTTTTATGGGTAATCCGTTGCCATACGGTGTTTTTAAATAAGCTTGGATCATTCGCTGAATTAAGTGTTTTCTTGTGTTACAGTGGGGCTCTATAGTATCGTAGTAATGTCTTAACCCTGTTTTACCCCGGGTCGGGTTTGTTTTACACTAATCCTTAATCATTTGAGTTTTTTCCCATGTATGACTTTTTAATATTGTTTATTATTTTCCTTCTTATTAAGGTTAATTAAGCCATTGCTTCAGTTTTGCGGGTCCCCTTGGAACCCTATAACTGTTTCAACCCTGTTGGGCCCTGGGTCGGGTTTATTTTGTATTTTTCTTCATCCAATAGAGATTTTTCCTATGCTTACTTTTTAATGTTGTCAGTTATTTTTCATTTATTTAAGATTAATTATGTAATTGCAATTGTTAATATGAGTCCCCCTTGTATCCCTAAACTGTCTCAACTTGATTGGACCTTGGGTTGGGCATGTTTAGTGTCATTTCCCATCCAATTGAGTTGCTTCCTATCTATGGTTTTACATAGACTTTTTATTTTTCTTCATTTTGTGAGAACCGGTTGTCGGATTAGCAAATGTCATGTACCGTTGGAAAGGTCTTGACGAGCCCCACCTTTTAAGCTAACCCGCCTCTCTCTCCGCTAGAGGGCGCCTCTTTTTTTTCCCTAATTACCGTAACTATCAAACTATTCATAACAAACACGCGCTTTTTGTTACCTTTTGTTTTATTTTCTTAAATTAACATAACCAAATTGTGCTTTTTTATTTAACGACTTTTCTGGCGCCCAGGGAACCAAAATGAAATGTTGGTTTCTCTGTATTTCAACATAAAGTTCTCCTCAATCAAAATTTTAACTAGTTTTGTAGCCCAAGGACTTGATTTACACTAGTTACACAAGTCCTTTAACCCTTTTAATTAACAAATTTTTTGGCGCCTCTTTTATTTAACTATCCCAATTTTTAGGTTTTTTGTTAATTTCTCAGCCCCTAATCATCCGATTTTAATTTCCTTTATATCGTTGGATAGGTTTTCGCATGCCCCACCCTCTGAGCTTACCACCTTTTATCCCCGCTAGAGGGCGCTCTTTTTATTCCCTATTTTCTGTAACAATCAAATTAATAATTACAAACACGCGCTTTTAGTTACCTTTTGTCTTAATTTCTTAAACTAACTTAACCAAATCGCGATTTTTTATTTAAAGGCTTTTTTGGCGCCCAGGGAACCAAATTGAAATGTTGGTTTCTCTGAATTTCAACATAAAGTTCAACTCAATTGAAAATTTAACTAGTTTTGTAGCCCAAGACCTTGATTTACACTAGTTACAAAAGTCCTTTAACCCTTTTTAATTAACCATTATTTTGGCGCCTCTTTTATTTAACTTTCCAAATTTTTAGGTTTTTAGTTAATTTCTCAGCCCCTAATCATCCGATTTTAATTTCCTTTATATCGTTGGATAGGTCTTTGCTTGCCCCACCCTCTGAGCATACCACCTTTGTTCCCCGCCAGAGGGCGCAATCCCTATTCCTTTTTATCATTTCTCTTCACCCATTCTAAGTTAATTCGCGTTTCCTGCTGCCAACCCCTCCCTTTTTTTTTTTTTTTTTTTTTTTTTGACATCCGGCTCGCTTTCTCCCCCCTCTTTTCAAATTATTACTATTTTTTTTTTTCTCTCCCGGGGTTTCAGGATGTAACTTAAATTCTGAAATAAAATTTATTTATATATATATATATATATGTATATATATATTTTTTTTTTGAGAGCTTGGGTGTTCTGTGTCTGATGCGCGTGTATGTGGCTGGGAAAGCCCTCCCTAGTTTTGATCTGGTTTAATTTTCAACAAATTTATTGTTATTTAATTATAAAACAAAAGCTTTTTTCAAAGCTAGTAATAATCCAAATAATCCATTAAAATGTCTTCTCCAAAGAATGAAAAATTTAAGGCAGGAGATTCTTCTGACAATGACAACGACTCAATCTGCAGTAGACAATCTACCTCTTCTACCTTATATCTATCCACGCCCCTTCCTGACTCATCATACAAAAAAGAGGACTTCCTTGCATTTACAAATATCTCAGATATAGCAAGAGCCGGCAACAATATTATCATAACGTGTAGAAAACGCCACCAACCAGCTCCTCTTACAGTCTTTGAAAGGGCGTTTAACAAAATCATCGAATTACAAGAACTAGCCGATGTAACGCAACCTCTTGAATCAAAATCTCCTGCAACTTCTCCACCATCAGAAAAGTCCCGAACACTAAATTTCCAAAATATTTCTCCATTAAAGGAATACACCCGCGCAATTCAAAATAAAATCACGGACTTAAATTTAAAAGTTCAGGAACTGAAAACTCTTCAAACTAAGCTCAATACGAATTTTGACCAACAGCTAAAAGCTCAAGAGAAATTTGAGTCTGATTTACAAAAACAAGAAACTATTCTGAAAGAACATCTCCACAATCTACAACCTCCTCCATGTCAACAATCTCCAACTTCCCCTCAAGAAGTGTCGTCTCAACAACATCACCCAGTGCCAACTGATAAACTTACTTATGCCCAGAAACTCAACCCACAAGACCTCCAAGAGAAAAAATCACCTAATCTCCAAAATCAACTGCAAAAGAATATCCAAATCGCATCTGAAAATCTCCAACATTTAAAGTGTACTCTATTTGTCAAATCTAAATCTGAAGAAGACAAGGGCACTGATATCCTAATTATAATAAAACGTCACCATATCTCCACGATTGGGAAAATCGTGGGTCGCAAAGTTTTCCGCTCCACTGTGGACCTGAGATGCTCAACCCCGGAAGAAGCCGGTCTGTTAGCAAAGGATCTTCTCGCAACTGAAGAAATTAGTGACAAATTAAATATGAGACAGAAACCTTGCCCTGAAGTCTGGTTTTTGCTTTCAGGTGCACCAGCAGTACTGGAAGACAGCGAAATTCTGCAAAATCTATTTCACATCAGCAACCTGCAACCTCGGTTACGATACGATACGCCCCGACCACCGACCAACCCGAAGGCTTGTGGCCAGCCGAAGCCCGAAGGGTGGCGGGAAAAATGTCCCTGTCACTACCAGCCAAACCGCAGCCAAAGGAACGAACCCAGAAAAACCAGACGGCATTTATTTAAGCAAAACAAAATACACTTGAAGAAATATACTAATCATATGATCAAAACAGAGCAACTTTAACAATATGTTGCTCAAATAAAATGCAACAAGAACAATGTGTTGCTAAATAAAAATACATACAATACTAAAATTTACAACAATAAAAATAATAACAATAACTACAAAAATCAAACCAATCGTAACTACAATAAACTATAGAAATCTGTACAATTACTTGACAAATTCCCAGCAAATAAAGACAATATTTAACAGCTGAGTATATATATTAATAATTATACATAAGGTTTATATGTGTGCATTGATCAACTGAGATCTAAGAGTCCAATGTAGGTGAAGTCCATTTATAAATATCAAATTGAGAATAGTTCATGAAGAATAGTTCATGTTGCTGTACAAAAATTTTCATGTGTGCACTGCTCAACTTAAAACATGAAGACCAAAGAAGGTAAAAGTCCATTCACAGGAATTCATGATGAAAGTTCATCATAAAGTACTGGGTGCAATAGTAGTTCCAAATATTATTCACTTTTAAACACAAAAGTCCTTTAGAACATTATTTAAACGACGTTAAAAAGTATATTTTATGAGGTTAGAGTATTTTTTTATGAGTTCATTGTAAATATTACATACTCTTCTTATTAAGTAAGCTGAGTTATCAATACGTAAGATGTATTCATTCAAGGTCTCTTTTGTGTGTCTTTTAATATAATTTTTACTGTATGAGCACTTGCTTTGCAAATAATGCATTGAATCTCCTAAATCTCCGCAGGGGCAGTTTGGATCGTTAGTACTATTGAATCTGGATAAAAATGCAGGAAAGCTTCCATGTCCAGTTACGAAATAAATTAGGACTTGATTTTTGATGGCAAGGTTAACAGAAACTTCAGGAAATATCTCGTATGTAAGACGTCCCTTATCAGAAGTCTCCCAATGGTATTGCCACTTTTTTATGGCATCAGCTAATAAAATTCTGTGCAGATATGAAACGGGGTAGGGTAAAGGATGAAAGATTCCTGAGTAGATGGCATGTTTAGCGAAGGAGTCCACCAGCTCATTTCCTATAACTCCCGAGTGTCCCTTGACCCAAGCGATGTTAAAGGTTCCATTGAATGAGTTCACTCCATCCAGTAGTTGTTTTACGAGGATTGAGCTTGGTACCAGATTATCTAGCGCCATGATGGCTGACAGGCTATCGGTTCTGATTAAGATGTTCTTTAACTGTTTAGAGGAGGCCCATTCTAACGCTTTTATGATAGCGAGAACCTCTGCCTGAAATACTGAATTGCCAGTTTTGAGCCTGTACATCTCATAATGAGCCAAGAAATTATTAAGAACGGCTACAAAAGCGCATCCTGTTCCCTCTTCATTCTTACTTCCGTCGGTGTAGAACTTATTCTCATAATGTGAAAAATCTTCCGATTCGATAAAGTTGATGGTTCGATAATCTCCAGATGGGTTATTATTACGCTTAAAATTCTTCTGCTCAAAATCGTTTTTGCTATAGTAAATATGGTCATGGTACCAGGACTTGTTTTCTTGCATAATAATATATTTATTTAGATACTTTTCCGCCTCGATATAGATCGGGAAGATACCGGTAATTCGACAGATGGCGTCAGTTGACACACTTCTGTAGAAATGATAAATAAACCTTATATATTGCCTTTGGCAGGAAGAAAGCTTGCGTTTGCCATGGACATTTATACATGGATACCAGACTTCACAGGCGTATAGAATGATTGGCTTGATCACCACCACGTACCATAACTTTTTAAGCTCTGGTTTGATGCCCCAATTTACTCCGCTGATCCTTCTTAGATTAATATTCATGGCAGTTATTTTGTTCCTTACTTGGTCTAAATGATAAAGAAAACTAAGTCTGGAGTCTAAGTGTATTCCCAAATATTTATATGTATCAGCCACCTTTAAGTAAATGTCTTTTAATTTGAAAATTGGAGGTCTTTTCAATTCTGTACCGAATTGCATAGCCATAGTTTTTCCAGTTGAAATTGTCAACTTGTTCTGTTCACAGAAATTGCAAAAAATGGCAATATTCCCATTAGTTATGTATTCCAGTTGCGCCCTTGAGGCTCCTGAAGAGATTAAAACAAAGTCATCTGCGTATGCCAACAAAGTATGATCCGTATTTTCATATAGAGCAAAGACTCCATTAATCAGAACGAGCCAGAGAATTGGCCCTAAGCAGGAGCCCTGAGGGCAGCCCTTTCCCACTTGGAAAAATTCTCTTATTGTATTGGTGGTGACGAATCTGTTTGTAAGATAACTTTTAATTATATTGATTAAATAAATTGGTACATTTAATTCTTCTAATGCTTTTATAATCCGGATCCAGCAAGCGTTATCAAAGGCGCCGGTTATATCAAAAAAGATAGTGGAAGTGTATTTGTAGTTTTCCTTTCTGGTTTTTATTTCGTTTATAAACCTTTTAAGACATTTGGTGGTGCTGTAATTTTCCCGGAAACCAAATTGATTATTATTTAGAAGGTTATTATTCTCTAAGAAGTAGGTGAGTCTGTTGACAATGATTTTCTCGAAGATTTTGCTAACTGTGTTTAATAAACATACTGGGCGATATGAGGCGGGACTGGTGGGGGTCTTGCCCAGTTTACTGAAGAAAATAACTATACCTTTTTTCCAGCATCTTGGGAAATAACCAGAAGACATAAGCTTGTTACACATAGTTACCAGAAAAGTTGGAGTAGTTTTGTGTATGAATTTCCACACTCTTAAATCAAATCTATCAGGCCCAGGAGCCTTATTGCTACTGAATGATCTAATTGAAAAATCCAGTTCTTTTTTCCGAACAGGTGGAGCATTATGTGTGTAGCATTGTTCAGAAATAGGATCGCTGATTAAACAGAAATGATATTCCAAAAGCTTTTTGTCAATGTCTATAGCACTTGAGTCTGAGGGCATGCCGTCAAGATTACTAAGTGCATGAAAGTTACTTTTGGATTTCAGTATTGAGAAGGCTTTACCAAATGACTTGTTAGAATTAGTGCAATAGATTTTCCATGAGTTAAGTTTTGCTAATCTAATTTGCTTTTTATAAGATGCTCTTGCTTGCTTAAGTTTTATTTTATCATTCATTTCTCCGGTTCTTTTATGTTTTCTATACAAAGCCTTGACCTTATTTCTCATTGCCCTTAGCTCCGGGTTCCACCAGGATATAATAAGTGGTCTGTTTCTAGATTTTATTTTGAAAACTTGCGTTGAAATATTATCTATTGTATTATTTAGGTGATCCAAGAACAAATCATAATCCCGTACAGCAGAGCATTGTAACAGGTTATCCTCAAGTTGCTTGAGATTTGATAAAATTAAATATTTAAATTTACCAGGACTAAAGAATTTGGTGGCAAATCTTTTATATGATAAGTGAGGAAAAGTAGAATTTATATCGTACAAGACATAACGGTGATCAGAGCATGACTCTTCCTCTGAAACTGACCAGTTTTTTAAGGAATCGTAGAGAGACGGACTCGAGATTGTGAGATCCGGATAGCCGAAGTTATCCGGAGTCCAGTAAGTAGGAGGTTGGTATGGATCATTCAAAATGCATAAGTCACTGGAATTACAGAAATCCAAGATGACGTATCCCCTATCGTCGTTCCGTCTATAACCCCAGAGATTGTTTTTAGCGTTAAAATCGCCAGCCAATAATAGGAATTTATAATTTTTGATATCATCCGGGATTTCATCCAGATTAGCTTCCAGGTCAGTTGATGGGGAAATGTACAGAGAGGAGACAGTGATAATGCCGGAATCCGTTAGGATGTTTACAAATACCATATGCTGTAGGGCCAAGATCTTATTGTTCTGAATATTGTTGTTAACTATAATAACACAGGAACTCTTATTTAAAGAAAAATGTATGTGCCAAGAGCTATCCACACTGATCAGTTTACCATTATATATATAAGGATCCTGAATTAATGCAATATCAATATTGTTATTTATAATAAAGTTATATAAATTATCGCTTGCTGCTTTACAAAAGTTTAAGTTAATTTGAACTATTCTAATTTTATCATCCGTAGTTGGATCCATAGTGCTCATCGTTATAATCTCAGTGGAGGCTTAGTGTTTAAAAGGTTTGCCTTGTACTTTAACAGAGCAGGACAATTTCTATCGTTGCTTGCATGACCCTCCAAGTTACAATTCAAGCATTTCTTCTGGTCGCTTTTACATAGCTTTCCGTCGTGTTTTTCTCCACAGTTGAAGCATTGTGTATCGTTTTTGCAAAAATATTGGGTATGTCCCAGCAACTGGCACTTATAACACCTAACTATGTTGACATACTCCTTTACATAAATGCGTTGATAATTAACCAAAATTTTACCTTTAGTTATCAATCTTTGTTTCGTAGCCTTGTCACAGTCTAAGATCCAATGTTGGCCTGATCTTCCCTTGAAATTTCTCACTACGTCAAAATCTTTATCCACCATTCCCTCGGAATATCTTAACTCTTCTCTTAAACCATTTTCGTCAATCGATTCGTCAATATTGAACAGGATAATTCTATTGTTCTTTACCTTTCCTTGTTTAATCGACGCCATCTTCACCACATCCTCATTATCCTCCAGACTATTTACGAACTCTGTAGCTCCTTCCAATGTATCAGTCTTCAATATTATCTTACCTTCTCTACTGATGATAACATCTTTAGGACTCTTTAAATTGTTAGTCTTTCCTACTTCCGAAATTTTTTTAATCAAGTCTTTTTTATCTCCTGTCGTGTCATTAGGCGTAATAATGACTGTGAAGTCATCTGAGAGTTTATCACTCGTCTTAGATGCTGCTTCTGGTGTATATAACCTTATATCTTTTAACTTCTTATCTATGTCTAAGTTCTTTTTTATCTCTTTATTGAAGTCCTCTTCAATTTGTTCAAATTTTCCTAATAATCTTTCATATCTGAACTCTGATGATGCACACTCCATCACTATATCCATGGCACACTTATAAACAACGTCGCACAACTCCTTATTTACCTTTTGGCCCACTCTTTCATTAATTTTGGTCATGATTGAGTCAGTAATGCCTTTAATCTTTAAAAGAAAATCCGATTTGTAATCCACATTAATCTGAAGAGCTGATGTATTCATTTTGGTGTGAACCACCCTTTATATATAAGGCAAAAGTTTTCAATCCTTATCCTCAGCACTCTATTATTCTTACGCAAATGTTTTTCGTAAGTTGTTAAAGATGACGGAAAGAAGTTCCCACAACTTTCAGCATATATGTAGTGCTTGTTAATGACTCAATCAATAAGTCAGTCAATCAATTCTAAATTTAATATATAAATATTTCTTATTTAAAAGCACTTTTCAAAATGGAGAAAGGGGCGTAAATTCAAAAATGGCCGCCTTTATGAAAGTAAGCCGTGAGGTAAGTAAAGCTTCCTTTTTACGCAAAAATATACACTTTAAAACAATCCAATTCAATAAATCTTTAACAATGCAATAATATGCAGTATAAATGAGCTTCTAGATATCTAATTATATAGTAGATAAGCACTCATAAAGTAACATTAGGAAAAAATTTCATAAATATTGCACTAACAATCAGAAATACATATAAGATTAATTATTCAAATGAAAATACTATGAAACCACTTGTTTCTTGTAGAAGATTGTAGAAGCTTAAACTTTAGCTGTAATTAATAAAAATAAGTACTTCTGTAGTTGAAAACGCTGAAACACACACACTTGAATTCTTGAAGGTAACGAAAAAATGGCAAAGTTGAAGTACACAACGTCTCTGTAGCTCACCAGAATAAAATAAATGCACACAAAATACTTTAAATTAAAGCGGAAACCATAATACACTTAGATATAACTATAAATTAATGAATAAATTAAAAATATAACTTCAAAACGCAGAAACACTAATGTAAACAATACGAAAACACCGGAGCTCGAAAAGCTCCACGCAACACATACGAAGGTAGTGATTAGAATTCTGCAACCTCGGTTCAGGGAACAGGTGAAGCTCGTACGCACTCAATCTTCAAGAATGCCCCATCTCAAAAACTTAGTACTCCAAGCACCCCTTCCCCTCGCTGAGGCTTACCTGACCTCGAATGCTTTCTCCATGGGGCTTTTCAGGTGCACCTTCAGGCCATATACCAGGGTCCTGAGGTGCACGAATTGCCAATCCCTTGAACGCACCTCCAGGCAATGCACACAAAAAAACCTTCTGTTCTCAATGTGCAGCCACGCATAAAAATGATGGATGTACAGAATCAGCGAACTGTATCAACTGCCAGAGGGCCAACCATTTAAGACTAAAAAAATAATCAAGGGCCCCTTCCAACGGACCACCCGGCTTTCTCCTCGGTCTGTCCCCTATTCGCAGCTAAGTATCAAGATCGAAGGAAACTCCTAGATGACAAATATCCTCTCTCAGCTTTAGCCTCAAGGCAAGCTTCTTCGAGACAGGATAGACAAAACTCAAATTCCGGTTCAAGAAGACGCCGTTCTTCTCCCTCTAAATCTCCCCAGAGAGAAAATCCTTCAGGGATCCCGTCTAAAGAAACGAAATCTTCATCCTCAAGAAATCGTCCAAAGTCTCGTAACAAGTCAACATATAAGCAAAAAGAAGGACCCCTTCTAACTCCAGAGCCCAATCTCCAACTTCATCTCGTCGCCTCAAACGCAACTTACCTAATCGACCCCGATATTATCAACATCCAGCTCAACGAGACTTTTATGAACAAGACTTTTACCTACCTTACCAAAATCCCTATGACTATGAACATTCTTACTATTATCCTGAATATGACTTTCCTCCTTACCCAGCATACTCAGCTTACCGAGGTCCAATGGATGAAGAGTATTCTCGCAGGTAACCAAGTTACCCATCTTTATCTAGTTTTAAACCTAAAAATTTTGTAAAATTCGCGTCCAAAAAAAAACATCTCTTCATTAGAAGAATCAACCCCAGTCAGCATGCCAATTGTCGCGTGGGGCCGGCTGGGCCCGGCATGCAGACCAGGCTTGTTTTGTAAATTCCCATATCTATTCTTTATCATCGCCCCTTGTCGCGGGCAGACTCAAAGTTAACTGCTCCCCTGTTCAAACTTAATCAAGAGGCGCCCCGTGTCGCGGGTAGACTTGTGTCTGGCGCCGCTCTTGTAAATATCCATGCCCATTTGCATCGCCCCTTGTCGCGGGTTGGCTAAGCCAGGCGATGCATGATGTAATTTTTTTTTTCTTTTTTTTTCTTTTTTTTTTTCTCAATAAATGTCGGAGCAGCTCACGTGGTTTTTCCTGGAAGCGCTCAACACCGCTCTTCGAGCGGTGAGCGGGGGCTGCTCCCTGTTCAACCTGTTCAACCTGACAGACATGCCGAGACCTCCAGAGAGCGTTGGTGCCCGCAGGCCACAAAACCCCAACCTGACAGACATGCCGAGACCTCCAGAGTGTGCTGGTGCACGCCCGCCACAAAACCCCAAACTGAGAGACATGCCGAGACCTCCAGAGTGCGGTGGTGCCCGCCCGCCACACCCCACCTAGCAGACATGCGGAGACCTCCAGAGTGAAGGTAGTGCCCGCCCTTCCACACGCCACCTTCGAGACATATGCCGAAACAACTCGAGTGAAGGTGGTGCCCGCCCTTCCACACGCCACCTTCGAGACATATGCGAAAACAACTCCAGAGTGAAGGTTGTGCCCACCCTTCCACACCCCACCTTCGAGATATATGCCAAAACAACTCCAGAGTGAATACGAATACGCCCCGACCACCGACCAACCCGAAGGTTTGTGGCCAGCCGAAGCCCGAAGGGTGGCGGGAAAGATGTCCCTGTCACTATCAGCCAAGCCACAGCCAAAGGAACGAGCCCAGAAAAACCAGACGGCATTTATTTAAGCAAAACAAAATACACTTGAAGAAATATATTAATCATGACATAAAAACCAAGCAACTTTAACAATGTGTTGCTCAAATAAAATGCAACAAAAACAAAGTGTTGCTAAAAAAAAAAAAAAAAAATACTTACAATACTAGGATTTACAACAATAAAAATAATAACCATAACTACAAAACCAAAACAACCATAACTATGTTATGCTGCCAAAACTATACAAATACATGACAAATTCCTATAAAATAACAAATAAAAACTAACTTTAACAACTAAATAAATATATAAATAACTATTCACAATTTTACATATGTGCATTGATCAACTTAGATCTAAAGGTCCAATGAAGATGAAGTCCATTCATCAAAATCTAAGTGAGAATTGTTCATGAAGATAGTTTTCAAAGAGTACTTAGTGCAATAATATAAATTTATACAATGACAAGACAACTGCCTACGAAATAATTAATAAAATTATGTTTAAAAGCTAAATATATTACTGTACAAAAGTTTTCATGTGTGCATTGCTCAACTTGGATCTTAAAGACCAATGAAGGTAGAAGTCCGTTCACTAGAAATCAAAGTGAATAAAGTTCATGAAGAAAGTTTATCAACAGAGTGAAAAAAAAGTTCATGAAGAAAGTTTATCATGAAGTACTTGGTGCAATAATAGTTCGGAATAATGTTCACTTTTAACACAATAGTCCTTTAGAACATTGTTTAAATGACGTTAAAAAGTATATTTTATAAGGTTAGAATATTTCTTAATGAGTTCATTGTAAATATTAGAAACTCTTCTTATTAAGTAAGCTGAGTTATCAATACGTAAGATGTATTCATTCAAGGTCTCTTTTGTGTATCTTTTAATATAATTTTTACTGTATGAGCACTTGCTTTGCAGATAATGCATTGAATCTCCTAAATCACCACAGGGGCAATTTGGATCGTTAGAACTATTGAATCTGGATAGAAATGCAGGGAAACTTCCGTGTCCGGTTACAAAATAGATTAGAACTTGATTTTTGATGGCAAGGTTAACAGTAACTTCCGGAAATATTTCATAGGTAATGCGTCCCTTGTCAGACGTCTCCCAATGGTATTGGCACTTTTTTATGGCATCAGCTAATAGGATTTTATGCAGATATGAAATGGGGTAGGGTAAAGGATGCAAGATTCCCGAGTAGATAGCATGTTTAGCGAAGGAGTCCACCAGCTCATTTCCTATAATGCCCGAGTGTCCCTTGACCCAAGCGATGTTAAAGATTCCATTAAATGAGTTCACTCCATCCAGTAGTTGTTTCACGAGGATTGAGCTTGGAACCAGATTATCGAGCGCCATGATAGCTGACAGGCTGTCAGTTCTGATTAAGATGTTCTTTAACTGTTTAGAGGAGGCCCATTCCAGCGCTTTTAAAGTAGCGAGAACCTCTGCCTGGAAAACTGAATTGCCAGTTTTAAGCCTGTACATCTCGTAATGAACCAAGAGATTATTAAGTACGGCTACAAAAGCGCAGCCTGTTCCCTCCTCATTTTTACTTCCGTCAGTGTAGAACTTATTCTCATAATGTGAGAGATCTTCCGATTCGATAAAGTTGATGGTTCGATAATCTCCGGATGGATTATTATTACGTTTGAAATTCTTCTGCTCAAAATCGTTTTTGCTATAGTAAGTATGATCATGGTACCAGGACTTGTTTTCTTGCATAATTATATATTTGTTTAAATATTTTTCCGCCTCGATATAAATTGGAAAAATGCCGGTAATTTCACAGATGGCGTCAGTTGACACACTTCTGTAGAAATGATAAATAAACCTTATATATTGCCTTTGGCAGGAAGAAAGCTTGCGCTTGCCGTGGACATTTATACATGGATACCAGACTTCACAGGCGTATAGAATAATGGGCTTGATCACCACCACGTACCATAACTTTTTAAGTTCCGGTTTAATACCCCAGTTTACACCGCTGATCCTTCTTAGATTGATATTCATGGCAGTAATTTTATTCCTTACTTGGTCTAAATGATAGAGAAAACTAAGTCTGGAGTCTAAATGAATTCCCAAAAATTTATAGGTATCAGCCACCTTTAAGTTAATATCTTTTAATTTGAAGATTGGAGGTCTTTTCAATTCTGTGCCGAATTGCATAGCCATAGTTTTTCCCGTTGAAATAGACAAATTATTCTGTTCACAGAAATTGCAGAAGATGGCAATATTTCCATTAGTTATGAATTCTAACTGTGCCCTGGAGGCTCCTGAAGAGATTAAAACAAAATCATCTGCATATGCCAACAAAGTATGATCCGTATTTTCATATAGAGCAAAGACTCCATTAATCAAAACGAGCCAAAGAATTGGCCCTAAGCAGGAGCCCTGAGGGCAGCCCTTTCCAACTTGGAAAAATTCTCTTATTGTACTGGTGGTGACGAATCTGTTTGTAAGATAACTTTTAATTATATTGACTAAATAAATTGGTACGTTTAATTCTTCTAGTGCTTTTATAATCCTAAGCCAACAAGCATTGTCAAAAGCGCCGGTTATATCAAAAAAGATAGTGGAAGTGTATTTGTAGTTTTCCTTTCTGGTTTTTATTTCATTTATAAACCTTTTAAGACATTTGATGGTGCTGTAATTTTCCCGGAAACCAAATTGATTATTATTCAGAAGATTATTATTCTCTAAGAAGTAGGTGAGTCTGTTGACAATAATTTTCTCGAAGATTTTACTAACTGTGTTTAGTAAACAAACTGGCCGATATGAAGCGTGACTGGTGGGGGTCTTGCCAAGTTTACTGAAGAAAATGACTATGCCTTTTTTCCAGCACCTTGGGAAATAACCAGAAGAAATAAGCTTGTTACACATAGTTACCAGAAAAGTGGGAATAGTTTTGTGTATAAATTTCCACACTCTTAAATCAAATCTATCTGGCCCAGGAGCCTTATTGCTACTAAATGATCTAATTGAAAAATCCAATTCCTTTTTTCGAACAGGTGGAGCATTATGTATATAGCATTGTTCAGATATAGGATCATTAATTAAACAAAAATGATATTCCAACAGATTTTTATCAATATCTATAGCACTTGAATCAGAGGGCATTCCGTCAAGATTGCTAAGTGCATGAAAATTACTTTTAGATTTCAATATTGAGAAAGCTTTACCAAAGGTCTTGTTAGAATTAGTGCAATAAATTTTCCATGAGTTAAGTTTTGCTAATCTAATTTGCTTTTTGTAAGATGCCCTTGCTTGCTTAAGTTTTATTTTATCCTTCATATCTCTGGTTCTTCTATGTCTTCTATACAAAGCTTTGACTTTATTTCTCATTGCCCTTAGCTCCGGGTTCCACCAGGAAATAGTAAGTGGTCTGTTTCTAGTTGTGAGATCCGGATAACCGAAGTTATCCGGAGTCCAGTAAGTGGGAGGTTGGTATGGATCATTCAAAATGCATAAGTCACTAGAATTACAGAAGTCTAAGATGCAGTATCCTCTATCGTCGTTTCGACTATAACCCCAGAGATTGTTTTTAGCGTTAAAATCGCCAGCCAATAATAAAAATTTATAATTTTTGATATCATCCGGAATTTCATCCAGATTAGCTTCCAGGTCCGTTGAGGGGGAAATGTACAGAGAGGAGATAGTGATGATACCGAAATCCGTCAGAATATTTACAAATACTATATGCTGTAGGGCCAAGATCTTATTGTTCTGAATGTTGTTGTTGACTATTATAACACAGGAACTCTTATTTAAAGAGAAATGTATATGCCAAGAGCTATCAACACTGATCAGTTTACCATTGAATATATAAGGATCCTGAATTAATGCAATATCAATATTGATATTTATAATATAATTATATAAATTATCGCTTGCTGCTTTACAAAAGTTTAAGTTGATTTGAACTATCCTGATTTTATCATCTGTAATTGGGTCCATAGTGCTCATCGTTATAATCTCAGTGAAGGCTTAATGTTTAAAAGATTTGCCTTGTACTTTAGCAGGGCAGGACAATTTCTATCATTGCTTGCATGACCATCCAAGCTGCAATTCAAACATTTCTTCTGCTCACTTTTACATAACCTGCCGTCGTGTTTTTCTTCACAATTAAAGCATTGTGTATCGTTTTTGCAAAGATATTGAGTATGTCCCATCAACTGGCACTTATAACATCTTACGACATGTCTCGGAGATCGGGGTTGTGGAAGGGCATGCACCAACCGCACTCTGCATTTGTTCCGGCATGTCTCGGAGATCGGGGTTGTGGAAGGGCGGGCACCAACGCCCTCTGCAGTTGTTCCGGCATGTCTCGGAGGTCTGGGTTGTGGAAGAGCGGGCACCAACCGCACTCTGCAGTTGTTCCGGCATGTCTCGGAGATCGGGGTTGTGGAAGGGCAGGCACCAACCGCAATCTGCAGTTGTTCCGGCATGTCTCGGAGATCGGGGTTGTGGAAGGGCATGCACCAACGCACTCTGCAGTTGTTCCGGCATGTCTCGGAGATCGGGGTTGTGGAAGGGTGGGCACCAACCGCACTCTGCAGTTGTTCCGGCATGTCTCGGAGATCGGGGTTGTGGAAGGGCGGGCACCAACGCCCTCTGCAGTTGTTCCGGCATGTCTCGGAGGTCCGGGTTGTGAAAGGGCGGGCACCAACCGCACTCTGCAGTTGTTCCGGTATGTCTCGGAGATCGGGGTTGTGGAAGGGCGGGCACCAACTGCACTGTGCAGTTGTTCCGGCATGTCTCGGAGGTCGGGGTTGTGGAAGGGCG
The DNA here is from genome assembly GCA_963930645.1 of Salticus scenicus. NCBI lineage: Eukaryota > Metazoa > Arthropoda > Arachnida > Araneae > Salticidae > Salticus > Salticus scenicus. The sequence goes on from OZ005654.1 coordinate 315,322,533, forward strand.
GGCACCAACCGCACTCTGCAGTTGTTTCGGCATGTCTGGGAGATGGGGGTTGTGGAAGGGCGGGCACCAACCGCACTCTGCAGTTGTTCCAGCATGTCTGGGAGATGGGGTTGTGGAAGGGCGGGCACCAACCGCACTCTGCAGTTGTTTCGGCATGTCTGGGAGATGGGGGTTGTGGAAGGGCGGGCACCAACGCACTCTGCAGTTGTTCCGGCATGTCTGGGAGATCGGGGTTGTGGAAGGGCGGGCACCAACGCACTCTGCAGTTGTTCCGGCATGTCTCGGAGATCGGGAATGTGGAAGGGCGGGCACCAACCGCACTCTGCAGTTGTTCCGGCATGTATTGGAGATCGGGGTTGTGGAAGGGCGGGCACCAACGCACTCTGCAGTTGTTCCGACATGTCTCGGAGATCGGGAATGTGGAAGCGCGGGCACCAACGCACTCTGCAGTTGTTCCGGCATGTCTCGGAGATCGGGGTTGCGGAAGGGCATGCACCAACCGCACTCTGCAGTTGTTCCGGCATGTCTCTGAGATCGGGGTTGTGGAAGGGCGGGCACCAAAGCAATCTGCAGTTGTTCCGGCATGTCTCGGAGATCGGGGTTGTGGAAGGGCATGCACCAACAGCACTCTGCAGTTTTTCCGGCATGTCTCGGAGATCGGGGTTGTGGAAGGGCAGGCACCAACCGCAATCTGCAGTTGTTCCGGCATGTCTCGGAGGTCGGGGTTGTGGAAGGGCGGGCACCAACGCACTCTGCAGTTGTTCCGGCATGTCTCGGAGGTCGGGGTTGTTGAAGGGCGGGCACCAACTGCACTCTGCAGTTGTTCCGCATTTCTCGGAGGTCCGGGTTGTGAAAGGGCGGGCACCAACCGCACTCTGCAGTTGTTCCAGCATGTCTCGAAGATCGGGGTTGTGGAAGGGCGGGCACCAACCGCACTCTGCATTTGTTCCGGCATGTCTCGGAGATCGGGGTTGTAGAAGGGCATGCACCAAACGCACTCTGAAGTTGTTCCGGCATGTCTCGCAGATCGGGGTTGTGGAAGGGCGGGCACCAACAGAACTCTGCAGTTGTTCCGGCATGTCTCGGAGATCGGGGTTGTGGAAGGGCGGGCACCAACCGCACTCTGCAGTTATTCCGGCATGTCTCGGAGTTCGGGGTAGTGGAAGGGCGGGCACCAACGCCCTCTGCAGTTGTTCCGGCATGTCTCGGAGATCGGGGTTGTGGAAGGGCATGCACCAACGCACTCTGCAGTTGTTCCGGCATGTCTCGGAGATCGGGGTTGTGGAAGGGCGGGCACCAACCGCACTCTGCAGTTGTTCCGGCATGTCTCGGAGATCGGGGTTGTGGAAGGGCGGGCACCAACGCCCTCTGCAGTTGTTCCGGCATGTCTCGGAGGTCCGGGTTGTGAAAGGGCGGGCACCAACCGCACTCTGCAGTTGTTCCGGCATGTCTCGGAGATCGGGGTTGTGGAAGGGCGGGCACCAACTGCACTGTGCAGTTGTTCCGGCATGTCTCGGAGGTCGGGGTTGTGGAAGGGCGGGCACCAACGCACTCTGCAGTTGTTCCGGCATGTCTCGGAAGTCGGGGTTGTGGAAGGGCGGGCACCAACGCACTCTGCAGTTGTTCCGGTATGTCTCGGAGGTCGGGGTTGTGGAAGGGCGGGCACCAACCGCACTCTGCAGTTGTTCCAGCATGTCTGGGAGATGGGGTTGTGGAAGGGCGGGCACCAACCGCACTCTGCAGTTGTTTCGGCATGTCTGGGAGATGGGGGTTGTGGAAGGGCGGGCACCAACGCACTCTGCAGTTGTTCCGGCATGTCTGGGAGATCGGGGTTGTGGAAGGGCGGGCACCAACGCACTCTGCAGTTGTTCCGGCATGTCTCGGAGATCGGGAATGTGGAAGGGCGGGCACCAACCGCACTCTGCAGTTGTTCCGGCATGTATTGGAGATCGGGGTTGTGGAAGGGCGGGCACCAACGCACTCTGCAGTTGTTCCGACATGTCTCGGAGATCGGGAATGTGGAAGCGCGGGCACCAACGCACTCTGCAGTTGTTCCGGCATGTCTCGGAGATCGGGGTTGCGGAAGGGCATGCACCAACCGCACTCTGCAGTTGTTCCGGCATGTCTCTGAGATCGGGGTTGTGGAAGGGCGGGCACCAAAGCAATCTGCAGTTGTTCCGGCATGTCTCGGAGATCGGGGTTGTGGAAGGGCATGCACCAACAGCACTCTGCAGTTTTTCCGGCATGTCTCTGAGATCGGGGTTGTGGAAGGGCGGGCACCAAAGCAATCTGCAGTTGTTCCGGCATGTCTCGGAGATCGGGGTTGTGGAAGGGCATGCACCAACAGCACTCTGCAGTTTTTCCGGCATGTCTCGGAGGTCGGGGTTGTGGAAGGGCGGGCACCAACGCACTCTGCAGTTGTTCCGGCATGTCTCGGAAGTCGGGGTTGTGGAAGGGCGGGCCCCAAGGCACTCTGCAGTTGTTCCGGTATGTCTCGGAGGTCGGGGTTGTGGAAGGGCGGGCACCAAACGCAATCTGCAGTTGTTCAGGCATGTCTCAGAGATGGGGTTGTGGAAGGGCGGGCACCAGTCGCACTCTGCAGTTGTTCCAGCATGTCTGGGAGATGGGGTTGTGGAAGGGCGGGCACCAACCGCACTCTGCAGTTGTTTCGGCATGTCTGGGAGATCGGGGTTGTGGAAGGGCGGGCACCAACGCACTCTGCAGTTGTTCCGACATGTCTCGGAGATCGGGAATGTGGAAGCGCGGGCACCAACGCACTCTGCAGTTGTTCCGGCATGTCTCGGAGATCGGGGTTGCGGAAGGGCATGCACCAACCGCACTCTGCAGTTGTTCCGGCATGTCTCGGAGATCGGGGTTGTGGAAGGGCGGGCACCAAAGCAATCTGCAGTTGTTCCGGCATGTCTCGGAGATCGGGGTTGTGGAAGGGCATGCACCAACCGCACTCTGCAGTTTTTCCGGCATGTCTCGGAGATCGGGGTTGTGGAAGGGCAGGCACCAACCGCAATCTGCAGTTGTTCCGGCATGTCTCGGAGGTCGGGGTTGTGGAAGGGCGGGCACCAACGCACTCTGCAGTTGTTCCGGCATGTCTGGGAGATCGGGGTTGTGGAAGGGCGGGCACCAACTGCATTCTGCAGTTGTTCCGCATTTCTCGGAGGTCCGGGTTGTGAAAGGGCGGGCACCAACTGCATTCTGCAGTTGTTCCGGCATGTCTCGCAGATCGGGGTTGTGGAAGGGCGGGCACCAACAGCACTCTGCAGTTGTTCCGGCATGTCTCGCAGATCGGGGTTGTGGAAGGGCGGGCACCAACAGCACTCTGCAGTTGTTCCGGCATGTCTCGGAGATCGGGGTTGTGGAAGGGAGGGCACCAACGCACTCTGCAGTTGTTCCGGCATGTCTCGGAGATCGGTGTTGTGGAAGGGCATGCACCAACCGCAATCTGCAGTTGTTCCGGCATGTCTCGGAGATCGGGGTTGTGGAAGGGCGGGCACCAACCGCACTCTGCAGTTGTTCCGGCATGTCTCGGAGATCGAGGTAGAGGAAGGGCGGGCACCAACGCCCTCTGCAGTGTTTCCGGCATGTCTCGGAGGTCTGGGTTGTGGAAGGGCGGGCACCAACCGCACTCTGCAGTTGTTCCGGCATGTCTCGGAGATCGGGGTTGTGGAAGGGCGGGCACCAACGCCCTCTGCAGTTGTTCCGGCATGTCTCGGAGGTCCGGGTTGTGAAAGGGCGGGCACCAACCGCACTCTGCAGTTGTTCCGGCATGTCTCGGAGATCGGGGTTGTGGAAGGGCGGGCACCAACTGCACTGTGCAGTTGTTCCGGCATGTCTCGGAGGTCGGGGTTGTGGAAGGGCGGGCACCAACGCACTCTGCAGTTGTTCCGGCATGTCTCGGAAGTCGGGGTTGTGGAAGGGCGGGCACCAACGCACTCTGCAGTTGTTCCGGTATGTCTCGGAGGTCGGGGTTGTGGAAGGGCGGGCACCAACCGCACTCTGCAGTTGTTCCAGCATGTCTGGGAGATGGGGTTGTGGAAGGGCGGGCACCAACCGCACTCTGCAGTTGTTTCGGCATGTCTGGGAGATGGGGGTTGTGGAAGGGCGGGCACCAACGCACTCTGCAGTTGTTCCGGCATGTCTGGGAGATCGGGGTTGTGGAAGGGCGGGCACCAACGCACTCTGCAGTTGTTCCGGCATGTCTCGGAGATCGGGAATGTGGAAGGGCGGGCACCAACCGCACTCTGCAGTTGTTCCGGCATGTATTGGAGATCGGGGTTGTGGAAGGGCGGGCACCAACGCACTCTGCAGTTGTTCCGACATGTCTCGGAGATCGGGAATGTGGAAGCGCGGGCACCAACGCACTCTGCAGTTGTTCCGGCATGTCTCGGAGATCGGGGTTGCGGAAGGGCATGCACCAACCGCACTCTGCAGTTGTTCCGGCATGTCTCTGAGATCGGGGTTGTGGAAGGGCGGGCACCAAAGCAATCTGCAGTTGTTCCGGCATGTCTCGGAGATCGGGGTTGTGGAAGGGCATGCACCAACAGCACTCTGCAGTTTTTCCGGCATGTCTCTGAGATCGGGGTTGTGGAAGGGCGGGCACCAAAGCAATCTGCAGTTGTTCCGGCATGTCTCGGAGATCGGGGTTGTGGAAGGGCATGCACCAACAGCACTCTGCAGTTTTTCCGGCATGTCTCGGAGGTCGGGGTTGTGGAAGGGCGGGCACCAACGCACTCTGCAGTTGTTCCGGCATGTCTCGGAAGTCGGGGTTGTGGAAGGGCGGGCCCCAAGGCACTCTGCAGTTGTTCCGGTATGTCTCGGAGGTCGGGGTTGTGGAAGGGCGGGCACCAAACGCAATCTGCAGTTGTTCAGGCATGTCTCAGAGATGGGGTTGTGGAAGGGCGGGCACCAGTCGCACTCTGCAGTTGTTCCAGCATGTCTGGGAGATGGGGTTGTGGAAGGGCGGGCACCAACCGCACTCTGCAGTTGTTTCGGCATGTCTGGGAGATCGGGGTTGTGGAAGGGCGGGCACCAACGCACTCTGCAGTTGTTCCGACATGTCTCGGAGATCGGGAATGTGGAAGCGCGGGCACCAACGCACTCTGCAGTTGTTCCGGCATGTCTCGGAGATCGGGGTTGCGGAAGGGCATGCACCAACCGCACTCTGCAGTTGTTCCGGCATGTCTCGGAGATCGGGGTTGTGGAAGGGCGGGCACCAAAGCAATCTGCAGTTGTTCCGGCATGTCTCGGAGATCGGGGTTGTGGAAGGGCATGCACCAACCGCACTCTGCAGTTTTTCCGGCATGTCTCGGAGATCGGGGTTGTGGAAGGGCAGGCACCAACCGCAATCTGCAGTTGTTCCGGCATGTCTCGGAGGTCGGGGTTGTGGAAGGGCGGGCACCAACGCACTCTGCAGTTGTTCCGGCATGTCTGGGAGATCGGGGTTGTGGAAGGGCGGGCACCAACTGCATTCTGCAGTTGTTCCGCATTTCTCGGAGGTCCGGGTTGTGAAAGGGCGGGCACCAACTGCATTCTGCAGTTGTTCCGGCATGTCTCGCAGATCGGGGTTGTGGAAGGGCGGGCACCAACAGCACTCTGCAGTTGTTCCGGCATGTCTCGCAGATCGGGGTTGTGGAAGGGCGGGCACCAACAGCACTCTGCAGTTGTTCCGGCATGTCTCGGAGATCGGGGTTGTGGAAGGGAGGGCACCAACGCACTCTGCAGTTGTTCCGGCATGTCTCGGAGATCGGTGTTGTGGAAGGGCATGCACCAACCGCAATCTGCAGTTGTTCCGGCATGTCTCGGAGATCGGGGTTGTGGAAGGGCGGGCACCAACCGCACTCTGCAGTTGTTCCGGCATGTCTCGGAGATCGAGGTAGAGGAAGGGCGGGCACCAACGCCCTCTGCAGTGTTTCCGGCATGTCTCGGAGGTCTGGGTTGTGGAAAGGCGGGCACCAACCGCACTCTGCAGTTGTTCCGGCATGTCTCGGAGATTGGGGTTGTGGAAGGGCGGGCACCAACGCCCTCTGCAGTTCTTCCGGCATGTTTCGGAGGTCCGGGTTGTGAAAGGGCGGGCACCAACCGCACTCTGCAGTTGTTCCGGCATGTCTCGGAGATCGGGGTTGTGGAAGGGCGGGCACCAACTGCACTGTGCAGTTGTTCCGGCATGTCTCGGAGGTCGGGGTTGTGGAAGGGCGGGCACCAACGCACTCTGCAGTTGTTCCGGCATGTCCCGGAGGTCGGGGTTGTGGAAGGGCGGGCACCAACCGCAATCTGCAGTTGTTCCGGCATGTCTCGGAGGTCGGGGTTGTGGAAGGGCGGGCACCAACGCACTCTGCAGTTGTTCCGGCATGTCTCGGAGGTCGGGGTTGTGGAAGGGCGGGCACCAACTGCATTCTGCAGTTGTTCCGGCATGTCTCGGAGGTCCGGGTTGTGAAAGGGCGGGCACCAACGCACTCTGCAGTTGTTCCGGGATGTCTCGGAGATCGGGGTTGTGGAAGGGCGGGCACCAACCGCACTCTGCAGTTGTTCCGGCATGTCTCGGAGGTCCAGGTTGTGAAAGGGCGGGCACCAACGCACTCTGCAGTTGTTCCGGCATGTCCCGGAGGTCGGGGTTGTGGAAGGGCGGGCACCAAAGCAATCTGTAGTTTTTCCGGCATGTCTCGGAGATCGGGGTTGTGGAAGGGCAGGCACCAACCGCAATCTGCAGTTGTTCCGGCATGTCTCGGAGATCGGGGTTGTGGAAGGGCATGCACCAACGCACTCTGCAGTTGTTCCGGCATGTATCGGAGATCGGGGTTGTGGAAGGGCGGGCACCAAAGCAATCTGTAGTTTTTCCGGCATGTCTCGGAGATCGGGGTTGTGGAAGGGCAGGCACCAACCGCAATCTGCAGTTGTTCCGGCATGTCTCGGAGATCGGGGTTGTGGAAGGGCATGCACCAACGCACTCTGCGATCGGGGTTGTGGAAGGGCGGGCACCAACCGCACTCTGCAGTTGTTCCGGCATGTCTCGGAGATCGGGGTTGTGGAAGGGCGGGCACCAACGCCCTCTGCAGTTGTTCCGGCATGTCTCGGAGGTCCGGGTTGTGAAAGGGCGGGCACCAACCGCACTCTGCAGTTGTTCCGGCATGTCTCGGAGATCGGGGTTGTGGAAGGGCGGGCACCAACTGCACTGTGCAGTTGTTCCGGCATGTCTCGGAGGTCGGGGTTGTGGAAGGGCGGGCACCAACGCACTCTGCAGTTGTTCCGGCATGTCTCGGAAGTCGGGGTTGTGGAAGGGCGGGCACCAACGCACTCTGCAGTTGTTCCGGTATGTCTCGGAGGTCGGGGTTGTGGAAGGGCGGGCACCAAACGCAATCTGCAGTTGTTCAGGCAAGTCTCAGAGATGGGGTTGTGGAAGGGCGGGCACCAACCGCACTCTGCAGTTGTTCCAGCATGTCTGGGAGATGGGGTTGTGGAAGGGCGGGCACCAACCGCACTCTGCAGTTGTTTCGGCATGTCTGGGAGATGGGGGTTGTGGAAGGGCGGGCACCAACGCACTCTGCAGTTGTTCCGGCATGTCTGGGAGATCGGGGTTGTGGAAGGGCGGGCACCAACGCACTCTGCAGTTGTTCCGGCATGTCTCGGAGATCGGGAATGTGGAAGGGCGGGCACCAACCGCACTCTGCAGTTGTTCCGGCATGTATTGGAGATCGGGGTTGTGGAAGGGCGGGCACCAACGCACTCTGCAGTTGTTCTGACATGTCTCGGAGATCGGGAATGTGGAAGCGCGGGCACCAAAGCAATCTGCAGTTGTTCCGGCAGGTCTCGGAGATCGGGGTTGTGGAAGGGCATGCACCAACAGCACTCTGCAGTTTTTCCGGCATGTCTCGGAGATCGGGGTTGTGGAAGGGCAGGCACCAACCGCAATCTGCAGTTGTTCCGGCATGTCTCGGAGGTCGGGGTTGTGGAAGGGCGGGCACCAACGCACTCTGCAGTTGTTCCGGCATGTCTCGGAGGTCGGGGTTGTTGAAGGGCGGGCACCAACTGCACTCTGCAGTTGTTCCGCATTTCTCGGAGGTCCGGGTTGTGAAAGGGCGGGCACCAACCGCACTCTGCAGTTGTTCCGGCATGTCTCGGAGATCGGGGTTGTGGAAGGGTGGGCACCAACCGCACTCTGCAGTTGTTCCGGCATGTCTCGAAGATCGGGGTTGTGGAAGGGCGGGCACCAACCGCACTCTGCATTTGTTCCGGCATGTCTCGGAGATCGGGGTTGTAGAAGGGCATGCACCAAACGCACTCTGAAGTTGTTCCGGCATGTCTCGCAGATCGGGGTTGTGGAAGGGCGGGCACCAACAGAACTCTGCAGTTGTTCCGGCATGTCTCGGAGATCGGGGTTGTGGAAGGGCGGGCACCAACCGCACTCTGCAGTTATTCCGGCATGTCTCGGAGTTCGGGGTAGTGGAAGGGCGGGCACCAACGCCCTCTGCAGTTGTTCCGGCATGTCTCGGAGGTCTGGGTTGTGGAAAGGCGGGCACCAACCGCACTCTGCAGTTGTTCCGGCATGTCTCGGAGATTGGGGTTGTGGAAGGGCGGGCACCAACGCCCACTGCAGTTGTTCCGGCATGTCTCGGAGGTCTGGGTTGTGAAAGGGCGGGCACCAACCGCACTCTGCAGTTGTTCCGGCATGTCTCGGAGATCGGGGTTGTGGAAGGGCGGGCACCAACTGCACTGTGCAGTTGTTCCGGCATGTCTCGGAGGTCGGGGTTGTGGAAGGGCGGGCACCAACGCACTGCAGTTGTTCCGGCATGTCTCGGAGGTCGGGGTTGTGGAAGGGCGGGCACCAAACGCAATCTGCAGTTGTTCAGGCATGTCTCGGAGATGGGGTTGTGGAAGGGCTGGCACCAACCGCACTCTGCAGTTGTTCCGGCATGTCTGGGAGATGGGGTTGTGGAAGGGCGGGCACCAACCGCACTCTGCAGTTGTTTCGTCATGTCTGGGAGATGGGGGTTGTGGAAGGGCGGGCACCGACGCACTCTGCAGTTGTTCCGGCATGTCTGGGAGATCGGGGTTGTGGAAGGGCGGGCACCAACGCACTCTGCAGTTGTTCAGGCTTGTCTCGGAGATTGGGAAAGTGGAAGGGCGGGCACCAACCGCACTCTGCAGTTGTTCCGGCATGTATTGAAGATCGGGGTTGTGGAAGGGCGGGCACCAACGCACTCTGCAGTTGTTCCGGCATGTCTCGGAGATCGGGAATGTGGAAGGGCGGGCACCAACGCACTCTGCAGTTGTTCCGGCATGTCTCGGAGATCGGGGTTGCCGAAGGGCATGCACCAACCGCACTCTGCAGTTGTTCCGGCATGTCTCGGAGATCGGGGTTGTGGAAGGGCGGGCACCAAAGCAATCTGTAGTTTTTCCGGCATGTCTCGGAGATCGGGGTTGTGGAAGGGCAGGCACCAACCGCAATCTGCAGTTGTTCCGGCATGTCTCGGAGGTCCAGGTTGTGAAAGGGCGGGCACCAACGCACTCTGCAGTTGTTCCGGCATGTCCCGGAGGTCGGGGTTGTGGAAGGGCGGGCACCAAAGCAATCTGTAGTTTTTCCGGCATGTCTCGGAGATCGGGGTTGTGGAAGGGCAGGCACCAACCGCAATCTGCAGTTGTTCCGGCATGTCTCGGAGATCGGGGTTGTGGAAGGGCATGCACCAACGCACTCTGCAGTTGTTCCGGCATGTCTCGGAGATCGGGGTTGTGGAAGGGCGGGCACCAAAGCAATCTGTAGTTTTTCCGGCATGTCTCGGAGATCGGGGTTGTGGAAGGGCAGGCACCAACCGCAATCTGCAGTTGTTCCGGCATGTCTCGGAGATCGGGGTTGTGGAAGGGCATGCACCAACGCACTCTGCGATCGGGGTTGTGGAAGGGCGGGCACCAACCGCACTCTGCAGTTGTTCCGGCATGTCTCGGAGATCGGGGTTGTGGAAGGGCGGGCACCAACGCCCTCTGCAGTTGTTCCGGCATGTCTCGGAGGTCCGGGTTGTGAAAGGGCGGGCACCAACCGCACTCTGCAGTTGTTCCGGCATGTCTCGGAGGTCGGGGTTGTGGAAGGGCGGGCACCAACGCACTCTGCAGTTGTTCCGGCATGTCTCGGAAGTCGGGGTTGTGGAAGGGCGGGCACCAACGCACTCTGCAGTTGTTCCGGTATGTCTCGGAGGTCGGGGTTGTGGAAGGGCGGGCACCAAACGCAATCTGCAGTTGTTCAGGCATGTCTCAGAGATGGGGTTGTGGAAGGGCGGGCACCAACCGCACTCTGCAGTTGTTCCAGCATGTCTGGGAGATGGGGTTGTGGAAGGGCGGGCACCAACCGCACTCTGCAGTTGTTTCGGCATGTCTGGGAGATGGGGGTTGTGGAAGGGCGGGCACCAACGCACTCTGCAGTTGTTCCGGCATGTCTGGGAGATCGGGGTTGTGGAAGGGCGGGCACCAACGCACTCTGCAGTTGTTCCGGCATGTCTCGGAGATCGGGAATGTGGAAGGGCGGGCACCAACCGCACTCTGCAGTTGTTCCGGCATGTATTGGAGATCGGGGTTGTGGAAGGGCGGGCACCAACGCACTCTGCAGTTGTTCCGACATGTCTCGGAGATCGGGAATGTGGAAGCGCGGGCACCAACGCACTCTGCAGTTGTTCCGGCATGTCTCGGAGATCGGGGTTGCGGAAGGGCATGCACCAACCGCACTCTGCAGTTGTTCCGGCATGTCTCTGAGATCGGGGTTGTGGAAGGGCGGGCACCAAAGCAATCTGCAGTTGTTCCGGCATGTCTCGGAGATCGGGGTTGTGGAAGGGCATGCACCAACAGCACTCTGCAGTTTTTCCGGCATGTCTCGGAGATCGGGGTTGTGGAAGGGCAGGCACCAACCGCAATCTGCAGTTCTTCCGGCATGTCTCGGAGGTCGGGGTTGTGGAAGGGCGGGCACCAACGCACTCTGCAGTTGTTCCGGCATGTCTCGGAGGTCGGGGTTGTTGAAGGGCGGGCACCAACTGCACTCTGCAGTTGTTCCGCATTTCTCGGAGGTCCGGGTTGTGAAAGGGCGGGCACCAACCGCACTCTGCAGTTGTTCCGGCATGTCTCGGAGATCGGGGTTGTGGAAGGGTGGGCACCAACCGCACTCTGCAGTTGTTCCGGCATGTCTCGAAGATCGGGGTTGTGGAAGGGCGGGCACCAACCGCACTCTGCATTTGTTCCGGCATGTCTCGGAGATCGGGGTTGTAGAAGGGCATGCACCAAACGCACTCTGAAGTTGTTCCGGCATGTCTCGCAGATCGGGGTTGTGGAAGGGCGGGCACCAACAGAACTCTGCAGTTGTTCCGGCATGTCTCGGAGATCGGGGTTGTGGAAGGGCGGGCACCAACCGCACTCTGCAGTTATTCCGGCATGTCTCGGAGTTCGGGGTAGTGGAAGGGCGGGCACCAACGCCCTCTGCAGTTGTTCCGGCATGTCTCGGAGGTCTGGGTTGTGGAAAGGCGGGCACCAACCGCACTCTGCAGTTGTTCCGGCATGTCTCGGAGATTGGGGTTGTGGAAGGGCGGGCACCAACGCCCACTGCAGTTGTTCCGGCATGTCTCGGAGGTCTGGGTTGTGAAAGGGCGGGCACCAACCGCACTCTGCAGTTGTTCCGGCATGTCTCGGAGATCGGGGTTGTGGAAGGGCGGGCACCAACTGCACTGTGCAGTTGTTCCGGCATGTCTCGGAGGTCGGGGTTGTGGAAGGTCGGGCACCAACGCACTGCAGTTGTTCCGGCATGTCTCGGAGGTCGGGGTTGTGGAAGGGCGGGCACCAAACGCAATCTGCAGTTGTTCAGGCATGTCTCGGAGATGGGGTTGTGGAAGGGCTGGCACCAACCGCACTCTGCAGTTGTTCCGGCATGTCTGGGAGATGGGGTTGTGGAAGGGCGGGCACCAACCGCACTCTGCAGTTGTTTCGTCATGTCTGGGAGATGGGGGTTGTGGAAGGGCGGGCACCGACGCACTCTGCAGTTGTTCCGGCATGTCTGGGAGATCGGGGTTGTGGAAGGGCGGGCACCAACGCACTCTGCAGTTGTTCAGGCTTGTCTCGGAGATTGGGAATGTGGAAGGGCGGGCACCAACCGCACTCTGCAGTTGTTCCGGCATGTATTGAAGATCGGGGTTGTGGAAGGGCGGGCACCAACGCACTCTGCAGTTGTTCCGGCATGTCTCGGAGATCGGGAATGTGGAAGGGCGGGCACCAACGCACTCTGCAGTTGTTCCGGCATGTCTCGGAGATCGGGGTTGCCGAAGGGCATGCACCAACCGCACTCTGCAGTTGTTCCGGCATGTCTCGGAGATCGGGGTTGTGGAAGGGCGGACACCAAAGCAATCTGTAGTTTTTCCGGCATGTCTCGGAGATCGGGGTTGTGGAAGGGCAGGCACCAACCGCAATCTGCAGTTGTTCCGGCATGTCTCGGAGGTCCAGGTTGTGAAAGGGCGGGCACCAACGCACTCTGCAGTTGTTCCGGCATGTCCCGGAGGTCGGGGTTGTGGAAGGGCGGGCACCAAAGCAATCTGTAGTTTTTCCGGCATGTCTCGGAGATCGGGGTTGTGGAAGGGCAGGCACCAACCGCAATCTGCAGTTGTTCCGGCATGTCTCGGAGATCGGGGTTGTGGAAGGGCATGCACCAACGCACTCTGCAGTTGTTCCGGCATGTCTCGGAGATCGGGGTTGTGGAAGGGCGGGCACCAAAGCAATCTGTAGTTTTTCCGGCATGTCTCGGAGATCGGGGTTGTGGAAGGGCAGGCACCAACCGCAATCTGCAGTTGTTCCGGCATGTCTCGGAGATCGGGGTTGTGGAAGGGCATGCACCAACGCACTCTGCGATCGGGGTTGTGGAAGGGCGGGCACCAACCGCACTCTGCAGTTGTTCCGGCATGTCTCGGAGATCGGGGTTGTGGAAGGGCGGGCACCAACGCCCTCTGCAGTTGTTCCGGCATGTCTCGGAGGTCCGGGTTGTGAAAGGGCGGGCACCAACCGCAATCTGCAGTTGTTCAGGCATGTCTCAGAGATGGGGTTGTGGAAGGGCGGGCACCAACCGCACTCTGCAGTTGTTCCAGCATGTCTGGGAGATGGGGTTGTGGAAGGGCGGGCACCAACCGCACTCTGCAGTTGTTCCGGCATGTCTCGGAGATCGGGGTTGTGGAAGGGCGGGCACCAACGCCCTCTGCAGTTGTTCCGGCATGTCTCGGAGGTCCGGGTTGTGAAAGGGCGGGCACCAACCGCAATCTGCAGTTGTTCAGGCATGTCTCAGAGATGGGGTTGTGGAAGGGCGGGCACCAACCGCACTCTGCAGTTGTTCCAGCATGTCTGGGAGATGGGGTTGTGGAAGGGCGGGCACCAACCGCACTCTGCAGTTGTTTCGGCATGTCTGGGAGATGGGGGTTGTGGAAGGGCGGGCACCAACGCACTCTGCAGTTGTTCCGGCATGTCTGGGAGATCGGGGTTGTGGAAGGGCGGGCACCAACGCACTCTGCAGTTGTTCCGGCATGTCTCGGAGATCGGGAATGTGGAAGGGCGGGCACCAACCGCACTCTGCAGTTGTTCCGGCATGTATTGGAGATCGGGGTTGTGGAAGGGCGGGCACCAACGCACTCTGCAGTTGTTCCGACATGTCTCGGAGATCGGGAATGTGGAAGCGCGGGCACCAACGCACTCTGCAGTTGTTCCGGCATGTCTCGGAGATCGGGGTTGCGGAAGGGCATGCACCAACCGCACTCTGCAGTTGTTCCGGCATGTCTCTGAGATCGGGGTTGTGGAAGGGCGGGCACCAAAGCAATCTGCAGTTGTTCCGGCATGTCTCGGAGATCGGGGTTGTGGAAGGGCATGCACCAACAGCACTCTGCAGTTTTTCCGGCATGTCTCGGAGATCGGGGTTGTGGATGGGCAGGCACCAACCGCAATCTGCAGTTCTTCCGGCATGTCTCGGAGGTCGGGGTTGTGGAAGGGCGGGCACCAACGCACTCTGCAGTTGTTCCGGCATGTCTCGGAGGTCGGGGTTGTTGAAGGGCGGGCACCAACTGCACTCTGCAGTTGTTCCGCATTTCTCGGAGGTCCGGGTTGTGAAAGGGCGGGCACCAACCGCACTCTGCAGTTGTTCCGGCATGTCTCGGAGATCGGGGTTGTGGAAGGGTGGGCACCAACCGCACTCTGCAGTTGTTCCGGCATGTCTCGAAGATCGGGGTTGTGGAAGGGCGGGCACCAACCGCACTCTGCATTTGTTCCGGCATGTCTCGGAGATCGGGGTTGTAGAAGGGCATGCACCAAACGCACTCTGAAGTTGTTCCGGCATGTCTCGCAGATCGGGGTTGTGGAAGGGCGGGCACCAACAGAACTCTGCAGTTGTTCCGGCATGTCTCGGAGATCGGGGTTGTGGAAGGGCGGGCACCAACCGCACTCTGCAGTTATTCCGGCATATCTCGGAGTTCGGGGTAGTGGAAGGGCGGGCACCAACGCCCTCTGCAGTTGTTCCGGCATGTCTCGGAGGTCTGGGTTGTGGAAAGGCGGGCACCAACCGCACTCTGCAGTTGTTCCGGCATGTCTCGGAGATTGGGGTTGTGGAAGGGCGGGCACCAACGCCCACTGCAGTTGTTCCGGCATGTCTCGGAGGTCTGGGTTGTGAAAGGGCGGGCACCAACCGCACTCTGCAGTTGTTTCGGCATGTCTGGGAGATGGGGGTTGTGGAAGGGCGGGCACCAACGCACTCTGCAGTTGTTCCGGCATGTCTGGGAGATCGGGGTTGTGGAAGGGCGGGCACCAACGCACTCTGCAGTTGTTCCGGCATGTCTCGGAGATCGGGAATGTGGAAGGGCGGGCACCAACCGCACTCTGCAGTTGTTCCGGCATGTATTGGAGATCGGGGTTGTGGAAGGGCGGGCACCAACGCACTCTGCAGTTGTTCCGACATGTCTCGGAGATCGGGAATGTGGAAGCGCGGGCACCAACGCACTCTGCAGTTGTTCCGGCATGTCTCGGAGATCGGGGTTGCGGAAGGGCATGCACCAACCGGACTCTGCAGTTGTTCCGGCATGTCTCTGAGATCGGGGTTGTGGAAGGGCGGGCACCAAAGCAATCTGCAGTTGTTCCGGCATGTCTCGGAGATCGGGGTTGTGGAAGGGCATGCACCAACAGCACTCTGCAGTTTTTCCGGCATGTCTCGGAGATCGGGGTTGTGGAAGGGCAGGCACCAACCGCAATCTGCAGTTCTTCCGGCATGTCTCGGAGGTCGGGGTTGTGGAAGGGCGGGCACCAACGCACTCTGCAGTTGTTCCGGCATGTCTCGGAGGTCGGGGTTGTTGAAGGGCGGGCACCAACTGCACTCTGCAGTTGTTCCGCATTTCTCGGAGGTCCGGGTTGTGAAAGGGCGGGCACCAACCGCACTCTGCAGTTGTTCCGGCATGTCTCGGAGATCGGGGTTGTGGAAGGGTGGGCACCAACCGCACTCTGCAGTTGTTCCGGCATGTCTCGAAGATCGGGGTTGTGGAAGGGCGGGCACCAACCGCACTCTGCATTTGTTCCGGCATGTCTCGGAGATCGGGGTTGTAGAAGGGCATGCACCAAACGCACTCTGAAGTTGTTCCGGCATGTCTCGCAGATCGGGGTTGTGGAAGGGCGGGCACCAACAGAACTCTGCAGTTGTTCCGGCATGTCTCGGAGATCGGGGTTGTGGAAGGGCGGGCACCAACCGCACTCTGCAGTTATTCCGGCATGTCTCGGAGTTCGGGGTAGTGGAAGGGCGGGCACCAACGCCCTCTGCAGTTGTTCCGGCATGTCTCGGAGGTCTGGGTTGTGGAAAGGCGGGCACCAACCGCACTCTGCAGTTGTTCCGGCATGTCTCGGAGATTGGGGTTGTGGAAGGGCGGGCACCAACGCCCACTGCAGTTGTTCCGGCATGTCTCGGAGGTCTGGGTTGTGAAAGGGCGGGCACCAACCGCACTCTGCAGTTGTTCCGGCATGTCTCGGAGATCGGGGTTGTGGAAGGGCGGGCACCAACTGCACTGTGCAGTTGTTCCGGCATGTCTCGGAGGTCGGGGTTGTGGAAGGGCGGGCACCAACGCACTGCAGTTGTTCCGGCATGTCTCGGAGGTCGGGGTTGTGGAAGGGCGGGCACCAAACGCAATCTGCAGTTGTTCAGGCATGTCTCGGAGATGGGGTTGTGGAAGGGCTGGCACCAACCGCACTCTGCAGTTGTTCCGGCATGTCTGGGAGATGGGGTTGTGGAAGGGCGGGCACCAACCGCACTCTGCAGTTGTTCCGGCATGTCTCGGAGGTCGGGGTTGTGGAAAAGCGGGCACCAACGCACGCTGCAGTTGTTCCGGCATGTCTCGGAGGTCGGGGTTGTGGAAAAGCGGGCACCAACGCACGCTGCAGTTGTTCCGGCATGTCTCGGAGATCGGGGTTGTGGAAGGGCATGCACCAACCGCAATCTGCAGTTGTTCCGGCATGTCTCGGAGATCGGGGTTGTGGAAGGGCGGGCGCCAAACGCACTCTGCAGTTGTTCCGGCATGTCTCGGAGATCGGGAATGTGGAAGGGCGGGCACCAACGCACTCTGCAGTTGTTCCGGCATGTCTCGGAGATCGGGGTTGCCGAAGGGCATGCACCAACCGCACTCTGCAGTTGTTCCGGCATGTCTCGGAGATCGGGGTTGTGGAAGGGCGGGCACCAAAGCAATCTGTAGTTTTTCCGGCATGTCTCGGAGATCGGGGTTGTGGAAGGGCAGGCACCAACCGCAATCTGCAGTTGTTCCGGCATGTCTCGGAGATCGGGGTTGTGGAAGGGCATGCACCAACGCACTCTGCGATCGGGGTTGTGGAAGGGCGGGCACCAACCGCACTCTGCAGTTGTTCCGGCATGTCTCGGAGATCGAGGTTGTGGAAGGGCGGGCACCAACGCACTCTGCAGTTGTTCCGGCATGTCTCGGAGGTCGGGGTTGTGGAAGGGCGGGCACCAACTGCACTGTGCAGTTGTTCCGGCATGTCTCGGAGGTCGGGGTTGTGAAAGGGCGGGCACCAACGCACTCTGCAGTTGTTCCGGCATGTCTCGGAGGTCGGGGTTGTGGAAGGGCGGGCATCAAACGCAATCTGCAGTTGTTCAGGCATGTCTCGGAGATGGGGTTGTGGAAGGGCGGGCACCAACCGCACTCTGCAGTTGTTCCAGCATGTCTGGGAGATGGGGTTGTGGAAGGGCGGGCACCAACCGCACTCTGCAGTTGTTTCGGCATGTCTGGGAGATGGGGGTTGTGGAAGGGCGGGCACCAACGCACTCTGCAGTTGTTCCGGCATGTCTGGGAGATCGGGGTTGTGGAAGGGCGGGCACCAACTGCATTCTGCAGTTGTTCCGGCATGTCTCGGAGGTCCGGGTTGTGAAAGGGCGGGCACCGACGCACTCTGCAGTTGTTCCGGGATGTCTCGGAGATCGGGGTTGTGGAAGGGCGGGCACCAACCGCACTCTGCAGTTGTTCCGGCATGTCTCGGAGGTCCAGGTTGTGAAAAGGCGGCACCAACGCACTCTGCAGTTGTTCCGGCATGTCCCGGAGGTCGGGGTTGTGGAAGGGCGGGCACCAACCGCACTCTGCAGTTGTTCCGGCATGTATTGGAGATCGGGGTTGTGGAAGGGCGGGCACCAACGCACTCTGCAGTTGTTCCGGCATGTCTCGGAGATCGGGAATGTGGAAGGGCGGGCACCAACGCACTCTGCAGTTGTTCCGGCATGTCTCGGAGATCGGGGTTGCCGAAGGGCATGCACCAACCGCACTCTGCAGTTGTTCCGGCATGTCTCGGAGATCGGGGTTGTGGAAGGGCGGGCACCAAAGC
Source organism: Salticus scenicus (assembly GCA_963930645.1). Lineage (NCBI taxonomy): Eukaryota > Metazoa > Arthropoda > Arachnida > Araneae > Salticidae > Salticus > Salticus scenicus. The sequence continues at coordinate 315,340,398 of OZ005654.1, forward strand.
AATCTGTAGTTTTTCCGGCATGTCTCGGAGATCGGGGTTGTGGAAGGGCAGGCACCAACCGCAATCTGCAGTTGTTCCGGCATGTCTCGGAGATCGGGGTTGTGGAAGGGCATGCACCAACGCACTCTGCGATCGGGGTTGTGGAAGGGCGGGCACCAACCGCACTCTGCAGTTGTTCCGGCATGTCTCGGAGATCGAGGTTGTGGAAGGGCGGGCACCAACGCACTCTGCAGTTGTTCCGGCATGTCTCGGAGGTCGGGGTTGTGGAAGGGCGGGCACCAACTGCACTGTGCAGTTGTTCCGGCATGTCTCGGAGGTCGGGGTTGTGAAAGGGCGGGCACCAACGCACTCTGCAGTTGTTCCGGCATGTCTCGGAGGTCGGGGTTGTGGAAGGGCGGGCATCAAACGCAATCTGCACTTGTTCAGGCATGTCTCGGAGATGGGGTTGTGGAAGGGCGGGCACCAACCGCACTCTGCAGTTGTTCCAGCATGTCTGGGAGATGGGGTTGTGGAAGGGCGGGCACAAACCGCACTCTGCAGTTGTTTCGGCATGTCTGGGAGATGGGGGTTGTGGAAGGGCGGGCACCAACGCACTCTGCAGTTGTTCCGGCATGTCTGGGAGATCGGGGTTGTGGAAGGGCGGGCACCAACGCACTCTGCAATTGTTCCGGCATGTCTCGGAGGTCGGGGTTGTGGAAGGGCGGGCACCAACGCACTCTGCAGTTGTTCCGGCATGTCTCGGAGGTCGGGGTTGTGGAAGGGCGGGCACCAACTGCATTCTGCAGTTGTTCCGGCATGTCTCGGAGGTCCGGGTTGTGAAAGGGCGGGCACCGACGCACTCTGCAGTTCCGGGATGTCTCGGAGATCGGGGTTGTGGAAGGGCGGGCACCAACCGCACTCTGCAGTTGTTCCGGCATGTCTCGGAGGTCCAGGTTGTGAAAAGGCGGCACCAACGCACTCTGCAGTTGTTCCGGCATGTCCCGGAGGTCGGGGTTGTGGAAGGGCGGGCACCAACCGCAATCTACAGTTGTTCCGGCATGTCTCGGAGGTCGGGGTTGTGGAAGGGCGGGCACCAACGCACTCTGCAGTTGTTCCGGCATGTCTCGGAGATCGGGGTTGTGGAAGGGCGGGCACCAACCGCACTCTGCAGTTGTTCCGGCATGTCTCGGAGGTCGGGGTTGTGGAAGGGCGGGCACCAACCGCACTCTGCAGATGTTCCGGCATGTCTCGGAGATCGGGGTTGTGGAAGGGCGGGCACCAACTGCACTCTGCAGTTGTTCCGGCATGTCCCGGAGGTCGGGGTTGTGGAAGGGCGGGCACCAACCGCACTCTGCAGTTGTTCCGGCATGTCCCGGAGGTCGGGGTTGTGGAAGGGCGGGCACCAACCGCACTCTGCTGTTGTTCCGGCATGTCTCGGAGATCGGGGTTGTGGAAGGGCATGCACCAAACGCAATCTGCAGTTGTTCCGGCATGTCTCGGAGATCGGGGTTGTGGAAGGGCATGCACCAACCGCAATCTGCAGTTGTTCCGGCATGTCTCGGAGATCGGGGTTGTGGAAGGGCGGGCGCCAAACGCAATCTGCAGTTGTTCCGGCATGTCTCGGAGATCGGGGTTGTGGAAGGGCATGCACCAACCACACTCTGCAGTTGTTCTGGCATGTCTCGGAGATCGGGGTTGTGGAAGGGCGGGCACCAACCGCACTCTGCAGTTGTTCCGGCTTGTCTCGGAGATCGGGGTTGTGGAAGGGCGGGCACCAAACGCAATCTGCAGTTGTTCCGGCATGTCTCGGAGATCGGGGTTGTGGAAGGGCGGGCACCAACCGCACTCTGCAGTTGTTCCGGCATGTCTCGGAGGTCGGGGTTGTGGAAGGGCGGGCACCAACGCACGCTGCAGTTGTTCCGGCATGTCTCGGAGATCGGGGTTGTGGAAGGGCATGCACCAACCGCAATCTGCAGTTGTTCCGGCATGTCTCGGAGATTGCGGTTGTGGAAGGGCGGGCGCCAAACGCAATCTGCAGTTGTTCCGGCATGTCTCGGAGATCGGGGTTGTGGAAGGGCATGCACCAACCACACTCTGCAGTTGTTCTGGCATGTCTCGGAGATCGGGGTTGTGGAAGGGCGGGCACCAACCGCACTCTGCAGTTGTTCCGGCTTGTCTCGGAGATCGGGGTTGTGGAAGGGCGGGCACCAACGCACTCTGCAGTTGTTCCGGCATGTCTCGGAGGTCGGGGTTGTGGAAGGGCGGGCACCAACGCACTCTGCAGTTGTTCCGGCATGTCTCGGAGATCGGGGTTGTGAAAGGGCGGGCACCAACGCATTCTGCAGTTGTTCCGGCATGTCTCGGAGATCGGGGTTGTGGAAGGGCGGGCACCAACGCACTCTGCAGTTGTTCCGGCATGTCTCGGAGGTCGGGGTTGTGGAAGGGCGGGCACCAAACGCAATCTGCAGTTGTTCAGGCATGTCTCGGAGATGGGGTTGTGGAAATGCGGGCACCAACCGCACTCTGCAGTTGTTCCAGCATGTCTGGGAGATGGGGTTGTGGAAGGGCGGTGACCAACCGCACTCTGCAGTTGTTTCGGCATGTCTGGGAGATGGGGGTTGTGGAAGGGCGGGCACCAACGCACTCTGCAGTTGTTCCGGCATGTCTGGGAGATCGGGGTTGTGGAAGGGCGGGCACCAACCGCACTCTGCAGTTGTTCCGGCATGTCTCGGAGATCGGGGTTGTGGAAGGGCGGGCACCAAAGCAATCTGTAGTTTTTCCGGCATGTCTCGGAGATCGGGGTTGTGGAAGGGCAGGCACCAACCGCAATCTGCAGTTGTTCCGGCATGTCTCGGAGATCGGGGTTGTGGAAGGGCATGCACCAACGCACTCTGCGATCGGGGTTGTGGAAGGGCGGGCACCAACCGCACTCTGCAGTTGTTCCGGCATGTCTCGGAGATCGGGGTTGTGGAAGGGCGGGCACCAACGCACTCTGCAGTTGTTCCGGCATGTCTCGGAGGTCGGGGTTGTGGAAGGGCGGGCACCAACTGCACTGTGCAGTTGTTCCGGCATGTCTCGGAGGTCGGGGTTGTGAAAGGGCGGGCACCAACGCACTCTGCAGTTGTTCCAGCATGTCTCGGAGGTCGGGGTTGTGGAAGGGCGGGCATCAAACGCAATCTGCAGTTGTTCAGGCATGTCTCGGAGATGGGGTTGTGGAAGGGCGGGCACCAACGCACTCTGCAGTGGTTTCGGCATGTCTGGGAAATGGGGGTTGTGGAAGGGCATGCACCAACGCACTCTGCGATCGGGGTTGTGGAAGGGCGGGCACCAACTGCACTGTGCAGTTGTTCCGGCATCTCTCGGAGGTCGGGGTTGTGGAAGGGCGGGCACCAACGCACTCTGCAGTTGTTCCGGCATGTCCCGGAGGTCGGGGTTGTGGAAGGGCGGGCACTAACCGCAATCTGCAGTTGTTCCGGCATGTCTCGGAGGTCCGGGTTGTGAAAGGGCGGGCACCGACGCACTCTGCAGTTGTTCCGGGATGTCTCGGAGGTCGGGGTTGTGGAAGGGCGGGCACCAACCGCACTCTGCAGTTGTTCCGGCATGTCTCGGAGGTCCAGGTTGTGAAAGGGCGGCACCAACGCACTCTGCAGTTGTTCCGGCATGTCCCGGAGGTCGGGGTTGTGGAAGGGCGGGCACCAACCGCAATCTGCAGTTGTTCCGGCATGTCTCGGAGGTCGGGGTTGTGGAAGGGCGGGCACCAACGCACTCTGCAGTTGTTCCGGCATGTCTCGGAGATCGGGGTTGTGGAAGGGCGGGCACCAACCGCACTCTGCAGTTGTTCCGGCATGTCTCGGAAGTCGGGGTTGTGGAAGGGCGGGCACCAACCGCACTCTGCAGATGTTCCGGCATGTCTCGGAGATCGGGGTTGTGGAAGGGCATGCACCAAACGCAATCTGCAGTTGTTCCGGCATGTCTCGGTGATCGGGGTTGTGGAAGGGCGGGCACGAACCGCACTCTGGAGTTGTTCCGGCATGTCTCGGAGATCGGGGTTGTGGAAGGGCGTGCACCAACCGCACTCTGCAGTTGTTCCGGCATGTCTCGGAGATCGGGGTTGTGGAAGGGCGGGCACCAAACGCAATCTGCAGTTGTTCCGGCATGTCTCGGAGATCGGGGTTGTGGAAGGGCGGGCACCAACCGCTCTCTGCAGTTGTTCCGGCATGTCTCGGAGGTCGGGGTTGTGGAAAAGCGGGCACCAACGCACGCTGCAGTTGTTCCGGCATGTCTCGGAGATCGGGGTTGTGGAAGGGCATGCACCAACCGCAATCTGCAGTTGTTCCGGCATGTCTCGGAGATCGGGGTTGTGGAAGGGCGGGCGCCAAACGCAATCTGCAGTTGTTCCGGCATGTCTCGGAGATCGGGGTTGTGGAAGGGCATGCACCAACCACACTCTGCAGTTGTTCTGGCATGTCTCGGAGATCGGGGTTGTGGAAGGGCGGGCACCAACCGCACTCTGCAGTTGTTCCGGCTTGTCTCGGAGATCGGGGTTGTGGAAGGGCGGGCACCAACGCACTCTGCAGTTGTTCCGGCATGTCTCGGAGGTCGGGGTTGTGGAAGGGCGGGCACCAACGCACTCTGCAGTTGTTCCGGCATGTCTCGGAGATCGGGGTTGTGAAAGGGCGGGCACCAACGCATTCTGCAGTTGTTCCGGCATGTCTCGGAGATCGGGGTTGTGGAAGGGCGGGCACCAACGCACTCTGCAGTTGTTCCGGCATGTCTCGGAGGTCGGGGTTGTAGAAGGGCGGGCACCAAACGCAATCTGCAGTTGTTCAGGCATGTCTCGGAGATGGGGTTGTGGAAATGCGGGCACCAACCGCACTCTGCAGTTGTTCCAGCATGTCTGGGAGATGGGGTTGTGGAAGGGCGGTAACCAACCGCACTCTGCAGTTGTTTCGGCATGTCTGGGAGATGAGGGTTGTGGAAGGGCGGGCACCAACGCACTCTGCAGTTGTTCCGGCATGTCTGGGAGATCGGGGTTGTGGAAGGGCGGGCACCAACGCACTCTGCAGTTGTTCCGGCTTGTCTCGGAGATTGGGAATGTGGAAGGGCGGGCACCAACCGCACTCTGCAGTTGTTCCGGCATGTATTGGAGATCGGGGTTGTGGAAGGACGGGCACCAACGCACTCTGCAGTTGTTCCGGCATGTCTCGGAGATCGGGAATGTGGAAGGGCGGGCACCAACGCACTCTGCAGTTGTTCCGGCATGTCTCGGAGATCGGGGTTGCCGAAGGGCATGCACCAATCGCACTCTGCAGTTGTTCCGGCATGTCTCGGAGATCGGGGTTGTGGAAGGGCGGGCACCAAAGCAATCTGTAGTTTTTCCGGCATGTCTCGGAGATCGGGGTTGTGGAAGGGCAGGCGCCAACCGCAATCTGCAGTTGTTCCGGCATGTCTCGGAGATCGGGGTTGTGGAAGGGCATGCACCAACGCACTCTGCGATCGGGGTTGTGGAAGGGCGGGCACCAACCGCACTCTGCAGTTGTTCCGGCATGTCTCGGAGATCGAGGTTGTGGAAGGGCGGGCACCAACGCACTCTGCAGTTGTTCTGGCATGTCTCGGAGGTCGGGGTTGTGGAAGGGCGGGCACCAACTGCACTGTGCAGTTGTTCCGGCATGTCTCGGAGGTCGGGGTTGTGAAAGGGCGGGCACCAACGCACTCTGCAGTTGTTCCGGCATGTCTCGGAGGTCGGGGTTGTGGAAGGGCGGGCATCAAACGCAATCTGCAGTTGTTCAGGCATGTCTCGGAGATGGGGTTGTGGAAGGGCGGGCACCAACCGCACTCTGCAGTTGTTCCAGCATGTCTGGGAGATGGGGTTGTGGAAGGGCGGGCACCAACCGCACTCTGCAGTTGTTTCGGCATGTCTGGGAGATGGGGGTTGTGGAAGGGCGGGCACCAACGCACTCTGCAGTTGTTCCGGCATGTCTGGGAGATCGGGGTTGTGGAAGGGCGGGCACCAACGCACTCTGCAATTGTTCCGGCATGTCTCGGAGGTCGGGGTTGTGGAAGGGCGGGCACCAACGCACTCTGCAGTTGTTCCGGCATGTCTCGGAGGTCGGGGTTGTGGAAGGGCGGGCACCAACTGCATTCTGCAGTTGTTCCGGCATGTCTCGGAGGTCCGGGTTGTGAAAGGGCGGGCACCGACGCACTCTGCAGTTGTTCCGGGATGTCTCGGAGATCGGGGTTGTGGAAGGGCGGGCACCAACCGCACTCTGCAGTTGTTCCGGCATGTCTCGGAGGTCCAGGTTGTGAAAAGGCGGCACCAACGCACTCTGCAGTTGTTCCGGCATGTCCCGGAGGTCGGGGTTGTGGAAGGGCGGGCACCAACCGCACTCTGCAGTTGTTCCGGCATGTATTGGAGATCGGGGTTGTGGAAGGGCGGGCACCAACGCACTCTGCAGTTGTTCCGGCATGTCTCGGAGATCGGGAATGTGGAAGGGCGGGCACCAACGCACTCTGCAGTTGTTCCGGCATGTCTCGGAGATCGGGGTTGCCGAAGGGCATGCACCAACCGCACTCTGCAGTTGTTCCGGCATGTCTCGGAGATCGGGGTTGTGGAAGGGCGGGCACCAAAGCAATCTGTAGTTTTTCCGGCATGTCTCGGAGATCGGGGTTGTGGAAGGGCAGGCACCAACCGCAATCTGCAGTTGTTCCGGCATGTCTCGGAGATCGGGGTTGTGGAAGGGCATGCACCAACGCACTCTGCGATCGGGGTTGTGGAAAGGCGGGCACCAACCGCACTCTGCAGTTGTTCCGGCATGTCTCGGAGATCGAGGTTGTGGAAGGGCGGGCACCAACGCACTCTGCAGTTGTTCCGGCATGTCTCGGAGGTCGGGGTTGTGGAAGGGCGGGCACCAACTGCACTGTGCAGTTGTTCCGGCATGTCTCGGAGGTCGGGGTTGTGAAAGGGCGGGCACCAACGCACTCTGCAGTTGTTCCGGCATGTCTCGGAGGTCGGGGTTGTGGAAGGGCGGGCATCAAACGCAATCTGCAGTTGTTCAGGCATGTCTCGGAGATGGGGTTGTGGAAGAGCGGGCACCAACCGCACTCTGCAGTTGTTCCAGCATGTCTGGGAGATGGGGTTGTGGAAGGGCGGGCACCAACCGCACTCTGCAGTTGTTTCGGCATGTCTGGGAGATGGGGTTGTGGAAGGGCGGGCACCAACGCACTCTGCAGTTGTTCCGGCATGTCTGGGAGATCGGGGTTGTGGAAGGGCGGGCACCAACGCACTCTGCAATTGTTCCGGCATGTCTCGGAGGTCGGGGTTGTGGAAGGGCGGGCACCAACGCACTCTGCAGTTGTTCCGGCATGTCTCGGAGGTCGGGGTTGTGGAAGGGCGGGCACCAACCGCACTCTGCAGTTGTTCCGGCATGTCTCGGAGGTCCAGGTTGTGAAAAGGCGGCACCAACGCACTCTGCAGTTGTTCCGGCATGTCCCGGAGGTCACGGTTGTGGAAGGGCGGGCACCAACCGCAATCTACAGTTGTTCCGGCATGTCTCGGAGGTCGGGGTTGTGGAAGGGCGGGCACCAACGCACTCTGCAGTTGTTCCGGCATGTCTCGGAGATCGGGGTTGTGGAAGGGCGGGCACCAACCGCACTCTGCAGTTGTTCCGGCATGTCTCGGAGGTCGGGGTTGTGGAAGGGCGGGCACCAACCGCACTCTGCAGATGTTCCGGCATGTCTCGGAGATCGGGGTTGTGGAAGGGCGGGCACCAACTGCACTCTGCAGTTGTTCCGGCATGTCTCGGAGATCGGGGTTGTGGAAGGGCGGGCACCAACGCACTCTGCAGTTGTTCCGACATGTCTCGGAGATCGGAGTTGTGGAAGGGCATGCACCAACCGCACTCTGCAGTTGTTCCGGCATGTCTCGGAGATCGGGGTTGTGGAAGGGCATGCACCAAACGCAATCTGCAGTTGTTCCGGCATGTCTCGGAGATCGGGGTTGTGGAAGGGCGGGCACGAACCGCACTCTGCAGTTGTTCCGGCATGTCTCGGAGATCGGGGTTGTGGAAGGGCGTGCACCAACCGCACTCTGCAGTTGTTCCGGCATGTCTCGGAGATCGGGGTTGTGGAAGGGCGGGCACCAAACGCAATCTGCAGTTGTTCCGGCATGTCTCGGAGATCGGGGTTGTGGAAGGGCGGGCACCAACCGCACTCTGCAGTTGTTCCGGCATGTCTCGGAGGTCGGGGTTGTGGAAGGGCGGGCACCAACGCACGCTGCAGTTGTTCCGGCATGTCTCGGAGATCGGGGTTGTGGAAGGGCATGCACCAACCGCAATCTGCAGTTGTTCCGGCATGTCTCGGAGATCGGGGTTGTGGAAGGGCGGGCGCCAAACGCAATCTGCAGTTGTTCCGGCATGTCTCGGAGATCGGGGTTGTGGAAGGGCATGCACCAACCACACTCTGCAGTTGTTCCGGCATGTCTCGGAGATCGGGGTTGTGGAAGGGCGGGCACCAACCGCACTCTGCAGTTGTTCCGGCTTGTCTCGGAGATCGGGGTTGTGGAAGGGCGGGCACCAACGCACTCTGCAGTTGTTCCGGCATGTCTCGGAGGTCGGGGTTGTGGAAGGGCGGGCACCAACGCACTCTGCAGTTGTTCCGGCATGTCTCGGAGATCGGGGTTGTGAAAGGGCGGGCACCAACGCATTCTGCAGTTGTTCCGGCATGTCTCGGAGATCGGGGTTGTGGAAGGGCGGGCACCAACGCACTCTGCAGTTGTTCCGGCATGTCTCGGAGGTCGGGGTTGTGGAAGGGCGGGCACCAACGCACTCTGCAGTTGTTCCGGCATGTCTCGGAGGTCGGGGTTGTGGAAGGGCGGGCACCAAACGCAATCTGCAGTTGTTCAGGCATGTCTCGGAGATGGGGTTGTGGAAATGCGGGCACCAACCGCACTCTGCAGTTGTTCCAGCATGTCTGGGAGATGGGGTTGTGGAAGGGCGGTGACCAACCGCACTCTGCAGTTGTTTCGGCATGTCTGGGAGATGGGGGTTGTGGAAGGGCGGGCACCAACGCACTCTGCAGTTGTTCCGGCATGTCTGGGAGATCGGGGTTGTGGAAGGGCGGGCACCAACGCACTCTGCAGTTGTTCCGGCTTGTCTCGGAGATTGGGAATGTGGAAGGGCGGGCACCAACCGCACTCTGCAGTTGTTCCGGCATGTATTGGAGATCGGGGTTGTGGAAGGGCGGGCACCAACGCACTCTGCAGTTGTTCCGGCATGTCTCGGAGATCGGGAATGTGGAAGGGCGGGCACCAACGCACTCTGCAGTTGTTCCGGCATGTCTCGGAGATCGGGGTAGCCGAAGGGCATGCACCAACCGCACTCTGCAGTTGTTCCGGCATGTCTCGGAGATCGGGGTTGTGGAAGGGCGGGCACCAAAGCAATCTGTAGTTTTTCCGGCATGTCTCGGAGATCGGGGTTGTGGAAGGGCAGGCACCAACCGCAATCTGCAGTTGTTCCGGCATGTCTCGGAGATCGGGGTTGTGGAAGGGCATGCACCAACGCACTCTGCGATCGGGGTTGTGGAAGGGCGGGCACCAACCGCACTCTGCAGTTGTTCCGGCATGTCTCGGAGATCGGGGTTGTGGAAGGGCGGGCACCAACGCACTCTGCAGTTGTTCCGGCATGTCTCGGAGGTCGGGGTTGTGGAAGGGCGGGCACCAACTGCACTGTGCAGTTGTTCCGGCATGTCTCGGAGGTCGGGGAAGTGAAAGGGCGGGCACCAACGCACTCTGCAGTTGTTCCGGCATGTCTCGGAGGTCGGGGTTGTGGAAGGGCGGGCATCAAACGCAATCTGCAGTTGTTCAGGCATGTCTCGGAGATGGGGTTGTGGAAGGGCGGGCACCAACCGCACTCTGCAGTTGTTCCAGCATGTCTGGGAGATGGGGTTGTGGAAGGGCGGGCACCAACCGCACTCTGCAGTGGTTTCGGCATGTCTGGGAAATGGGGGTTGTGGAAGGGCGGGCACCAACGCACTCTGCAGTTGTTCCGGCATGTCTGGGAGATCGGGGTTGTGGAAGGGCGGGCACCAACGCACTCTGCAATTGTTCCGGCATGTCTCGGAGATTGGGAATGTGGAAGGGCGGGCACCAACCGCACTCTGCAGTTGTTCCGGCATGTATTGGAGATCGGGGTTGTGGAAGGGCGGGCACCAACGCACTCTGCAGTTGTTCCGACATGTCTCGGAGATCGGGAATGTGGAAGCGCGGGCACCAACGCACTCTGCAGTTGTTCCGGCATGTCTCGGAGATCGGGGTTGCGGAAGGGCATGCACCAACCGCACTCTGCAGTTGTTCCGGCATGTCTCGGAGATCGGGGTTGTGGAAGGGCGGGCACCAACGCACTCTGCAGTTGTTCCGACATGTCTCGGAGATCGGGAATGTGGAAGCGCGGGCACCAACGCACTCTGCAGTTGTTCCGGCATGTCTCGGAGATCGGGGTTGCGGAAGGGCATGCACCAACCGCACTCTGCAGTTGTTCCGGCATGTCTCGGAGATCGGGGTTGTGGAAGGGCGGGCACCAAAGCAATCTGCAGTTGTTCCGGCATGTCTCGGAGATCGGGGTTGTGGAAGGGCATGCACCAACCGCACTCTGCAGTTGTTCCGGCATGTCTCGGAGATCGGGGTTGTGGAAGGGCAGGCACCAACCGCAATCTGCAGTCGTTCCGGCATGTCTCGGAGGTCGGGGTTGTGGAAGGACGGGCACCAACGCACTCTGCAGTTGTTCCGGCATGTCTCGGAGGTCGGGGTTGTTGAAGGGCGGGCACCAACTGCATTCTGCAGTTGTTCCGCATTTCTCGGAGGTCCGGGTTGTGAAAGGGTGGGCACCAACGCACTCTGCAGTTGTTCCGGCATGTCTCGGAGGTCGGGGTTGTTGAAGGGCGGGCACCAACCGCACTCTGCAGTTGTTCCGGCATGTCTCGGAGATCGGGGTTGTGGAAGGGTGGGCACCAACCGCACTCTGCAGTTGTTCCGGCATGTCTCGAAGATCGGGGTTGTGGAAGGGAGGGCACCAACCGCACTCTGCATTTGTTCCGCCATGTCTCGGAGATCGGGGTTGTAGAAGGGCATGCACCAACCGCACTATGAAGTTGTTCCGGCATGTCTCGCAGATCGGGGTTGTGGAAGGGCGGGCACGAACAGCACTCTGCAGTTGTTCCGGCATGTCTCGGAGATCGGGGTTGTGGAAGGGCGGGCACCAACCGCACTCTGCAGTTGTTCCGGCATGTCTCGGAGATCGGGGTTGTGGAAGGGAGGGCACCAACGCACTCTGCAGTTGTTCCGGCATGTCTCGGAGATCGGTGTTGTGGAAGGGCATGCACCAACCGCAATCTGCAGTTGTTCCGGCATGTCTCGGAGATCGGGGTTGTGGAAGGGCGGGCACCAACCGCACTCTGCAGTTGTTCCGGCATGTCTCGGAGATCGGGCTAGAGGAAGGGCGGGCACCAACGCCCTCTGCAGTTGTTCCGGCATGTCTCGGAGGTCTGGGTTGTGGAAAGGCGGGCACCAACCGCACTCTGCAGTTGTTCCGGCATGTCTCGGAGATTGGGGTTGTGGAAGGGCGGGCACCAACGCCCTCTGCAGTTCTTCCGGCATGTCTCGGAGGTCCGGGTTGTGAAAGGGCGGGCACCAACCGCACTCTGCAGTTGTTCCGGCATGTCTCGGAGATCGGGGTTGTGGAAGGGCGGGCACCAACACACTGTGCAGTTGTTCCGGCATGTCTCGGAGGTCGGGGTTGTGGAAGGGCGGGCACCAACGCACTCTGCAGTTGTTCCGGCATGTCCCGGAGGTCGGGGTTGTGGAAGGGCGGGCACCAACCGCACTCTGCAGTTGTTCCGGCATGTCTCGGAGGTCGGGGTTGTGGAAGGGCGGGCACCAACCGCACTCTGCAGATGTTCCGGCATGTCTCGGAGATCAGGGTTGTGGAAGGGCGGGCACCAACTGCACTCTGCAGTTGTTCCGGCATGTCTCGGAGATCGGGGTTGTGGAAGGGCGGGCACCAACGCACTCTGCAGTTGTTCCGACATGTCTCGGAGATCGGAGTTGTGGAAGGGCATGCACCAACCGCACTCTGCAGTTGTTCCGGCATGTCTCGGAGATCGGGGTTGTGGAAGGGCATGCACCAAACGCAATCTGCAGTTGTTTCGGCATGTCTCGGAGATCGGGGTTGTGGAAGGGCGGGCACGAACCGCACTCTGCAGTTGTTCCGGCATGTCTCGGAGATCGGGGTTGTGGAAGGGCGGGCACCAACCGCACTCTGCAGTTCTTCCGGCATGTCTCGGAGGTCCAGGTTGTAAAAGGGCGGGCACCAACGCACTCTGCAGTTGTTCCGGCATGTCCCGGAGGTCGGGGTTGTGGAAGGGCGGGCACCAACCGCAATCTGCAGTTGTTCCGGCATGTCTCGGAGGTCGGGGTTGTGGAAGGGCGGGCACGAACGCACTCTGCAGTTGTTCCGGCATGTCTCGGAGATCGGGGTTGTGGAAGGGCGGGCACCAACCGCACTCTGCAGTTGTTCCGGCATGTCTCGGAGGTCGGGGTTGTGGAAGGGCGGGCACCAACCGCACTCTGCAGATGTTCCGGCATGTCTCGGAGATCGGGGTTGTGGAAGGGCGGGCACCAACTGCACTCTGCAGTTGTTCCGGCATGTCTCGGAGATCGGGGTTGTGGAAGGGCGGGCACCAACGCACTCCGCAGTTGTTCCGACATGTCTCGGAGCTCGGAGTTGTGGAAGGGCATGCACCAACCGCACTCTGCAGTTGTTCCGGCATGTCTCGGAGATCGGGGTTGTGGAAGGGCATGCACCAAACGCAATCTGCAGTTGTTCCGGCATGTCTCGGAGATCGGGGTTGTGGAAGGGCGGGCACGAACCGCACTCTGCAGTTGTTCCGGCATGTCTCGGAGATCGGGGTTGTGGAAGGGCGGGCACCAACCGCACTCTGCAGTTGTTCCGGCATGTCTCGGAGATCGGGGTTGTGAAAGGGCGGGCACCAACGCATTCTGCAGTTGTTCCGGCATGTCTCGGAGATCGGGGTTGTGGAAGGGCGGGCACCAACCGCACTCTGCATTTGTTCCGGCATGTCCTGGAGATCGGGGTTGTGGAAGGGCATGCACCAACCGCACTCTGCAGTTGTTTCGGCATGTCTCGTGATCGAGGTTGTGGAAGGGCGGGCACCAACCGCACTCTGCAGTTGTTCCGGCATGTCTCGGAGATCGGGGTTGTGGAAGGGCGGGCACCAACTGCACTCTGCAGTTGTTCCGGCATGTGTCGGAGATCGGGGTTGTGGAAGGGCGGGCACCAACCGCACTCTGCAGTTGTTCCGGCATGTCTCGGAGATCGGGGTTGTGGAAGGGCGGGCACCAACGCACTCTGCAGTTGTTCCGACATGTCTCGGAGATCGGGGTTGTGGAAGGGCATGCACCAACCGCACTCTGCAGTTGTTCCGGCATGTCTCGGAGATCGGGGTTGTGGAAGGGCGGGCACCAACGCCCTCTGCAGTTGTTCCGGCAGGTCTCGGAGATCGGGGTTGTGGAAGGGAGGGCACCAACCGCACTCTGCAGTTGTTCCGGCATGTCTCGAAGATCGGGGTTGTGGAAGGGCGGGCACCAACCGCACTCTGCATTTGTTCCGGCATGTCTCGGAGATCGGGGTTTTGGAAGGGCATGCACCAACCGCACTCTGAAGTTGTTCCGGCATGTCTCGCAGATCGGGGTTGTGGAAGGGCGGGCACCAACAGCACTCTGCAGTTGTTCCGGCATGTCTCGGAGATCGGGGTTGTGGAAGGGCGGGCACCAACCGCACTCTGCAGTTGTTCCGGCATGTCTCGGAGATCGGGGTTGTGGAAGGGCGGGCACCAACGCACTCTGCAGTTGTTCCGGCATGTCTCGGAGATCGGGGTTGTGGAAGGGCATGCACCAACCGCAATCTGCAGTTGTTCCGGCATGTCTCGGAGATCGGGGTTTTGGAAGGGCGGATACTAACCGCACTCTGCAGTTGTTCCGGCATGTCTCGGAGATCGGGGTTGTGGAAGGGCGGGCACCAACGCACTCTGCAGTTGTTCCAGCATGTCTCGGAGATCGGGGTTGTGGAAGGGCGGGCACCAACGCATTCTGCAGTTGTTCCGGCATGTCTCGGAGATCGGGGTTGTGGAAGGGCGGGCACCAACCGCACTCTGCATTTGTTCCGGCATGTCTCGGAGATCGGGGTTGTGGAAGGGCATGCACCAACCGCACTCTGCAGTTGTTTCGGCATGTCTCGTGATCGGGGTTGTGGAAGGGCGGGCACCAACGCACTCTGCAGTTGTTCCGGCATGTCTCGGAGATCGGGGTTGTGGAAGGGCATGCACCAACCGCAATCTGCAGTTGTTCCGGCATGTCTCGGAGATCGGGGTTGTGGAAGGGCATGCACCAACCGCAATCTGCAGTTGTTCCGGCATGTCTCGGAGATCGCGGTTGTGGAAGGGCGGGCGCCAAACGCAATCTGCAGTTGTTCCGGCATGTCTCGGAGATCGGGGTTGTGGAAGGGCATGCACCAACCGCACTCTGCAGTTGTTCCGGCATGTCTCGGAGATCGGGGTTGTGGAAGGGCGGGCACCAACGCACTCTGCAGTTGTTCCGGCATGTCTCGGAGATCGGGGTTGTGGAAGGATACGCATACGCCCCGAACCTCCGGCCAACCCGAGGGTTTATGGCCAGCCGAAGCCCGAAGGGTGGCTGGAGAGAAGTACCCACTACTACCAGCAAAGCTACAGCCAAAGGAACCGACCCAGAAAAACCAGACGGCATTTATTAAGAAATGGAAGAAAATTACACTTGAAGAAAAATATGAACTAAAACAATATAAAAGAAGCAACTTATACAATTTGTTGCTAAATAAATAAAATTAAGAACATAAGTAGACAACTTAAACAATATGCTGCCAAATGAACATTTACATTTGTAGAAATACAGGACAATTGCCTGTAAAACATAACAGAACAAAATACAATTAGGTAAGTGAAGATTCAAAAAGTTCGTGAGTGCAAAGCTCATAAGATTACCGAAATTTATAAAGTCACTGAAAAGTTTTTACTGAAGATCCATAAAGATCGTGTGAGCAGAATTCAACTCAGTCCCAAATGTTCAGTGAAATGTAAAAATGTTCACAAGGATTTATAGAGCAATAATTCATAAAGTTCATGTAGACAATGTTCAGTTCGGACGTAGATGTCCTTTAAGATTTAGTTCAAATGATAGGGAGATAGTTCAATAAACCTCACAAACCACAGCATCAAACAATAGTAGAAAAGGACTCCATTGCCCAACTCGAAGAAAGTCGCCTCGATCAAAAAGTATACTTTATTAGACTGGAGTATTTTTTAATAAGTTCGTGATACATATTACATACTCTTCTTATCAAATATGTAGAATTATCTATGCGCAGAATATATTCGTTCATAGACTCTCTTGTGAACCTCTTTATATAATTTTTACTGAAAGAGCATTTGTTTTGGAGGAAGTGCATAGAATCACCCAGATCGCCACAAGGACATTTTGGATCATTGGAACTGTTAAATCTGGACAAGTAGGCTGGAAAACTTCCATGACCAGTGACAAAATATATTAAAACTTGATTTTTAATTGCCAGTTTTGTAGAAATCTCTGGAAAAATTTCATGAGTAATACGGCCCTTGTCAGATGAGTCCCAGTAATTTTGCCATTTATTTAAAGCATCAGACATCAAGATTTTGTAGAGGTAAGAAATAGGGTATGGAAGAGGATGATATACTCCAGAGTAAATAGCCCTTTTGGCTAACGAATCCACCAATTCGTTCCCTATAATACCTGAATGGCCTCTAACCCAAGCAATGTTAAAAATTCCGTCAAATGAATTTATCCTATCCATCAGCTGCTTCACAAGCATAGAGTTTGGTAACAAGTTGTTAAGCGCCATAATAGCTGAAAGACTGTCAGTTTTGATTAGGATGTTTTGTAAGTTTTTGAAAGAAGCCCATTCCAAAGCCTTTATAATGGCAAGGACTTCTGCTTGAAAAACAGAATTACCGGCTTTTAACCTATACATCTCATTGTGAACCAAAAAGTTTTCCAGTACAGCAACAAAGGCACAGCCCGTTCCTTCTTCATTTTTGCTCCCATCTGTATAGAATTTATTCACACAATGTACAGAATCCTCCGATTCAATGAAGTTTATAGTTTTATATTCCTCAGCTGGGTTATTATCACATTTTAAATTTTTCTGCTCAAAATCATTTTTACTAAAATAATTGTGTTCATGATACCATGATTTATTTTCATGCAAAATAATAAATTTATTTACGTATTTTTCTGCCTCAATATAGATTGGAAAAATGCCTGTAATTCTGCAGATGGCATCCGTCGATACGGTTCTGTAAAAATGGTAGATGAATCTGATGTATTGTCTTTGGCAAGATGAGAGTTTTATGAGAGTAATAGGTTGAATGTGTACCTTCCTTTTTCGGAGGTTGACCATAGGTCTTGCCACTTAAGATGAAGCAGATTTTTAATTTTTCTTTTGAGAAACGTGTGGGGAGCTGGGAGGGAGACGGCTATTACTTCCGACTCCGTTGCGGCCTTGGCCAGAGAGTCAGCAATTTCATTGCCGGCCACACCCCTATGGGCTGAAACGTGAGCCAGGGAGCAGTTACAATTTAGAGTGCTTAGGGAGTTTTTGATGTCAATTACTTAGGGGTGTCTGCTCCTGAGACGGGCTATGGCGAGCAGGCCTGAAAGACTATCGCTGAAAATACTGATTTCTGGATGTTCAGCCGTGGAAATCCATTCGATGCCTTTTTGGATTGCATATAATTCAGCTTGGAATACTGAGTTGTAGTCTTCCAGTCTGCAAAAAGTAAACATGGTCATACTTTCTTGGCATGTAAAATGTTTGTGGTAAATCAGAGTTGCCAACTTTTATAATTTATTCCGGAACATTATTATCCCCGCCTTTTTTACACACCAGACATTTTGTAGAGTATTTTTCTTCAATATGTGACACTAATTAAGTACGAAGAAAATCATTCATGAAAATTACTGGTATGAATGAAAGCTGGGGTTAATAATGCTCCAGACCAATTACAAATGTTGACAACTCTGGGCATGTGTGACCACGGATGAGATACCTAAAAGTTTATGAAACAGAGTGTTGCAAAAATTAGAATTTTGAGACTAGGAGAGTGAAATGTAAAAAATTTTTAAAACTTCTAAAATTATCACTATTTCATATTTTATTTGATTTACTAAGGCTATCTGTAACAAAAGTAAGTTCAGAGAAACATGTAGGATTACTATTATCAGTTGTGTCATAAGCCGAGGTTACACTTCATTCGTCGTTACATTTACCTAACTTCACATTACTTTATAATTCCCTTCCATAGAATCGATTTTGTACATTTAATCTAATAGCATACTTTAAAGTATCGGCAGTGGATAAACGTTAAAGACAAAGTAAAACATAGAAGAAAAAAAAATGGTCCGTATTTTTTTTCCCTAGAAATTATTACGAGAGAATAAAATAGAACATAATATATTTAATGGGTAAAAAAAGAAAAAAGAAATGTTAATCTTTAAAATTTTAATAATGCAAAAATATTTATTATGTTGTGAAATTTTAACAGTTTCGATTAAAATATTGTTTTTAAAAATTAACTTACTGTCAATAATTTACTTAATTTAAATGAGAGGAAAATGAACTATCTCTTCGCTGTTTTCTTGAAAATCAGTCATTTATCGCAAGATTGTAAAGAAATGCTTCTAAATACTGATGCTGAACAACAATGGGTGGAAACGTAATTGTAAACTAACATCATAAAATACGGAACAAAATCGCAACATATATATTAGAAGTTGTATATTGAATCAAAAAACTAAGCACGACCCTTCGTTAGGTAAATAATACAGGATTTTTTTGCACAATTTTCTCTTATCTTATAAAGACAAATTGGATATCAAGATGGAACATAAGAAGTACGGTCTATGAATATACTTAAAAATAGTTTAAAATAGTTAACAGCATGCATTTTTATGTGAGAGTGTTAAAGATCCTTGTAATCCCGTTTTAATATAGTACCTTTACCCATAAAAAAAGTAAAGTTGTTATAAACTTTAAAGGTCTGATCCAAATTATCCAAATAACTTTCGCTCACACCACTTCCTGAATCTTTCTAGTCTTTACGATTTTTTCAATTGGCAACCTTATTTGAACTTAGAAATACCAAAGTTGAATTGCCTGCAGTTATTTATTTATTTATTTTTTATTTATTTGTTTCCTCACTATAGTGAGGAAAGTATTGTAATCATGTCAAAAATTCGAATTTGAGATTTTGATGTTTCTATACGTTTTGAGGTCCCCTGAGTCCATTTTCATTATTTTTACGATGATGTATGTATGTGTGTGTGTATGTATGTGTGTGTGTATGTATGTGTGTATGTATGTATGTGTGTATGTATATGTGTGTGTATGTGTGTGTATGTATGTGTGTGTGAGTGAACACGCTAGCGTCTAAACGCTTTGCTCGAATGAGCTGAAAGTTGGTACGAATGTTGTAAGTCACCGTAGCACGAACCCTATTGATTTTGGTGAATCATACACTTATAGTTTCTTTTACAGGAACGCAAAGAAAAATTCTTTATCATTTCGGCCTATGGGGACAAATTTTTAAAAGTGCAATAGCGTCTAAACGCGTTATTCAATTGAGCAAAAAAATTTATACAAATGTTATAGGTCACAGTTGCTCGATTTTGATGCATTTAATACTTACAGTGTTTTTACAGGGACACAAAGAAAAATTCTTTATCATTATGGCCTATGGGGCCAAATTTTTTAAAGTGTGATAGCATCTAAACGCCTTATTAATCTGAGCAAAAAATTTGTACACACGTTATAGGTCACAGTTGCTCCAACTATATAGATTTTGGTGAATTTAGCACTTACAGTTTTTTTACAGGGACACAAAGAAACATTCTTTATAATTATGGCCTATGGGACAAAATTTTTAAAAGTGCGATAGCGTCTAAAGGACTTATTCAATTGAGCAGAAAATTTATATGGATATTATAAATCACTTTTGCTCTAACTATAAGCATTTTGGTGAATCTAGCATTTATAGGTATTTACAGGGACACAACGAAAAATTCTTTATCATTATGATCTATGGGCTCAAAGTTCAGAAGCGTTAAATAAAACATCGTGTATTATATGGAGAAAAATTCTCAAACACTCTATTATGGTTTTCTCTGTTTTGTTTCTTTAACAACTCCTCCTTCTTTACTTTATCTACAAAACTGTTAATTACGCAATGTTCGGAAAGTCGAGTGGAGTCACTCCAGATTTCGTTTTTTTCATTATGCTGATAGCAGACACACACAGAGATCAACAACTAAAAGTCTTATTTTTGTATTCAGTAGAAAAGTATAATTATGACAAAAATCAGCTTTAGAAAGTGAACTTCAAACAGTACATTGTCTGTCATATGGGTATGAGAAACAAATT
This sequence comes from Salticus scenicus, assembly GCA_963930645.1. NCBI lineage: Eukaryota > Metazoa > Arthropoda > Arachnida > Araneae > Salticidae > Salticus > Salticus scenicus. Next base: position 315,359,933 of record OZ005654.1, read on the forward strand.
GTTATTTCTGATTAATTTTCCTGAACTTCTTAAATTTAAAGTATTTAGTAAAATGGTTTTTTTTATTATTTTTATTTTTTATTATTTAGTAATGTTAAATTTAGAAAATTTAGTGAAGTACTTCTATTAGTTACCTTCAATAATAATAATAAAAAATATTTTCTGTTAATTTTTGGAAGCTCTGTATATTGTCATATGTTATAAGTACTTAGATTTAGCACAGTAGAAAAAACACATAAAATAACTTGAAATGCACATTTAATAATTTTCAAATATAGCCTTAATGTATCCTGAACTTAATAAACCGGAGTTTTCAATTCAGGTTACCTTAAATCGTGTAATTATATAAAAACCTCAATTTCAAAAATTTGACATGAAAGCAGTGTATTTTCTAACTTACATGGGTAAGATAAAATAAAAATTGTAGGCACAAATTAAGCAGAAAAAAAATTTATAATATTCAAATGAAATGTAATTATTTGTATTCAAATGAAATTAATGAAAAATTCATTCATACATATATAAATATATTTATCTAATATATTTGGAAAATTTCAGTGATAACAGCAAAGATACTTAAATGAAATTTGTTATATTTAACCAACAACTTTTAAACAAATAACTCTCTAGACTTTTTTTTTTTTTCAAACTATTGGTTTTCCTACATTTATTAAACATTTAGCATTATGATATTCTTCATTTGCCAATTTCGTCTCAAGCTTTCAAGCTGTATGAATATCAATATTGGCTTTTGTAACAAACAATGAAGGTATTTTGCTACAATAAAGAGTTCTCAAGAGAAAAATGAAAAGTTAACTTGGATGGAAACTCCCATTAAGTAAATATTGATTATTCAAACCTCAATCGATAATACACTGGTGTATTTCAATAAGAAGTTACATTTTAACGCAGACTGAAGTCACTAAATACATGCTTTCGTAACATTTCATTTTACGAATTTGACAAGTAAAATTTTTAAACAAACTCATGTAAATAAATCTAGGAAAAAAAAAATCGATGTTCTAAAAATCAGAAACTGAAATAAGAGGAAGAAGCATTATTGCAAATTGTCTTATTTTTGCGACTTTTGAAACGTTTTTGTACATGGATTCATCTTTTTCTTTTCTCACTGTGCTTTACCCATACATGGCAGAAATAGTGCTGTTCTTGGGTCAAGAATTCGTAATTCAGTGTTTCACTAGTTTCCGAGAGGTTCTACTATCCAAGCTGGTAAACGGGAAGTTACAGGTTCGAAGCCAGATTTCGCTCGTCGGCAAAGCCGTTTTTTTTTTTTTTTTGCGAAATTCAGATGAATATGGGGTACCCTCCCTTACAAAATCCCCCCCCCCCAAAAAAAAAAAAAAAAAAAAAAAACATACGCAGAATTTTCCTACAGGCCTAGGACTCAAGCGTACTCAATCGGCCTTAATTCCAAAACACCGGTATCATAAAATTGAATTTTTTGTTTATTTATAAGTTTTGAGATCCCTTGAATCTAAAAATTGGTGGTGAATTTTTAGTAAAAGGTCTGATTGTCTTTGTTTCTATAGTGTAACCACGTTTCCTACGCCTAGCAGTGAAGACGAGTCGAAAATCGTGGAGGGTTTCCAAGTTGACCAACAGGTTTGAATTTAGTAAACATCCAGTCATTTGGTATTCTTTTATCGCTTATTTTCTCTCAACGAAAAGCTTGTCTTCCCTATTTTACTAGTGGACTCGTTGAATCCTCACTTGCGCAGAGGCTCCCATGGTCGCAAGAAATGTGGTTAAAGAGTCCACACACATGGTGTTTGGACTCTTTGTGAGTTTTGTCTTTGTGAGTTTTATTGATATAACTCAAAAAATAAATAATGGCAGGAAGTTCAAACTCGGTATCTTAAAATTTGCATCATGTAGGGATAGCGAAGTTTTTCCTTTAGATAGGATTGGTTGGTTGATTGATTTCAAAGCCGATTGACTACGCTAGTGGCCTAGGTCTGCAGATGGAATTCCCACCGTGGGGGTCTTTCTAATGGGTCCTAGTCCCTATTTACGCAAGTTTCGAAGAAAACTACGGAAAACTCTGAACGGCTTGGTCGATAAGTGAGACCCGAGATCAAACGCGGCACTTCCCATCTATCAGCTTTAAGCGCAGAATCACATTCAGATCGGGGCAATGGTTCTTTTACAGAGACCAAATTGATGTATGAAAAAACGATTGTGAGGAAAAAAAAAATCTCTCGTTGATAGAGCTTAACATATTTAGATTGGATTAAACATGAGAAAATGAAAATATATTTCATATACTCACAAAAGCGTATTTTATATGTACTATTTTATGAAAAACATATAATCGTTATTCATAGGACCACCCAAAAGAAATTAGATATATATGGGTTATGGTTAAATATGGCTTGAAGTGCACTTCAAGTTAGTCATGATTTTTTTTATTTCCTATTTTTTGCTATGGTAAACTAAGTAATCTGATTTTTTTAAGATTTATAATTAACTAAGTGAAATTTATAGACAATATAAAGGTCTATTTAAAAGCAGTCGAATAGATTTCAGAGAGTGATGTAAATAAAAATTACCTGAATATAGTTTTAAATATTTTTCAAATTTAGTAACAGCCTTAATTTTATAAATGTAGCTACAATATATAAAATTGAAGTGGGGAAGGGGGAGCGGTAGCCCTTCACAGAAAATGTAGTCAAATAAAACTGTTTCTATAGTATTAATATATAAAGAACAGTCCAAATGTTTTCAAATATAATACTTCATATCTGACGTTATAAATTGAAATAATCGGTCTTTGTTAGTATATGGTGAGTAATGTGAGTAGTACAGCAAATTATTTTATTTTTTACTGCAATTCTGGTTACATATATGTTATTCTTTTCCATACATTCAGTAAAAAGTAATTTTTCTGTAAAATTGTGGGAAAATCATTGGAGAATCACAGATTAATACACTCATGTTTATGAAAATTGCAACACCAAGACGAATATCAGAATGATATTTACTGGACACGTACATTATAGTAGGAAGACCAATTAATTAAAATTTTAGGAAATTCAGAGTAATATGTACCTGAGAAAACAGTACATAAAGCAGCAACCTCTGTGAGCAATAACAACACGTATCTTCTTAGGCATTGACTCAAACAGCGATTGGATGACATATACGGGTAGAGCACTTCATGAAGCTTTAATACAATGCAACAATTCATTGATCGTAGTCACTGGTGAGAGGTAGGGGGCCAGTCGCTTTTCAACGATTAAACAGTCATTTTCATTAGTGCAAGATTAGGAGAACGCGCTAGGCAGAGCAACAGTCAAACATATTCTGCATCAAGGGAGTTCTGGGCAATACGGAAAACTTGCGGTCGTACATTGTCCTGCTTAAATATTGCGCTTCGGAGGCCTTGAATATAGGGCAGAGCGATGGGCCTTAAATCGTCAGAAATCTAATGGCGGGTATTCAGGGTGGCGGGAATGAAAACAACAGTTGATCGAGACGTGTATCCAATGGTACCGCATACCATCTCTCCAGGTGGTGACCCAGTATGTGTCTACCAAAATTTTGACTACCCTCAAAACTGCATCACTGGTATGGGCGCCTTGAATGTGTAATCAACGACGAATCTGGACGCAGGAATGGCGTGATGTCGCTTTTCAGACAAATCACAATCCTGTTTACAGTATCAAGATTGCCTCAATTGCCGTATTTCACAGCACTGTGAATAACGCACATTACCAGCTGACATTCGGCATCGTCACACTGTTCATCACCTGCAGTGGTGGTATAGGGTACCATTGGATATACGTCTCGAAAACTTCTTGTTCGCATTTCCGTCATTCTGAGTAGCGGTCACTAAATTTCTAGTGAGTTAAGGCCCGCCTCTCTTCCCTATATTCTAGGCTTCCGTAGAACAACATTTAAGAAGCATAATGCACGACCTGTAACAACTATAACAACTTGAGAAAAATCAAAAATATTTGTCATCACCCTGTATTGTTAAACGAATGAAATGATCTGTAACTTTAAGATATGTTAATATAGACCCAATACAGTTTGTGGATGATGTTGTGGGAAGATAACATGTTAAATAACGGAGATATAAGCATATATTTTAAAACTAAAAAAAAAAAAAAGCATGTTTTTTATTTATACTATACAGAGTTTAAACGAAAATTATTTCCACTTTCAGATCATTTAGAAAAAAAAAATTGAAACAATATACTGTAATAAGATTACAATTCTCTTAAATATCTCATGAAATAAGAGCATTTTCATGAAAAATGTTTTCACTAATAATATGCGAAAGATAGATTTTTTTTTTTACATAGGCTGAAATCTAGATATATTGGACAACATCTGCCAAAAGTTCATTTGAATAGAGTAAAAATTAAGGAAATTGTCGGCAAAAGAACGAGCTAAATTTTAGATATTTTCCAAGAGATCAAATTTCATAAGGGGTTTTCTCACGTACCGCATAATCAATTTAAAGATCCAATTAAACCATTTTGCGAAAGTTCATTTTCGTGAAAAACCCCTTATAATCTCACATATCTTTATAAATAAACAAAAATATGTCAGAGTTACAAGTTTATAAGGTGTTTTTCAGAAAAAGTACTTTTGGAGTGTGGTTGAAATAATTGGATCTTTAAATTAATTACGCGGCATGTGAAAAACTACTTATGAAATTTCATCTCTTTGAAAATACCTAAAATCTAGCTCGTTCTTCTGCCGCCATTTTGCTTAATTTTTACTCTATTCTAATGAAATTTTGATAAAACTTGCACAATACATCTAGCTTTCAATTTCAACCTATGTAATAAACATTTTTCTATCTTTCGCACATGCGCAGTGAAAATATTTTCATAAAAATGCTTATATTTTATGAGATATTTAAGATAACTCTAATCCAAACGCAGTATATTGTTTCAAAAGTGTTTTTTTTTTCAAATTATCTGAAGATGGGAATAATATTAGTTTAAAACTGTACATTACTAAGAAAAAAAAATGTTGATTTTTTGGAGTTTAAAAATAAATGCTTATATCTCCGTTATTTAAAATGCTATCGTCACACAAATTCATTCACAAATTATGCTGGATCTATATTAACACATCCTAAAGTTACAGATCATTTCGTTTATATATTCATACAAGGTGATCACAAAAATTATTGATTTTGCTCAATTTGTTACCGGCCCCCTAAATGAAGTCTTAAACCAATATTCATTGAAAAACATGAGGAAGACCTAGTTCTTTAACTATCCAATGTTTGAAAACATTTCATCGAAAGATAAGTTTTTAATTTGAATAAAACTGATCGTTTGTAAATCTTGCTAAACTTTTGAACAGCAGTGTAGTATTATGTCTACTATGGTAAAGTAGTGGTATGGCTATCATAAAAGACTAGTATATAACCCCGTCAAAAATCACGGAATGTGAAATCAATGAACGTAGGGAATCAACGAACGCTTTGCCTGCTTCGCTGGTCACTATATTTAAAGGAAACTCTTTTATATCGCTTTATAAACAAAAAAAAAAAAAAAAAAAAAAAAAAAAAAATCATGAAATTGCTTCAGAGCTCGCTTCCTGTCCCCGAGGCCTTTGGCAGCAACCCACTCATTCGCAGACTCTCGGGTGCCTGTGACAATAGCTTGCCAGTTGGCTTCCATTTGGGTGCTTATCAGATGACAGTTTCGAAACGGACAGTATGGAAAAAATTGAAGTAGCAATTTTATATTTAAACCCCAGTTACATATGAACAACACGATACGTGGTGTACATAATATTTTCTTTCACGTTATTTTCTACTTTTATTTGATTTATTCGATCAACTATAAAATGACAACAATTTCACGCCAAATATAATATTACAATATGCTATGTATAAATAATCTCAAGCTGAGAGTTAAATTGTAGATCATTTTTATAATATAATTAAAAAACACGTCTAAAATACATTTATTAAAAAGGTTAAAATCTTCTAAAGCTTTTCGTCCTAACAAATCAAGGCAACATCAGGGATTTAGTTATACACATCATAGAGCAGTTTTATGTACATTTTTTGTACCATATGGTCAGCCGTTTGTGCCGTATGCCTTGATTTGTTAGAGCGAAAAGCTTTGGAAGATTTTAACCTTTTTAATAAATGTATTTTAGACGTGTTTTTTAAAGTGTTTTTTAATTATACAATATGCTATGATCGGCTACATCTATCGCATGTGACAATTAATTTTCTGTGGTTATAATAGCAGTTGAGTTAGTTAATAGTAGTTGGTATATAAAAAAATAAAATAATTAAATAATTAAATCTGATCATAGTACAGCCTTAATATAGCTCCCCTTGTCGACTTTTGAATTTTTATCGCCATTTTAGACAAAAATCCATAATTTATGTGATTATTTTTACTCTTTCTTTCTTTTTCCTTTCCTTTTCTTTCTTTTCTGTTTTTCAATATTTTATAATTTATTTATATTTTTGATGCGCTAACCTGGCTTAAAGTGGCTTTCACAAAAGGAGAGTTCTTGGCGAAAAATGTTCGACCTATTTCAGCATCAAAATTTTAAAATATTACCCATGATTATCAATGAATTAGCTTTCATGCCAAGCGCGATTCATCCGTGCCAAAAACGTTTAAACAAAACTATTTAAACAAAGCAGAAAAGAAAAAATCTAAAATTGAAGTATATTAAAAAAGGTTATGGTTGTATTTGTACTCCATTTTCATATGCATGAGCAAATTTAATCTATATAATATTTCTCTAACGTGGTCCAGTTACGATTAATTTTTTTAGAAACGATATGATTGTGACTTAATAAAATATGCAAGGATAAAAAATAATACATAAGCAGTATTTAAGCACGCGAACTCAGTTCAGTGACCTAATAAAAAACGACGACATTTGTACAATGAGATCATTTTATAGAAAAAATTATTTTTAATGATTGCATTTTTGCAATCTTTGCAAGAGTTTAAATCTAGAGTTTAAATCGTTTTAAATCTAGCAATATTTTAACAACGAGATATATAAAGTAGAGTGATAAATGGTAACCCTTGAGAAGGTCCAAGATGACTCATGTGACATGCTCTCTTTGCACCTGCGTATTCGGTGGTTCCCTTGGTAACAGCTTATTTTCAGTAAATTTCTATGGCAACGGTTTGGAGTTTGTTCTTCGTATAAGTCATAAACGCCAATGTTTTTGTTTACTTACGTAGTTTAAAATTCTTTTGTTCTAAATCATTTTGATTTTGATTTTACTTCTTTTTTATTTCGTGTAGTCGAACTTTAACCGATAAAATATTTAAAAATAGTTGAAAAATTATTATTTGTTGTTAAATTTATCTCTTTAAAAGTTTAAATTTTCTTTTATAAACACTTTTAAACTTTGTTGGGAAACGATGAAAAAAAGGTATTTTATTATTTATTTAAGTGTGAAATATGTGTAAAATTATTTTAAAAGAATTTATTTCGGTTATAGGACTGTCATGTTACCTAATAATAATGATAATTTGTCGAATTGATATTTTAAATGCCAAAATACCGATAAAGGGTCAAACACAGCAACCTATTGGAGCATGTCACGTGATTCATCTTGAACCACGGAAAGCTAATCTTTCATCCATTGAATCAGCACTCTAATATATATATATATATATATCTCGTTGTATTTTAATCATATAATTCCCATATGAACTTTTGTCATAAATTGACTAAAAAGCGCAATAATAAAAAGTATAATCAAAATTCGTATTAAGTTTTTTTTAACACAAAACAAAATTATGCAAAAATAAATTAATTAATAAAAATGTATCGCCAACATGGTGACAAAAATTTAAAAATCGCCATGAGGGTCTTATACTAAATCTGTCCTGCCTCACGAAGTATGAAAATTAGGTCGTTAAACATGAATTTTATTTTTAGGTGTTTCGTGAATGATATTGGTTTGATTAACATTAACATTTCATCTCACAATATTAATTTGTTTTTAATAATAATTTGGCTTCTGAGGAATTAAAATTGGGTGGGAAATTTAGCTTAAGGTTTATGAGTTTCAAATTTTAAAGGTAAATAAGAAAAGAAATAAAGTGCGGATTTGCTATTATTTTATAATTTTTTATTTGTCGCGTGAAAGCATATTTCATTTTATGCTAAAATAAATAAATAAATAAATGACTGGTCAATTTTTTTGGCAACAATTATAAATTTAAATGTCGAAATATGAAGTTATTGCCAGTTTATTATTTTCATATTTTAATTAATTTTAAAAAATCTAATCAAAACGTCGTTACAAATAAGGTACTGAATGAAAGGAGCTTTTTTTCTGAATCCGTCGGACTAAACAGCTTATCGATCGGACAATTAGATTTTTTAAAATTAACTAAAGTATGGAAATTAGGTCGCAACTTGCTATATAGATGAGTGCGAACCGGAATCGTCATCTCTCTTGCAAACTATATATAACAAGATTTATACTATAGACATTCATGCATAGCAAATTATTTATTATGATATAAAAGATATTTCTCATTTTGATTGCGGGCGATTATCATCCCAGAAAAGCATAATTCTTACTATCGAATAATGATGAATTTCGTGCCCTATAGGCGATATATTAAAAATGTACATAGATCAACCATTCATTTTAAAGAAATGGACGAGATGTTTTTTTCATTTTTTTTTCTTTAAACCGACACCACTAGGAAGGAAGCTGTGCCCTTACAAATGCAAAATTTTTATTCTAATTTAGTTTTAATATTATATAAATACAGGGTGTCCCATAAACAGCGCGAAACTCTTCCTTGTTCAGAGTACATAAAAATTATCCAAAGAACTGCACCTCTAAGATCCATAGTTTATGAGAAAAATACGAAAAACAAAGTATGAATCCACAGCCGGTGCAAGGAAAAAATACCGTGTTGCATATTAAACAGAAGTATTTGCATATCTTCCCAGAAGTTTCGCTGGCTTTTGTGCGCTATTTTTTAACACCCTGTATGTATGTATATATATATATATATATATATTTCTTTTCATAAAACATGTTAAAAGTAATTCACATTATACTTATTTATGGTAAATATTGCGCTATATTAAAAACTATGATATAATGGGACGATAGAGCTATATATTTTGAACGATATGCATCAAACGTTGACAAGCCCCAATTGTATCAAGGTGCAACTAGTTATAACTTTCTAAGAAACTCTATGCATTAGTTCTCTAGATGGAGTTGATAAAATGTTTTGGTTTACAGAGTACGAACAGAAATTTCTTAAAGACGGACAAATCCAGTTCAGAGGCTTTTAAAACGCGTTAGTACATCAAAATCCGGAAGCCGAAATTTTACGTAACCAATAAATTTTTTTTATACATATAGAAGAATACACATTTTTTATACATATATAAGGTGTTTTCTATAAATATGTAGGTTTTATTCATTTTATTTTTAACTGTTAAATTTTTCATAACAATGATTTATGAAAAAGATAGTTAAATATTTTTTTAATAGAGTTATTTCAAGAATATTTGAAATTGATATCAATGATTTGTATTTGTATTATTTTTTTTTTTTTCTACTCTAAGAAAAAAATGTTTATTTTCAAATTTTCAAAGAAACGTTTCACCATTTTTACTCTCTTTTCTACATTTACTACTTAGAATATTTCAGAGAAATATTAGACACGAAAAAAGGTGAATGTGACATTCTGTCAGAAAAATATATTTCTCAATAAATCACCATTAGTATGATATATTTCGATTCTTTTGAAATTCTAAACACGTGAAATATATTGAAACATAAAATACCACGAGCATATGACTTAATCCACAATAAATCTTGGCATATAAGTTTCCTGTAAAGCTTCTATTACTTAAAGGACTTCTGATATTTTTTCCCCTGTCATTTCAAAATAACAGTAAAACATATATTTATTTCTGAAAATACTTTTTCAAAATTGACGGAATAATTGCAAGTTTATCTTGTTAAGATTTGAAATTAATGTATATGTATATAAATTATTATTAAAGTTTTAATGTTTAACATACAATATAAAGAAAATTTGACAACATGAGAGAAAAATGGAAGTGCATAAATATTATGTTGCATTAGATCATTCCTGTGTACTATTAAGAAATATGATCTTTTAAATGGAAATAAACGTTTGCATATTTTATCCAAGTAATTTTGACTTGTAAATGACTATGATTTGTTCTTAGTTTTAAGTACCGATACATCGCGGGTGGCACAATAATACTGGTCAATATCCAAAAGTAATATTAGATATTACTGAATGATATCGACTAAAATATATTCATAACAATACGTTTTTGACATTTGGTAATAAGGCGAATAATTTTTATATCTTTGAGTATTTTATTTTATTTTATTTATTTATTTATTTATTTATTTATTTTTTGCTATTCTTAGATAATATGAAAAATTAATTAATTCTAAAACTAATGAAATTCTTCTTGATAAATGTAAACTTTTGCATGTATATCTGAGTCATTTAACTTGAGGTCTGAAAGATACAAACCCTTGAATAACTTTCATAAATACGGTAGGTTCATTTCATTTCGTACTACACTTTGCCTGTGGTGCATACATATGAATGAAAAACGATATTGTTTTTATGAATTTAAGGAGATAACTCTAGATTCCAAAAAAAAAAAAATGCTGTTATTGTTTTAAGGAATACTAAGAGATGATTCTAGATAGTTTAAAAAAACATATTGTTTTAAGGATTTTCAAAAGTTTAGATATTTAAAAAATAATATTGTTTTTATGAATGTAGAATATATCACTAGATGTTCGAAAAATTATATAGTTTTTATAAATATTAATGCATAGTAGTCAATGTCATATAAATAATACCATTTTTATGATATTTGTCAATGTAAGCCTGATATTAAAAATAAAGCAGCAAATTATTAGATATTTCTTAAAAAAGGAGAATTTATTTGATTATTACTTTTGAGAACTTTATTTCTAGATTGTTGTGTTATAATGCAAAGAAATGTGGTAAAAGTTTTCTTTTAATATTAAGTTTGAACTGTATCAACCAATATTGGGGATGTTAATTCAATGTTAAACATTCAAAATATTGGTCAATAATTTTGTGCTACTTAGGATCTTTAAAAATTACATAGTTACACAAATAGCAAATATTATAGATGAATACAATAACTGAGTGCAATATATTATAGATGAGTGCAATAAATTATAGATGGATTGATCAGCATTGCACTTATTATTGTTGTATGGCTTTTTAAAACTATTAATATTACTATTATTATTTTATTTTACCACGTTTTTATATACTCGCTTTCTTGTTTGTCTGACTGTTCGGGAGGTATTTAAGAAATCGATTTTAAACTAACTTCCCTTAAGCTACAGACTTTAAACTTTAAACATGGCTCAGGACTGGACGACCATACCTGCTCAAACTTTAGCAGATACAGGGGAGGGGGCTCTGTGGGGTGGCCTTAGGCATCAACTCCAAATTAAAATAAGATTTCGAATTTTAACCATATTACTATCTATTGAATTTTTTTTTTTCGACTGAGTGAAAATAATGCCTGAACCGGGCTCCTGCGGCTTATTTCTGTCGAGCTATCTACATGATAGACCAGAGATGTTTCTGCCTAAAGGTTGTCTGAGCGAGTAATGCTGACCGGGGTGTCGGCCTGGATAGCTCAATTGGTAGAGCCTTGACCTTGTAAGTCAAAGTTCCGGGGTTCGACTCCCGGTCCAGGCATTATTTTCACTCAGCCGAAAAAAAAAAAAAAAAAATAAAAAAAATAAAAAATAAATAAAAATTTCAATAAATATGATTTTTTTCCACAGTTGATTGTGTGATTTTAATAAAAATTGTATTTCTTTCTCCCATTATCTAATGGTGTTTTCCTTTCCTGCGGCTTATTTATGTCGAGCTATCTACATGATAGACCAGAGATGTTTCTGCCTAAAGGTTGTCTGAGCGAGTAATGCTGACCGGGGTGTCGGCCTGGATAGCTCAATTGGTAGAGCCTTGACCTTGTAAGTCAAAGTTCCGGGGTTCGACTCCCGGTCCAGGCATTATTTTCCCTCAGTCGAAAAAATAAAAATAAAAATTTCAATAAATATGATTTTCTTCCACAGTTGATTGTGTGATTTTAATAAAAATTGCATATTACTATCCTCCAATTGAGCTAAAATTTTAAATACCTGCATAACGCCGGTGACAATACATGCTCAAGCAGAAACAGATATAGACAAATCGGGGCACCCAAATCCACTTAAAAATTTGATCTAAAATTTTGCATACATGTATAACACGTATGACAATACACGTTTAAGTAGAGACAAACTTAGGGGAGGTGTCCTTGAGGACCCTGGGATCTCAACTCCAATTGAAAATTTGATTTCAAATTTGACTCACTGTCTATCATCCGATTGAGCTGAAATTTTGCATAGAAACTGAATTAACCATGTATTTTGCCACATGTCTCTGTCATAATCTCACCAAGATGTTTAAAATCGATTGAAAATTTTCTCCACCAGACTGAAAAAACAGGATATACACTCCTGGTCAAAAATTTAGCAAGATTTCCAAACGATCAGTTTTTTTTTTTTTTTTTTTTTTTTTTTTTTTTTTTCTCAATTTAAAAATTTATCTCTCGATGAAATCTTTTTAGACATTGGGTATTTAAAGAAATTGGTCGTTCTCATGTTTTTCCGTGAAGATTGGTTTAAAACAACATTTAGGGGGCCGGTAACAAATTGAGCCAAAGCAATAATGTTTGTGATCACCTGTATCGTTAAGTGAACAAAATGAACAATAATTTAAACAGCTATACATATATTTTTAAGATCGCATTCAGTAGATGATTGATGGATTAACACCTTGAGCTCCATATAAGCCATCGGTGGCTGACACTGAACTTTCCGTTTAGATCGCGTCAACAGTGTAAAATATGACATAAAACTAAAAGAAAATTACACTGTTTTAAGTAATTACTGAAAAATTATTTAAAATTTACTTAATTTTTATTTATTACATATTATATCATTAAATATTTTAATGGATTTTATTGAAACATGGTAAACATAACCTTGCGTAACCACTTCACTACATACGCACTTCTAAGCAGCGCTCGTGGCCTGATGGGGATTTCCTTAAGAATTCGCGTGGCACTCAACGTGTTGAAGTTTAAGTCACTAAGAATTTTATTGCACTGCAAATAATATCAATTCTTGTATGAGTTTTCTCAAGAACAGCTACTCCCCACACTCCTTACTATTGAGTGCACCCTACTCTTTTCGTTTTAGATGTTACAAATACTTTCATAACTTTTAAAGATTCTTAATTAAAAATTTTCTGGTGAATCTGTATTAAACTAAGATAAACTGGGATCCGGATATAATATCGCGGGACAAAATCTCGCCGGACAAAATCTCGCGTCAAAAAAATAGTATGATCTATTTGAAAATTTGATTTTATGTCCCGTGTGATCTCTGGCGGGGGCCACAGGGCCTTATAAATATTAATTAATTAATTTAATTAATTAATTATTTAAGTAATTAAATCATAGAGTTGAATTCCATTATCTTATCTATGTTTATTTTAAAGTTATTCTACCTTTTGCTTTTCACTATTCAAAATACATTTTTAAAAACGTGTACATCACTGCTGAAATTAAAGCGGAACACTGTTCACAAACTTGAATTAAAAATTTTAAAATTAACAAGCACGATTGAATTCATTATGACTAATTTTGACAAAAGTTAATAAATATAGTCTTTAAAATATTTTACGTAAAATTTATAAAAAATTTTGTTGTTGGTTTGTCAGAATGTTAGTGCTCTGACCTAGGTATGTGTTGTCATGAAATTTTATAGAACATTACTAATAATTACCAACTCATTTTTGCTTTGTATTCATTTATGTCGGAGATATTTTGTCCTCGCTATATTTTGTCCCCAACCCAAATAAACTATTTTACAATTTTTAGTCTGTTTTAAAAGTGTGGTATATTGAAAATTCTTTTATTTAAATAATTATTTAAAAAGGGAATTCCCATCAAAATAAAATAACTGGCGTCAGAATGATTAAAAATCTAATATCATTCTTTCATGATTTCATCTCATAGATAGTATAATATGATAACTTATAAAGAACTTCGCAACAAGCTACTGTTTTGGTCTTTGGTTTAGCGATAATGTGCTCATTTGTAGTTCAGTAGTTTCCCGGTACAATTCCAGCTATTTCTTGGATACTACTGTAAGAAAGCAACGACATAATCTCAACGTTGGGAATCAATTGAATTAAGTTTCAATCAATTAGTTGACTAAAATTTTCGTAACGAATAATTTATTTACATTTAACAGTTAATCATTTCCTTCAACTAAAAATTTAATCATGATGAAATTAATCGAGAAGCAAACGACTTTTTATTAATCATGATTAAATTATTCTTGATTAAAACAATCGTAATTAATGGTTTAGTTGCAGCAAATGATTAGCGTTTAATCATAATTAATTTAGTCATGATTAAATTATTCATGAATAAATTAATCGCGATTAAATTATTTATTATTAAATTATTCGCGATTAGATTAGTCATAAATAAGCTATTCATGATTAAACTATTGGAGATTAAATTATTCATAATTATATTAATTATAATTAATTCTTTAATTGTACTTTACTGTTACATGAATACGACTACATATTACTAATAAAATTTAAGCTAATCAAAATATATTTTCTAACAAAATTTCTCGTCTATACATGCGGTAGTTTTAAAATGTTAATATTTTATAATTATGGCATTACGATAGCATGATCCCAGTACGAAATTATATTTATACCAATTATAGTATTTTACAGAGCCACACCAAAGTTTTTAACACATAAGGTCAATAGGCGATAATTTTAGAAGTGTGGTTTAATGTTTTGTTTTTTTGTTTTTTTTCTTATAATATAAATATAAATATATTATATTATGTTCTGTGTTATATCAACATGTTTGCAATTTATAGTTAATTTACAAGTTAATACGAAACATTTTAATACACTACGTTCAAAAATAGGGGAAAAAAAGTATTAATTATGACTTTCTGTGTAATACCAGCACGTTTGCTATTTAACATGAGTGTACTATAATTAATTTACAGGGCAACACCAAATATTTTAATACATTACGCTCAAAAAAAAAAAAAAAAAAAAAAAAAAAAAGGTGGGAATTTGTTTAAAAAATAATAATTTATGAATATCTGTATAAAACCGCTATTCAATAATGTGAGTAAATTGTTTTGTTTTTTGCAGGACCTCACAAAGCATTTTGAGTACAATACGCTCATTACTTTGTATGTTTGCTTGTATTTTTGTCTGCAATGCGACCGTGATAATATAAATTATCTAATAGACTTGAAATTTAGTAAAAATGTTTATGGGTCACATGGAGTTAGCTATGTAGAATTTTATGTGTATGCTGTTTGTGACTCGTGTACGGAGACACATCAAAGTAACACGCACCATTTCAATTTGTGTATAGCATTTCTTTTTAATGCATTTTAACATTCTTGCATTGCATTCAACATAATAAAATAAACAAACATTTCTAAGATGCTTAAATCATGAATTCTGTAAATAATGATGTGAATATACACTAAATAAGGACTTCACAAGGCTACATCACTAACAACACACTTGCCCACAGAATATCCCGAGGAGATCCACAGGATTTCCCTTTTATCCACAGGACATCTTGAGGATGCCTTTCGGAGAAGATGTGGTGTTAGGGATGAAATAATTTCGAAATATTTTAAAATTAACTGATTGACTTCAAGTTTGTTACAAATAATTATAAGCTACATCTAATTTGCTGCACATTTTTTCATGTTATGTTTTCTGGTACAGGCACACACAAAATAACCATGTAACATTACGTACTATGAACGACACCCCTTTTAATCGCGTTTTAATGGTTACATTGCATTCAAAATAACAAAATTAATATACGTTTTTAAAATGATTAAATGCATGGTTTCTGCCGAAACTTTTAGGCAAACTCTTTGTAATTAGTTGACAGAACTATACAAAAGAATTAAAACATCATCCAATTGACTTAAAATTTGGTAAAAATATTTATGAATTACATGCAGTTATCTGCGTAAATTCGATGTGAATATCATTTATAGCTCGAGTGTAAAATCATACACAGGAATATCTATTCATTTTGGTCTATGTGCGGTAATTCTTAGACGTGCATTTTAATATGAGTACACGACATTCAACAAAATGAAATTAACTTACATTATTAACCTTCTGAAAGTCGATGTTTTTTAATAATTGGTATGAAATTAATTTACAAGGCTAATGAGTTTACAAGACTACACAAAAGAATTCCCATATCCTGCGTAATTATTTGGTTGACAAAGCATTGGTACAAATGTATATGCATTACATGGAATAAGCTGTATAAACTTTGGCGCAATTTATAATATATGTAAAATGTATACAATAAGCACAAAAAAATATTGATACATTAGAGTCAATAGGTAACATTTTTTTTTAAAGTGCAGTTTAAGACCTTCACACAGCATTTAAAGTAATGAAAGTTTTATTTTATTTTATTGTTATTATTTTTTTTTCAATGAAATACACAGAAATAGTTGAGTATTTAATCTTTGTGTTTAGTAAAGAGAAACACACAAAAGAATTTTTATGCAATTTTGTGCATTTTATCCCCCATAATAACTTGACCCAAACCTTTCATCAAAATTATAATACCCATTACTGAGTAAACTTAAGTTTTGCCATATTTTGTAACAGACGCATAAAGGGTTACCAGCGACCGCAAATTTTTTTTACCATAAAGATTAGTTCAACCAATTTTGTACCTCGAAAAAACCTTAACCCTAAATTTTCATCAAAATCATTAGATCACTGCCATATTTTTCAAGCGGCGGGTAAAAGGTTAACAATGAACGCAAATTTTCCTGAAAATGAAGATAAATTAAGTCAGTAATTTACTCCAAAGTACTCTTAACCCCAAACTATCATCAAAATAGTCATATCTACTTACATTTAAACTCAATTTCCCTTAAGCAGAATACAACAAATTTCGAAGAAAACCTATTCGAAACATTTTATTTTAATAATATTTTGCTAATTATTTATCTTAAATGTATAAATAAATAATAAATTCATATAGAAAAATAAATTCTGCTTATTATTATATCTACCTATAGATATTTAAATAGAATTAGCTAAATGTTTGAAAGTAATCTGCGCACTCATTTATCTGAACAGATGAATTAGAGGTCTGCACGGGCCGGGCTTAAAATTCCGAGCTCGGGCTTAAAATTTTTTTTCAGGCTCGGACCGGGCCGGGCTCGGGCTCAGTTTTTTTGTGTATATTCGGGCCGGGCCGGGCCTGAATGAAATTTTCTCCGGGCCGTGTCGGCCCGAATCTTTTTCTGGTTTCCTCGTTAATCAACGAAAAAGGAAAATGATAAAATATGTCTTCAGTCATTTATTTTACGTAATTTTACAGGCTTATATGTCACATAAAGTTCTATTTTGTTAAAAAAGTGTCTGTAACGTCAATTTGTCTATCAGTCCGTCTGTCCGAAATCTGATTTTTCGCAAATATTTTTAGCATGCGTCGAAATTAATATATTTTATTTAAAGTAATATTAGATGGTTTCCTATTCAAAATAGTATGCATGTCATTACCAGTTTGCGTACATGTACATAACAAAAGAAATTAGATACATTACTGTGTATAAGAGTTTGTTTCTTATGATCTGTTGAGTTTAGGTGATATAAAGGCTATAAAAATCTTTCCGCTGTAACTTTTACTCTAAGGCTCCTTTTCCTTTTCTCCAGTGGACGAAAGTAGCATCATTTTTATCATGGGCAAAAGCAACTTTTCTATTGAATATGGTTGGATTAACATTAAAGTTTTGTTTACCGGAGAACATGAAAGGTTCGGATACATTATGGTATATAAGAGAAAATGGTTGAAAGCATTTTCAGTAGTATTAACCATTTTAAATACCTTCCTATTTTGTTTGATGAATGCTAATATTTTTGATTTGACTTTCTGTTTGTCTTTGTGCCTTGTCTATAATAATGAATTTCTGTTTATATATAATTGTCTTGTAAAATTTCAGCAGTTTTGTTAAAGAACGTACTATTGTTTGGTTATATAAAACCTCTGCAAAACACATACTAAAAATCTTTTTTATAAAAAGACATTCTTTTTTTTTTTTTTTTTTACATATTTTTGAATCGGGCCGGGCCGGGTCGGGCCTGATTTTATCGTTTTTTGTCGCATTTTTCGACTTCTTAACGGGCCGGGCCGGGTAAGTAAAATTTTCGTTCGGGCCGGGCCGGGCCCGGGCCTCGAAATTCCGGCCCGTGCAGACCTCTAAGATGAGTCTAATTTTTGCACAACTTAACTTTTGTCATACAAAATTAAACCATTCTCGTCTGGTCATTTCTATTTTTCTTCCCTTTTTACTTTCTTCTATATGTAATATAGAGAAAGTATTGGATTCGCGAAAATTTTCGACCTCCGTTTTTTGACGGATCTACACGTTTTGGGATGTCCTGAACACGAATTGATAGTTTTTAAAAAATGTCTGTCTGTGTGTCTGTGTGTCTGTCTGTCTGTCTGTGGTTTAGTGTTTTCACCGTATCTCACGAACCAATGAATGAAATTCAACCAAACTTGGTATATAGTTGGACCCTGGCGGGGCATTGTGCTGATTAGATTTGGGGATCAATAGCCCTTCAGGTGGCGCTGTGATCGCATATTATGTAAATTTTTAACATGGCAGTATAGGACAGATTTTCGTATTTTTCACCGTATCTCACGAACCAATGAATGAAATTCAACCAAACTTGGTATATAGTTGGAACCTGACCGGGCATGGTGCTGATTAGATTTGGGGATCAATCGTCTACAAGGTGGCGCTGTGATCGCAAAATTTCGTATGTCACACCGTATCTCACGAACCGATGAATGAAATAGAACCAAACTTGGTGTATAGTTAGACCCTGACATGGAAAGGGTCTGATTAGATTTTGGGATCAATCGCCCAGCAGATGGCGCTGTGATCGCATTTTATGTAAACTTTTAACATGGCAGCATAGGACAAAATTTTGTATAAATGTACATAATGAGCGTTATTTTAAACTTGTGATTGTAAAATTAATATGAATTATTGATAATAGTAGTAGTTAACTACGAAAAAAATTTTGTGCATGTGGGGGCACCGGTTCACGAATGGTTGAACTATAAATCTGTGATAATTTAAAACAAAGTTATCGATTTTTTTTACTTTTAACAAAAAAAAAAAAAAAAACTTAAAAAAAAATCGTATTTTTTTTTTTTTTTTAAATATTGTTACTGGTTGAATATGTATTACTTTTAACAAAAAAAAAATTAGAAAAAAATCGTAATTTTTTTTTTTTTTTTTTTTTTTTTTAAATATTGTTACTGATTGAATATGTATATAGGAAAATATAGAAGAAAGTCTTGTGGTGGCCACAACATACTAGTTTGATAATGGTGGACATGCGAATCTCATTGCCAACGGCTTCGTCAATTTTCCTAAGATAGTGACGGGCTTGGTATTTGACCAAAACAAAGTTATTTATTTAGTATTCAGGGCGGTCGACGTGCCCTTGATTTTGTGGAGGATTTGTTGTTGGTTTGTTTTTATGTGACTTTTCGGCACCCTTTTGAGGTACTCTGGGGTTCATATGAACTTTCAAATGAAAAACCATACCATCGTCTTGACAGGAAGCTGAGAATTCTTGTTCTTTGAGAGTTTCTTTAGCATTTGAACTATCCTAAAGGAAAGTCAAGCTATATCATAACTATTTTATAGCTATACCAACTGACCTCATATTTAACTGTGCAAACTAACCTCACAGGGATACCCTAAATAAAATGGATACCACATAATATCAAATATATATTTAAAAAAATAAAAAATACAGATCATGATACATGCATGCAACAAGAGGTAATCACTCTTTCAAGAACCGCTAAAATCTGCACTTTAATTTGATCTACAGATTCACCAGACCAAAAAAAAGAAAGAAAAAAAAAATTCTATAGAAAATTTACTCACTAATCAGAAAAATGATGAAACTGAAATTTTTCCTGCATGACGATTCCAAACGTATTGCATTTTTGAAGGATGGTTCATATATACATGCACACACTACTGGTAAAATGACATCGCTGTATCTCCACTGTGACAGTAAATAGAAGTTCAGTGTCAATTAGCCCCTTATACCAACTAAATTCCGGTTTCCTACACATGTTTTTTTTTTTTTTTTTTTTTTCAACATAAAGGTATAAAATTCACATTACGAAAATAACTTTCATAGACCACAATGTAACAAAATTCTTTTTCAGAACATGCAAAACATCTAGTAATAGTATTTAAACCATTTATTGTGAATATGGAAAACAAAATATCCCAAAAGTATATATATATATATATATATATATATATATGTACATATATATATATATATATATATAGCTTTAATTTTAAAAAAGAAACAGAATGAATTGCTTTTAACGACCTGTATTCTACCTAAATTTAGAATAACGCTCATATTTTGTACTAAAAATTTCAAAAACTAAAACAAAAACGAATTACAGAATTAAAAATGCCCTTCAAGAAGCTTCGAATTTTATCTCACAATACATATTAATATTTTATATGACTTTGTAAAAGAAACGTTAATGCTAAACTTGTTCTATTCCTTAAAATAGTTGATAATTTGTATCTCAATAACGTCTGTTAATTTCAATACGTTTTGTGTGGGCTAAAGGTAGAAATGAAAGAAATGCACCTCGCTCTGTATTTGAATTCTCTTGTGGCCCCTGTACATAAACTAGTAAAGCGATTTATACCATTTTCAATAGGGTACACATATAATGAGCCTGAATAATACACATCAGTTTCATATTATTCTAAAAATATGACCAGAGAAGCTGATGGATAGATAGACAATCATATGGACAGTTCAAAATTTGAATTGAAGTCCTAAACAATTTTCAATATTATTGGAAAAAGATTTAATGTGTCTTCGTTATAAAATTTATGATAAACAACTGATTTATTCATTAGTCATGAAAATTATGACTAAAACTGATATATTCATTATTTATAAAAATATGACTAAAGATTGATCTATTTATTAGTCATAAAAATATGACTAAATATTGATTTATTCGTTAGTCATGAAATATGATTAATGATTGATTTGTTCGTTAGTCATAATATCCACGATTAACGATTAATTTATTTGGCAATCAAAAAATTCGCAATTAACTTACCTATCGTCACCGAAAGCCGAAGCCAATGTTATTCTATGGGAAATTTTGCCCCATTATAATTTATTAACGGATACATATTTTTAAATTCCGTTTTCACTTTTCGAAAGTTAACAACTATTAAACAATTTATTGCTTTCTAAAAATTGTCTTTTTTTTTTTTTTTTAATTTTTAAGATTTCATTTTTAAGCTCAAAAATGAAAAATTCCACATTGTGAAAATTCGCATTTTACAACCTCAAAATAAAATATTTAAAAAAAAAAAAAAAAAAAAAAAAAGAAAAGAAAGCGATAAATTGTTTAATAGTTGTGAAGTTTCTGAATGTGAAAACTGAATTTAAAAATATATATTAGTTAATAAGTTATAATGGGGCGAAATTATCCATAGAATAACTTTGTCTCTAGATTTTGGGGGCGATAAGTGGAGAGGCCTCTTAAAATCAAAATATTTATGACTACTGAATAATTTAACCATCAGTCAAAATACTTTTGACCAACGAAAAATTTAATCCTTAATTGTTAGTCATCCAGACGATTGAATTTTGCCCAACACTGCATAATTTCCATTTGGAACCATTAAATTGCTGCGCATGCGCATAGCATTTGACATTTTCATCATTTTATAAATAAAAGGGTAAATAAATTATGAGTACGGGATAAGGGGGGACGCGTCGTAAAAAGAAGCACACATTATATTGTTTCTGGCATGAGGGTTTATTTTAAAAATAAGACCACTAGATTTCCAAATCTAAGTCATTCTGATGCTCAAGTTATGCATCGTATACGATGTGTTTGATAACAAGTAATTTTGTCTCAATTATAAGAACTCAGAATTAATGCTCTTCAGTTGCCAAGAAATGAGTTCGAATCCCATTCAAGCACAAATATTTGTAGTAGTTAGGAAACCACATTAAACTGTAGGTTTCCTTTGAATTAGATTAAATGTGAAAAAATCGACAGTAGAGGGTTACTTCAAAAACGTGTCACTGCCATATATATGCGTCGACCGCAATTAATGTAGATACAAATACTCAAAATCTCTCTCTCTCTTTTTTTTTTAGGAAAAGACTGAAAGATGGCTTGAAAAAAAAAAAAAAAAAAAAAAAAACCTTCGTCTGCAAAGGATTTAATGACATATTTTACAGGTAAACAATTTAAAGCTATTGATAGTTACAAGATCCAAGTTAAAGATAGAGTTATTGTAAAATGTAAATAAGTAAAATTTAAGTAATTCAGTAAACAATAATAGCAGATACAGCTGAAATGTGTTAAGAAAATTTGTATTAAAAAAGAAACCAAATGAGAGATTGTTCTGCATTTTTTTTTTTTTTAACAATCACTTGTATTTTTTTTTTTTTTTTTTTTTACTTATACGTTATAACAATATAAACAATATAAACATACGTTATAACAATTATTTTTAATTTGAAATGTTAAAAAATAAATTAATTTATTTAAACAAGATTTCTTTATCCCTCTCTTTCTCTCTAATTAATTTTATAAAAATATCTTTAATACAACACTAGATCTCAAATGAAAGCCTGTTGAAGTTATATTTCTTTATTAAAATTGAATATCTTATTAAAATAAATGTTATAAACACTTTATATTGTAAGACATTCTTCTTTTCTTAAATAATAATAATAAAACAAAAGATAACTGCTCCATTCTGTAAAATTCATTCATTCGTTTTAATTATTTTTTTATTTTTTCTTTTCGTCTTCCTATCTTTTTTGTTTAAATTATTTCTTATTCTCATAGATTTCGTCTTCTTATAACGAAAAGAGCAAGCCACAAACTTACTAAAAATATGTAGTTGCCTGATGTAACGATTGAACTGTAGCAAATTTCTTCTTTAATTCCCCAGATCCCGTTTTAAAGTACGAACACTTTATGTTTCAATATTTTTCTGTATATCTATGCTGGAAGTTTCTAAGACTCAATAATTTTCAGGATTTTATGATTTCAAAAAATATTTTAGAACTTTGGGGATCATATGTGTATGACTAGTGTAAAAGTTATTTTCGAATTCGTGGAAATATTGTGTAGAGCTCTGGGAACTAAATTCAGTGTTTTTGACCGTATGTATAAAAGAAATGTGTTCTGTAATCCTTTTTAAAAATTAGTTATGTGGGAAAAAGAAGGAGGTCGAATAGGTTATAGGAAAAATAGCAATTGCAATTTAAAAGACTGATATCAAAATAATTTTAATAAAAAGTTTAGAATGCTCCATATCTTTTTCATGTTAGATATTAAACGGAAATAGCAAAATTTTTATTAAACGGCATTATATTTCCTTTAATATACATGCTGATCTCATACAAATGGATATAAATAATGTAAACATTCCTGATAATTAAATGTTAGAATTATAAAACACTTACAGCATTATTTTTTATCCATCTGACTGCCGCTGACAGATATATCCTGTCACTGAGCTGTTCCTTTTCCCACAATACACTAATAATTCAATATTATATAATTATGAATTTTTAGATCATTTTTCAGATCTTCAGATTTTAAATAATAGCCATACACTTTATAATCATACGAATAGTTATATTTTTAATCTCAAGTTAATAAAGGATTATTTTACTACATAGAAAAAACCGTGCAGTGAAAACAACATTTCAATTTTGCCCTTTTCAAAGGTGATCAGAGGTTTATGGGTGATACCAAGCACTAAATTAATTTTTCAATTTCTGACAGGTTCCCGAATCATCTAAGTGATAAAACTATCATTAAAACATACAGAAAATAATATGTTCATCCCAGCAGTTCTATAAGAAGGAATGAGTATTTCTTTAGATAATCGACAAGATTTCTAAGATCGAATGTGTCCTGATACTTTTTAACGTATAATGTGTAAAAGTTTATAATGAGTAAAATTTATATTTATAGATTGAAATAATTTAATACTTATGCATAATTTTCTGACTAATAACGCCTCCTTTCCAAAAAATCGTAAAATCTATTATACCTTAAAAATACTAAAAAGAATAGTTATATAATTACAAAAACATGAGGAAAAAAAAAAAGATAATAATTGTTTAGATAAAGATATATTATGATTTCTGGCAAATAAGTTGATTATTTTTTTTCACCTATATAATACTGACAAAAATGACATAAATATAATACATATGCAGGAAAATAATTTAAAGTTCATCTAAATAATTAATTTTATTTTTGTCCATTAAATAATATCGGATTAACGGAAAAATTTTATATATAAAGTGACATTTCAATTGTATAACAGCTTTTTATAGTAGAAATGAATAATAGATTGAATTTAGCTGCTTCTGTTATTATAACAATGGTGTGATAGTTTCTTTTAAAAAGAAACTTGAAATAAGCTCTTATTCATATAATTGTTCTTCAATGTCTCATTCTGAAGAATGTGAGTTCCTAACAAATAATATGGTGCAAAAAAGAAACTATCATATCAACGTAATATTAATCTGATGACAAAGCTTTCTGTTAAAACATTATTGAAATAAAAGCTTTTATAGGCGCACGACATACATTTTAAAGTGAAATCATCTGAGCCTTTGCTAGAATAATTTACTGTATTACGCCACGTTTATTTAGACAATTAAACCTTTTTTTTTTCCTTCTTTGACGCATAAATAAATATATTTACACGTGAATAATAAAACTAAAATAAAACTTTGTTAAAATTTATGCGGGCACACGCCAAAAACTTCCGGAAAAAAAAGAAAAAAAAAAAAAATACCGTATTATTTTTTATATAATCGATTGAGAAATTTGTGATATAATCAGAGATTCATAATCGATTGAGAAATTTGTGATATAATCAGAAATTCTTTATGTATAATTTTATACGATTTCATTCATAGACAAATAAAGAAAACGCTTAATAATTTCATTACTTGAGCAATTTGTTTGTAACAATTATCGCAAAAATATCTTCTTTACGTGCACTTCGCACCATTCTTCCAATACTTTTACGTGTATTAGTATAAAATTGTTGTAGCATATTTTGACTGTGGTTAAGGAAATTATTCGAACAAAGCGAACTAGTTAACAAAAGTGTCCGCTGAAATAATATAAAATTAAGGATTAAAATATCTAGATTT
The DNA here is from genome assembly GCA_963930645.1 of Salticus scenicus. Lineage (NCBI taxonomy): Eukaryota > Metazoa > Arthropoda > Arachnida > Araneae > Salticidae > Salticus > Salticus scenicus. Next base: position 315,385,384 of record OZ005654.1, read on the forward strand.
AAGATTCTTTCCAAAAATACCAGTTACATTTGTCTACTTTTTCGAAAATTAATTCTTTTTTAATATTGCACATTCATTATATAACAAGTAGGGTGCATTAATTATTTAAAAAGTACTGCTATAATAATTGCGGTGTTAGGTATCCATACAAATATACATAATTCGTTAAAATGTTTACTTAATTCTTATGATACCAAACTCTGTAATGAATATCAGCGTTACAGAATCGCTAATTTTATGGAATAAATACCCTAAAATAGGGCTACATGGACCCTGGGGGGGGGGGGTTACTTAAACAAAAAACAATAAAATGATTGAAGTCACTCCTGGCACTACTTTAAGTAAAGAATGTAGCTTGTATCATTTGCGAAGAAACTATCAACTACGTGCATTATTTCAGTAAACCAGTGCTAGGGGCGATTTTGAAACAGTTTATCATTTTAGGTTCAATTAATTCTTCAAGGTCCAAGTACCATATTTTACTGTAACTAAAATATAAATTCTATAAATTAGTTAAAGATATGAATATCAGGTAAAATCTAAATCATTCATAAATTGAATCTTCTGTGTTGCATCTACATTAAAAAAAAAAAAAAAAAATCTTCTCTTATAGGTGTGAGAGAGAAAAATAATGTTCCATTTTTGCCCTTTTGGTAACCATAAAGTTTAATTTAGAAATAACAAAGCTATAAATTGATCGAAACTTGAAAAAGGAAAATGCAAAACAGAAAGCAACATTGAGGAATTCAAATTTCGGTCTGGAAATTTTGCTATTTATTCACGTTTGGCTGCATTGAATATGAATAAGTTTTTCTCCCGATACCTCTGTCAAGAGCTCAGTAACTTAATTTATACTTTTATGATATCAAAGACATATATAAAATATATTATGCACCATGAAAGTAAATTTTAAAGAGTTGAGTACTACTGAAATATTGTAAATGTGAATATATGACTTCAAAAATAACTGCTTGCTCAGTTAAAAATTTCGTATATAAAATGAATGAATAAATCTAGTTTATCTTTTTAATATCATAACTAACTTCTTTTGAAATGAAAAGTAGACAAAACAAAATGAAAAATAAAGTGTTCAATTTATGATACAACATAAAAGGTTCAACAACAAATGACCAGACTAAAAGGATTCAATTTTGTACGGCCAAAGTAAAAATGTTCAAAAAATTGAACCTACCAATTCAAATAAACCAGCCCACAACTTCTACATTCGTAGTTGATTCCGAACACTGCGTTAATTCTATTTGAATAACTATAGATAGCTACAAAAATAAGTAGAATTTATTTTGCTTGCTGAATTCATTGGTCAAATATTCGTTGCATTTTGCCGAAGTATCCCTATCCGTATCACGTTATGCTAACTTACCCGTGTGCGGTGTTATTTGACAAATTTACAAACTCTTAAGAAAAGGGTTTGAGGAATCACTCAAACAAGTATTTGTTGATGGGTCTTACATGATTTTGTAACTAAAGTGTTGAGTTTTCTGATTTATTCATAAAAAGTTTTACTTGAGAATTTTATAAAAAGTATTACTGAAATAAATAGAGAAAGCAAATAGCAAAATTTATACCAACTAGTCTTCATTTCTAACGTACAAGACTGTGATTTGTACTATTACGCTTTTTATGATGTAAAGTTTTGTTTAAGCAATTAACAAAATTAGTTCAAAACTTTCTTAGTAGATAGTATATGGTACCTTAAAAGCAGCAAAGAAAAATGCCCAAAGCAAGAAATAAAAAAGCATTCATTTTGTGAAATTCATTATAATATTTCAGAAGTCCTTTATAGCTCGAACCTCATGCAAAGAGTAGTCCAATTCAGTCCACGTATTCACAAAATAAATACTCTTGAATTAATTTTTTTGCACTTTTTATGTTTATTTATGGAAAAGATTTGCTACCATTTTTTTTTCTTTTTTTTTTGCTTAAATAAATAAAACTTTTTACCGTAAAAAGCGTTGTAGCCCCCCACTCTCGTACGCCACTTAATTGACTTTGTATTACAGTTTAAACTGTGCAAGACTTTTGGCTTACCGTGTAAGATATTACGTGCATGTTAAATTTAACTGACTTTTTTCTTTTCTTTTTTCCTGAAAGAAGTACTAAACTATCCTAATAAAAATTGTTCGCAATGTTTACTTTTACAGATTTGACGCACGCTTTTAGAGCGGAGCGTGTTCAATATAAAAAAACCACTTATATATTTTACAATGTTCTTTAATATTGTTCTCGTGAAGCATAAAATTCAATTGGGTAAAAATATTGAAGTATAGAAAATGGATAACAATGTATAATTAAAATATCTGGGTTGGCATAACCTCAATGAAATGGCTGTATGGGCAAATATTCACTAACTGAACTTTAACAAAGAAATTATATATTTAGAAAAAATATATTTTCAGTATCATAATCCAAATATTTTCATTTATTTATTTTAATTAATCTAACTTATTTTATTCAAGTTAATTCCATTAAAAATCAGAATATACATTAGTTTATAAACACGTGTAAAAAAGAAACAAAAATTACGAAAATATAGCAATTACTTAATTCGCATGATCTACCTGCATTATCTACCAGTTTTAAATTTAGTTAAATTTGATTACAAAAGACGATAAAAATATTGGTTGAAAATGAGGGTAAAATTTTATATTTGGATGTTGGATGGTGTTAAAAGTGTATTTAATAAAAATATTTAAAAACGAAAAATAAATAAATAAATTTATATTTTGCATTATATTATCCAATATCTTTTGTATTTGACATTAATAATTTTCTTATATATTATTATAATTCAAATTATTCCTAATTTTTGTTTCAAAAGAACATATACAGGGTAAGTTTGACATAATCTGCCAAACGAAAGGAGGTGATAGAATAGCCCATGGGTAGCATAAAACACCATGGAAACCCTGTCCCATCTCTAATCGTTTTTGAGTTAAGGTAGATAGAAGAAATTTTTTTTTTCCATTCCGTCTGAAAAAACCCGAATTTGTGAGCTTTCTGAAAGACTTACACGCAAAATAAGGAAAGGAAAACTTCCACCATGGAGCGGCACATCTCACGATTTAGTGCCATAGACATGTATTTACCGTCGCCACTGAGTTCAATAGTGACCACGGCAAAGACACATCTACCCGCAGGGGAAAAATGCATCTGGAAAAAGTAGAAAATATCCTATCGGGATGACATCATTTACATCAGGATACCTTAATTTGACGGCGAGCTACAAGCGCTAAAACATTGGTGAAGTATAAAATCGAGTTGTCAACAAATTCTTTAACCGGCAATTCTGCAAACAAGCTACAATCGGTCAAATTTACCAAAAACTTCTCCATTCCACAAGCTTTAGAATGAGCCCACAATAAACCATATCAATGTTCTTGTTCAGGAGAAATTTAGTATTTTGTTTGAAATATATCACTGTAAACTGCGTTCGTCGAAATTCGGCAAACGAAACGATGGTGAGTAAATGGAACGTATGCAAATTCGTGACTATCTGCATATGGACTCTTAGTGATATGCAGATGTATTCCAACCTTCTTGCGCGCCCATCCCACTTGCGGGTACAAAAGGCAAGTCAATCTGTAACAGCTCATTAGCTCGTCAGCTTCTTTTACGTTTTATGCTGCTTATTGCTTTAGCATTTTCTGGACTTTGCCTGAGCTCGGCCGATTCTTTTCACGCTAATCTCACGTCTACTTGCTCTCTCTTAGTTCATACTTAATATGTTTTCCTACATTTGTATGAATTAACCCATTCATGGTCACGCCATTTTTAATTTTTTCGTTTCGAAGTCATTTTAGTCGGATGTGTTTTATATATTTTTAAGTCATTAAATACTAATAATATTACAAATTTATCAGGAATACTGAGAAACTGATTGTTTTCTATTTAGCAAATTCGTAGCAATGAATATATTGTTGCGTACTTGGGGGTTCGTGAGTTGTCCGAGAATGAAAGGCCAAACGTACAAAAATTCAGTAATTTATTCTCAGAAAGTTCCAGAAAAATACAGGTCTATAAACCAAGTATCAGCTTCAATTCGACCAGTAAACACAGCTTAAACAACAGCTGTCAATAGCAAATCCACAGTACAAACTGTATAGCGATAACACTTAAAGCAAGTCTCTTTCGAAGAGGCTCAATGCAAGCTGACCGACTCTGATCACAGACTGAACTGAACTAAAACTGACTGGCCTTGGCGGGAAAGCGCTCTTATATAGCCCTGTAGAAAAGCGTGGAACGTTCCAGAAATCTCCATATCTCATCAGCCAATGGGATTAGAGCTTCCATATTTGGTATATCCCTAATAAGGATTTTCTCGCCAAGGTCGCCAAAAAAATCGCCAAGGTGGGAAAAAGTCGCCAAATTTGGCGCCAAATCCATTACCTGCCTTATTGGGGCTTTTTACTGCGTTTTTAAGGGAAAATAAGGCCATTTCAACGCTAAAACGACTAGAAATGCACAAAATTAGCACTTTATCAACTTACTAAGCCTCTTTGAAAGAATTTATACAAAAATAAACACAATTATTTACAATTTTGTAACACTGCCCCCCTCCCAAGGACTGCACGTCCCGGGCAGTGCAACCCTTGGTCAAGAGGCGAAACTAACCAAATTTACACAATCTAAAATACAAAAACTACGTTGCACATAACGATAACATAGAAATATAAATTAAGTGAGAAATATTTACAAAATTCACAAATATGTACAAATATTTATATACAAATATTTACATTACGCATGCGCAAATTTTATCAGTATTTACATTTTAAATTTTAATATTACCGTTAATTGTGGTACTTGGCTAGCATGTTATAGTGCACCACCTTCGGTTTTGATGAAGGTGTTTTAGTGATCCGCACCACTACATCATTCAGCCTTTTTAAGACTGCGTATGGTCCGTCCCAGTTGCACTGTAACTTGAGAGACAGTCCTTTGCGTCGAACAGGATTCCACAACCAGACCTTCTCTCCTTCCTGGAACTCATGTTGCGTAGCCTTTAGATCGTACCTTGTCTTCATTTTCTCCGTTGCAATGTGAATCCGCTCCCGAGCAAAGTTGTGTACGTCCTCAAATCGTGCCTGGAGATCTTGGATGTACTCCTCGGGCGATGAAGGCGCATCGGGTGGACAACCAAACAGGAGATCACAAGGGAGACGAAGTTCACGTCCAAACAGCATCTGGGCTGGAGTATAGCCGGTGGTTTCATGGACAGCACTTCGATAAGCCAGTAGGAACAATGGTAACTTCAAGTCCCAATCTTGCTGGTTCCTTGATACTAGAAGAGAGAGGTTATTCAGGATGGTACGATTGAACCTCTCGACCATGCCGTCCGACTGGGGATGTAAGGGTGTTGTCCGGGTTTTGTCTATGCCGAGTAGTTGACACAGTCCTTTGAAAACAGCAGAGGTAAAGTTCCTACCTTGGTCGCTATGAAGTTGTAGGGGCGCGCCGTATCTTGACACCCATTGCTGCAGTAGGACCTCTGCGACTGTGCATGCCTCTTGATCGGGAAAGGGATATGCCTCAGGCCATTTGGTGAAATAGTCCATCACGACGAGGATGTATTTATTTCCACTGGAGGTCCGTGGCAAAGAACCCAAGATAACGAGTGCAATCCGTTCAAATGGTGCTCCCACGCTATACCGTTGCAGTCTTCCTCGACTTCGTTTCTGCGGGCCTTTACGTGCCGCACAAGCATCACAGGATTTACACCATTTCTCCACATCCTCCTTTGCCTTGCACCAGTAGAAGCGTTCCCGAACTTTCTGCAGATTCTTCATTACCCCAGAATGGCCTCCGGTAGAGCTACTATGCACTTGTTCTAAAACATCTGGAATTTTTTATCTTGGTAACACAATCTGCCATCTGAAGCTTTTCCCATCATCAGATTTCCACTTTCTGTATAATACGCCGTTTCTGATATGAAGAGAGTCCCAAAGTGCCCAATAACTTTTCGTAATGGGACTAAATCTGGAAATATCCTGCCAGGTAGGTCTGTTGCTGGTCGTCTCCTTCAGCTGTAATATTGGCTTTACGTCAGGATCTTCCAACTGGGCTTTTCTAAGTTCTTCGTCACTCCATGGATCGGGATCTTGTTTTGATGGTGTTGAGATAGTAACTTGGCAGGCCACCTGATTTAGCGGCAGGTATTTCTGTTCGGCTCTAGAGCAGTACTTGCAGACTTCCGAGCAGGGCTTCCGGGACAAGGCATCTGCATTACCATGTAGAGTCCCTTTACGATGACGTATCTCGAAGTCATATTCCTGGAGGCGTTGTATCCATCTGGCAATCTGTCCTTCCGGGTTCTTGAACTGGAGCAACCACGTTAAAGATGCATGGTCAGTCCGGAGCAGGAAGCTTCTACCATAGAGGTAATGATGGAAATGTTCTATGGCTTTTACGATGGCGAGTACCTCTTTCCTGGTGGTACAGTAATTTCGCTCTGGTTTAGACAGGCATTTACTCCAATAGGCAATGACATGTTCTTGATCATCAATTTCCTGCGACAAAACAGCACCGACACTCTTATGGCTGGCATCTGTATCAAGTATGAAGTGTCTGCCAGGCTGTGTATATGTCAAGATAGGCGATGATGTTAAGGCCTCTTTAAGTCGCTTGAACGCTTTTTTACATTCATCTGTCCACAGGAACTTCTGTTTGGCTTCCGTCAGCTTGTGGGGTGGTCTGGCAATATTTTAGAAACCCTTGACAAACTTCCTGTAGTAAGTGCATAACCCCAGGAAACTTCGTAGTTGGTGTATATTTTCAGGGCGACTCCAGTTCTCGACTGCAGAGATCTTCTCAGGATCAGTTCTCACACCTTCGGCAGAGATGATATGGCCGAGGTAGCTCACTTCACGACGGAACAAGTTAAACTTGCCTGGATTCAATTTGAGGTTAGCCATTCTGAGTTTCTCCAGCACCTTTCGGATGTTTCGTAGATGGTCTTCAAAGGTGCGCCCCACAATGATAATATCATCCAAATACACCAGACAGGCTTCATAGGAAAGTCCTTTTAGCACTGTCTCCATCAGGCGTTCGAAGGTGGCAGGAGCATTACATAATCCGAACGGCATAACTTTAAATTGCCACAGTCCTTGTCCCGTGGTAAATGCAGTCTTCTCACGATCATCAGGATGCAATTCTACTTGCCAGTAACCGCTCTTCAGATCCAAAGTCGAGAACCATTTATTGCCAGCAAGTGTGTCTAATGTGTCGTCCATTCTGGGAAGAGGGTAACTGTCTTTCTTCGTGATGTCATTCAAACGACGATAATCCACACAAAATCTTGTTGAATCATTCTTTTTTCGCACCAGTACTATGGGAGAGGCCCAAGGACTCGTTGATGGCTCGATGACGTCATTGTGCTGCATTTCATTTAGAAGTTCAGTGACCGCTTCCTGTTTAGCAAATGGAAGTCTTCTTGGATGTTGTTTGATTGGAGGATGATTTCCTGTATCAATTCTGTGCTGGGTGATGTTCGTTCTCCCGACGTCTTCAGGTGTTCGAGAAAAAAGGTCTTTAAATTCCTGGAGTAGCTTCTCCGCAGCACATCTCTGTTCTTTTCCTAACTCTGCATTCTTGAGTAATTCCGTTATTAATTGTTCAGAAGACTTGGATTTCAAAGATTTCAAAGACGGAAGGAGGCCGCTCACCACTATTCAGCAGTTTTGAGCGATTTCAACCTCCAAAGAGGGGCTCTGACGACAAATGTCACATAACAATGTGAAATTCTGAAAGAGCCCGTTTCTAGAGGTTAAGTCTCCCCCGTTGTTTATTGCACACAAAAAAAAAAAAAAAAAAAAAAAAGAAAAAAAAATTACAATTGCTGCCAGATATGAAATCCCACGCGACAGAGGGCAGCAGTTATTTAAAAAGACAAAATTTAGGCTTCTAATGAGGAGGGCAACAGAGATTAAAAACAGAGAGGATTGTTGATGAGGAATGTCTAATTTGAGAGTCTTATATAACGAGGAGTCCATGGTTATAGTCCGAAGGGTCGCCGGGGATTAGCCCTTCGCGTCAAGGGGCGCTGTAGTGACTAGAAACGATTGAACTTGGAGAAGGACACCGCACGAATTGAGAGTCACGCCGGAATTAAACCATACCGACAATGGACGTTAATTGATAAATAACAGAGGTTGAAAACAGAAATGATAGTTGGTGAGAACTGTCCTATTTGAAAGTCATGAATTACTTATTAGTCCATATGTTTTGTCTGAACTTGCGCCGGGAATTAACCCTTCGCGACAAGGAGCGCTTTTAAGTAATGAATTTACGCAGAAACGCATTCATACTTTTATTATTGCAGTGAAGTGATGACTTAAAACTGGGCTGATTGCAGCACCGAGGGGGAGAGTACAGAAATTCACATTCTCGCACACATGCTTTTAGAGGACAGACAAAACATTCACTTACTCAGACCATATACAGTAAAAAACTTAACTAAAAAAATAATAATAAAAATTATATAAATTAAAAATTAAATTTTAACTCCATTAATTTGTTCTATTTGAGATGTCTATCAAAAGATAGTATATTCTTTTCAATTTATTTAGGAGGGAAGGACGCGTAACAATGTTTTCCCGCTAGCCCTCGGGTCTTGGCAAGGGATTTCTAATATGGTATATACTTGTAAGAGGGCAACTGTAGTAGTAATGTTCAGGTGTGCCCTCCTCTCCGCAAGAGCATAGGGGCGTGCGTCGGCAGTGGAATCTGTGTAGGTACTTTGGAAATGGCCCGTGACTGGATAGGAAGGCAGCAGACTCAGGAGGCATAGCACAAAAATTTTATTCAAATAAATTCTTCACCCCGTCTGAGCTAAAACTTGAACGACCTCCAGCTCACTCCTCCAAAAGAGATAATCTTGAATATTTAACCTCTATTTTATTCCCACCGAGCAATCTGGCCTCGTCTCAAATCCCTAAATTCACAGCTCCACACGATCTGCCCTTCACTGAGGCGGAGGTCAGGTCGGCACTGTTCAGTTTCAATGTTAAGAAGGCTCCAGGACCCGACAATATAGACTTTAGGATTCTCAGAAATACTTTTAACACTATTCCACAAATTATACACAAATGGTCAAATCTCTGCCTGCAACACCAATATTTTCCAAAAATACTCCGCAGGGGAGAGGTGGTGTATTTCTTAAAGCAAGGGAAGCTTCCCTCTGAACCCTCCTCATATAGACCAATCTGCCTTCTACCAACATTAGGAAAATTGCTGGAAAAATTAATAGTAATAAGATTAAACCACTTTTTGGAAACCCACAAACTACTTCACCCCTCGCAATTTGGGTTCAGAGAGGGCAGATCATGTGAACACGCATTGAAAGAAATACTCAGCTCCTGCGCCGTTAACATACAGTCTGATGAATACACCACTCTGATCTCACTTGATATCAAAGGGGCCTTTGATAACATCGAATGGTTTCATATACTGAACACTCTTGAAAAACTTAATTGCCCGAGTAACCTGGCAGGGGTCATCCGTTCGTATCTATCAAATAGGAAAATAATGATCAATTGGGGGCCAGAATCGAAAGACCTTCAACAATCAAAAGGCTGTCCACAGGGGTCTTGTTTGGGCCCACTTCTGTGGAATATTATAGCCAACAACATCTTGATTGAAATGAATTCAAAGGGTTTCAAAACTTTTGCATACGCGGATGACTTCTCCCTGGTTGTCTCTGGTAGAAGGAGGATTGACCTGGAGGGTCAGGCCCGAGAGGCATTAAACCTTTTCAGCGATCTTCTTTCTCAATTTAATCTCAACTTATCCACTTCTAAGTCTCAAGCACTGACTTTTTCGGAACCTAGACCACTACAAAGGACACCGGTGATGAGGATAGATGGCGTCAGTGTTAAACACGTACCTCATCTCAAAATTTTAGGAATAACAATTGACAAAAAATTTAATTGGCTAGCACACATTAATGAACTAAAAATCAAAACATTAAAAATTTTCCATAACTCCGCGAAAATGGTCGGTAAGAGATGGGGTATTTCTACTAAATTATTAAAAATCTGGTACAACACAATTGTGGACAAAATTTTAACTTATGGGGCAGGTATCTGGGGAGGGTTTCTCACAAAAGAAGCAAAAGCTAAAATAAATTCCGTTCAAAGAATATTTTTGCTCCAAATTTCGCGTGGCTATAAAACTATCTCTACAGACGCCCTCACAGTCATCACCGGGATCCCTCCTGTTCATCTTCAGTTAAAATATTGTTACAGGAAAACTAACATCCTGCAGCTAAATAATACTCAACTAAAGAATTTATTATTCCCCGGTGTAAATGTTCAAAACTCTCTTCCCAGTTGGCAAATTCACCCAGCACAGGACATTGCCTCTTTACTAACATTATGTACTAAAAACAGTTTTTCTCAGTCAGCTCCTGTGGCGGTTTTTACAGATGGTTCAAAAACAGAACATGGAGTGGCGGCAGCCTTCTGTGTCCTTAATAACAATGAATGTACCCACCGATGGTCATGCAGACTCGAGGACTTTAACTCTGTTTTTCAGGCGGAGCTTTTCGCCATTGAAAAGGCCCTGGAGTGGGTCACCACTCAAACCAACATCAATAATAAAACTCATATTTTTAGCGACAGTCTATCGGGTCTGCAGGCCATTGTCCGCCACAGGTCCCGACATCCTCAGGTTCTTAAAATCAAACACCTTTTGAAGGATCTAAATCTTCGAACGTCCCTGGCACATGTTTCTGCCCATAGGGGCGTGGTCGGAAACGAATTGGCAGATTCTCCAGCCAAAAGTGCAACTGAGAATGTTAGTGTTAACATTTCCCTGCCAGCACCTCCCTCTTTTATCAAAAGATCACTCAAACAAATTTTGTTTCGGGAATGGCAGACCTGGTGGGAAGATTCCGAGAATGGTAGATACACCTTTTCAATGATTCCAAATGTGGCCGTTAATGATTGGTCGCTGACACCAGAGACTGCAGCCTTCCTATCGGGTCATGGACCTTTCCCACAATATTTGTATAGATTCAATCGCCGACGCACACCCCTATGTCCTTGTGGAGAGGAGGGTACACCAGAACATTATTATTTCAACTGCCCTATAACAAGTTCATACCACTTAAGAAATCCTGTACCAAAACCAGAGGGCTGGCTCGAAAATATTATTTCTCGTCCATCCCTCTTAATTAAACTAAAAAGAATCTACAATCTACTGATGGATATTTCCAACAGAACAGATTAAATTCACGTCATATCTAACTAGAAGTTTTTAAAAATCACTTCCAGTCCTAAAAATCACTTGAAATGTAATTTAAAGTCTTTCTAAATCATTTCACTTTAATTGTAAAGTTTAATCGTAACGTTTTATTTATATTCTTTCTTTCTCTCTTCACTCTCTCCTTCCTTCCTTTTGTATAAATGTGTGTTTGAACTCCTTGCCCACTATGCTGCACTTCATTGATTCGGATGAAAAACCTGTCCTGTGGACTTTTCTCCAATGTGTATACTATCAACGCCCTTTGTCGGTATGGGACTAAGTCCTGGCGTTTTTGTAAACTTTTTTTTTTTTTTTTCTTATTTTTTCTTTTCAATAAATGGAGAGATCGCCATAGAAGCGCTCAAAATCGCTCCAAGAGTGATGAGCGGCGTCCCTCTCCTTGTTCAATCATTTGCGGTCGCATGCGGGATCAAGGAAAAGGTATATCTTCCGTTTTCTGAGTCCTCCCACCAGGCCTGCCATTCCCGAAGCATTGATAGTTTCAGTGTACTTTTAATGTACGAAGGAGGTGCAGGAAGAGAACAATCTATACTATTATTCTCCGTTGCACCCTTTGCTAAGGAGTCTGCCAGTTCATTACCAAACACGCCCCTATGGGCAGAAACGTGTGCCAATGACATTAGGAAATTTAAATCTTTTAAGAGTTGCTTTATTTTAATAACTTGAGGGTGTCTGGCCCTATGACGGACTATGGCCTGCAGACCCGATAGACTATCGCTAAAGATATGGAATTTTTGATTGATATCATGTTGGGCTATGATCCACTCCAGGGCCTTTTCTATTGCGAAAAGTTCCGCTTGGAAGACTGAATTATAATCTTCGAGTCTGCATGCCCACCGATGGATGCATTCATTGTTTTTTAGAACACAGAAGGCAGCCGCGACCCCGTGTTCCGTTCTAGAACAATCAGTATAGGCCGCCATAGGAACCGAAGGAGAAAAACTATTTTTGGAACATGAAGTGAGTAAGGAGGCAATGTCTTGAGCTGGGTGGATTTGCCAGCTAGGAAGGAGATGTTGCACTCTAACGCCAGGAAGAAGTAAATTTGAAAGATCTGAGTTTTGAAGTTGTAAGATATTCGTTTTATTGTGAACATATTTAAGTTGGAGATGTACATGGGGGAATGTACATGGAGATGTACTCGGGATGGCATGTTAAATTTACATAACTGGCATCATTACGTTCAACAAAATCCATTTGTAACACGAAACTCAACGTTCCAGACGCGATTCATCTTAAATGTTTGGCTTGGTGTGGTTGGCGATCGCTTGATAGGTCCACATGCGTTCCAAGGTCATCTGATAAGCAATACATATTTGGAGTTTCTGGAACATCATCTTCCAGAATTACTTAATGTCATTCCTGTACCCCAACGAGCGGAAATCATTTTCCAACGCGATGGGGCCCTTGCACATTCTTCTAATGCCGTTCGGGACTTCTTCAATCAGCAGTATCCGCGATGGATTGGTCGTAATGGATCAATTCCTTGGCCACCTAAATTGCCAGATATCACTCCATTGGACTTCATGTTTGGGGTTTCCTGAAACAAGAATTTTATCGTACAGAAGTTGCCAGTTTGCAAGATTTAAGCAGCCGGCTCGATGATGCAATAATAAAACTGAGGGATGAACTTTCGCTAAGAACTACTGTGGTTTCCGTTCGTAAGGGCACGTGTCAGGTGTGGGGGTGACCAATTTCAGAAGCGGCACTAAATTTCACACATCCTTTCAAATGCACATGCGCTTTAATCATAAACGTGAGATACTTCATTTTTTTTTTTTTTCATATTCCTTTGTGAAAGACGTGAGGAACGTCATACTTCTTTTATTTCCATTCCATTGTGTTTGTAAACTTAATAAAAATGTTACTTTCCTTGTTTGTCTTTAAAACTTTCTTTTTATCATCTGACAAAAAAGCGGTCTGAAGGCGAACGCTAAATTAGGAACGACCATGGCACCCCGTGAGTCTCCTTCTCAACGAATGTAGAGTTCAGAGATGAATGTATTTCAAATAAAAGGCTAAATTTCTCCTGAACTAGAACACCGATATGGTTTATTGTGGGCTCATTCTAAAGCTTGGGGAATGGAGAAGTTTTTGATAAATTTGACCGATTGGAGCTTGAACGGTGTTTGCAGAATTGCCGCTTAAAGTATTTGGTGACAACTCGATTTTAAACTTCGCCAATGTTTTAGCGCTTGTAGCTCGCCGTCAAATTATGGTATCCTGATGTAAATGGTGTCACCCGATAGGATTTTTTCTGCTTTTACCAAATATGTGCTTATTTTGCGTGTAAGTCTTTCAGAAAGCTCACAAATTTGGGGTTTTTCAGGCGGGATGAAAAAAAACAGATTTTTCTTCTATCTACCTTAACTCGGAAATGATTAGAGATAGGACAGGGTATCTATGGTGTTTTATGCTCCCCATGGGCTGTTCTATCACCTCCTTCCGTTTCGCAGATTATGTCAAACTCACCCTCTCTCTCTCTCTCTCTATATATATATATATATATATATATATATATAGAATATTCTTTATTTGTGATTTCAGCTTTTAAATTTTAAGAACAATAATTATCACATCATGCTTACATCTATTTCATTTCAGAAACTATTTCGATTAATCGATTCTCTACTTTTAATCATTTCTTTTCAGTTTGTTCGTTTTGGCAACCGCCCGGACTTTTATCTACTTATTCGATTTGGATTTGATTTACATGTGGCCATCACCTTTCACGAATACCAATTTTCATTATGGTTAAGTTATTTTATCAGCCAATTTCCTTTTATCTTTCTATTTTTTTTGCAAGATTGAAACTAGTGTTGTATATTGCTGAAATAGCTATACAATATTCAGAAATCTTGCAATCCATGCTGACAGTACTGCTAGTTTCCTGATGAGATCTGTACTGGGTTTCAGCATTTTTCACTCTATTTTTCCTTCATGCATTCCTTTTTATTTCAATAGTATTTTTGGTTAATTTCTTTCAATTTTTATCTTGTGTTGCATGAATTTACTGGATTAATGGATTATGAAAACTATCTCATAGTTTAGGCTTAAGTGATATATAAGTCATTTCTCTTTTGCGTAAGTACTTTAACATGTTTTTACTAATCAGTGAATTTTAATTAAATGGTAATTGTGACAATAACTTTATACGTAATACATCTAACTTTTAATTTCATTGTTGGTATTTTCATCTTTCTCTCATTTGCTGAGAATTGTAAAGGAATTAAATTATTTATTATATATATATATATATATATATATATATATATATATATATAAATATATAAACAGGATGTCCTAAAAAAATTAAAATGCGGTTTGCGGTTTTATGCTTTAACTATCAGAGATAAGTGGATAGTGTAAATTGCAAAATTGTTTAAAATAAGGTAGAAAATAAGATCATGTTCATAAAAAGTTCTTCTCTTTAAGTAAAAAATAAATAAATAAATAAATAAATAAATAAAAAAATGCTACCCCTATAGACAAATTTGGCCAATTAAAAAGAAATTCTTAATAGGTAAAGAATTAAGAAAGAGAAACCCGCTTTTCTATGTTGTTTTCAGAACAACTTCTATATATATATTTAAAAGGATTTTTTTTTTCTTTTTTTTTGTAAAGAGTTAGTTATAAGATAATACTTTATTTTTAAGCTTTACTCTGACGCAGAGAGTTTTATATAAACAATGGTGAATATATTAAACTGTAATTTAAAAGGGGACAATATAGCAATATTAGGATGATCTTCAAAAGGGCAGCAATTAGTACTTTAATTATTCCTTGTTTGACATTATTTTTATTTTTTTAATTATATTTATATTTAAAAAAATATAATGCTGTTTTCAAGAAGGTACATTTAGAAAACTTTAAGAAATAATTTAATTAATTACACTTTCAGTATTTTTTAGAATAAGTGAATAATTATTAACACATATCTGAAAAAAAAAAAATATATATATATATATATATATATATATTTAAATTTTATTGAATATTTATTTAAGAAATTTAAATAATTTACATTTCTTTGTTTGTCATAAAACAAAACTTCTAATGGCTTAATTTGGTTGTTGAGAGGAATTATAAATGTGGCTTTCGTATTAAGAAAAAAAACACGTCTTTGAATATATATATATATATTTAAATTTTTGTTTTATTTTCTGTTATACACATAAGAAGAGAGTATTGGATCCGAGAAAATTTCTGTTTTCGATGGATTTACACATTTTGAGGTAACCTGGACATGATTTAATAATTTAAAAGAAAGAAATTGTCGGTTTTTGTAATACCCAAATATACAAACTATTTAGTGGGCTCTCTTTCTCAAAAAACAATGTCTTGGATCCACAAAGCTTTATATATTTTTTACCTTCATATAAATTAAAACTGATTAAAAATATGTATATGTCACCTAGAAGGTTTCGCTCCGACGCTGCGATTTCTCCCATCTGCCTGATTACTATATCCAATATCAATGTTTTATAAGTGCAACTGACCTGATATGTAAAAAAACAATATAAAAAAAAAAAATTTATAAAAATAATGCTTTTTTATCGTCCTAAAAAGTAGTAAATGAGGCAAAATTTGCTGTACTCAAACCAATTAAAAGATAAAAAGCATTCATTGATAACTACGTCCTACTATATAATAACATACTTTGTCATCAATGAATTCTTTTGATTTTTTAAATGGTTTGAGTACAGAAAATTTTGTCTTATTTACTACTTTTTAGGACGCCTATAAAAAAAGCATTCTTTTAATTTTTTCTTTATTATTATTTTTTCTTTTTAAATTAAAAAGCCGGAATTAAAATTTAAAATCGGAATGGAGCAGGACACGAAGGTTTTGAAATCCATCAAATACTGTAAATTTTTCTGATGTTCTGAGTTACTTATGGGTCACTCACTGATCACCCAGGGGTCACTTATGGGTCACTCATGGTCACTCATATTCAAAGGGATGACCCTTGAGTCAAAATATAGCAGAAAAGTGGCCAATTAAAAGATAAAAAGCATTCATTGATAACTACCTACTATATAATAACATACTTTGTCAACAATGAATGCTTTTGATTTTTTAAATGGTTTGAGTACAGAAAATTTTGACTTTTTTACTACTTTTTAGGACGCCTATAAAATAGCATTCTTTTAATTTTTTTATTATTATTATTTTTTCTTTTTAAATTAAAAAGCCGGAATTAAAATTTAAAATCGAAATGAAGCAGGACACGAAGGTTTTGAAATCCATCAAATACTGTGAATTTTTCTGATGTTCTGAGTTACTTATGGGTCACTCACTGATCACCCAGGGGTCACGCATGGGTCACTCATGGTCACTCATATTCAAAGGGATGACGCTTGAGTCAAAATATAGCAGAAAAGTGGCTTGATGACACACAGACAGAAAGACAGACAGCCTGGCTGAATAAAAAAGCATTCTAAAAAAGCCATCATACAAAAACTATGTTGATTCAAATTAAGTACATATCAGCTGTGTGAAGGTGCTGTTATGCTGCAATTTCTCCGTGTGAGAGAAGACTATATTTAAGCTTCTGTAATAGCATACGATTAAACTCGATATTATGAGAAACTTTGCTGATTTAATCTGGCTGCATATCGGCCAACATGTAATGCTGCTCTCCTTTTCTTCGAATTTTCAATTGGCAATAACTAAACGTTTTTTGGTGAGATTAGTCCCAAAATGTCTGTGACCCCAAATGCGAAATTCTATTGTGAAATTGGAAAAGCTATACTAATTAATTTTTTTAAGAGGTAGGTGGCATTGTTATATAGGTAGAATAATATTTTTGTGATGATCAGAACCTATTATTTTTTTAAAATAAGTTTAAGATAAAGATTTGGTTCGAATTTTATTAATTTACCGGTACCTAAACTGATATTGTATAACTATTTTGCTAAATTTGAAAAATAATTTATTAAATACAGTTTAAAACGTAACTTTATATTCACAAGCATTTTCATTTATTTTTTGAGCTAAATAAAACCTTAAAAAACGTTCATCATAAAATATTTTAAAGGGAGTTAAAACGTAACTGACATTACAAAAGAAATTGAATTGGAATTTGAAAATGTGGATATAAATTCGCGATAATTAAAATGCACTTATTGATCATTAAATGTGAAAAACTTGGTTTGAAATGTCAGAGATGGAATTTTACTTTATTGAATGTAAAATGATCCGAAGAGATAATGAAATGAGTTACAGAAAAAAAAAAAAAAAAAAAAAAAAAAGAACGTGCTAATGCTTATTTTCTAAAAAAAAGTTTTAATAAATTTGAGTTGATTAAAAATATATATATTCTATTGTAGAATTTTTCCAAATATAGAATTCCTCATTTTTTAAGGTTTTCTTTATTAGTTTTCAATTTTAAAGCTATATAATATGAATAATATCTAAGCTTAATAGTTACAGTTATAAAGTTTATAGTTGCATACTAAAAATAAAATACAGTGTGAGAAAAAAATTCCTGGCACACTTTAAACTTTAATATAAAATCAAGTAAATGGCGTAAAAGAGTGCGAATTGCATTACAAAGCAACTTACGATGCAAAGTTTAGTTTAAGGAAAAAAAAAAAGTAGTTTCAGAATTTCCCCTAGATTACGCTACTTCTTTGGTTTATTCTTTGGTCGTTATTACATTTTTGGTTGTTTCTTGTTGTTTTGCTATTGCCGCCTGAGTCTCTAGATTAACTCTTTTTTACTTTTTCTAAGGAAAACTATGTAAAGAACAAAGTATTTCTTTGTGGCCGACATTGAAGACACGAAAAATGAATGTAATGTTCCACAATCTATGTTATCGAAAAACAGGAGTGAATTGCATTATCGCTTGGATTTGATTCGAGCTATACAGAGCACACACATTAAAATATTGTAGTGAATGTCGCAAAATATATGCTCTTTAATTACGGACAATGCACTATCGAAAGCTTTTAAGTCTGTTTTCAAGGGATCATGCAATCCATGACTAAAATTGAAAACTCAATTTTTTATTTCTTGAACATTTTTTTTCATCGTAAGAATCATTGCATTACCAGCCACTCTCTTATACGCGAATATCTTCATTTTATACTCGTATTAAACTTTAAAATATGTGATGGGTTTTGGGCCCACACTTTGCTACATACACATAGGCATAGTTGAACTTTGACCTCATTTTTCATAGGTGCTATTACACCTGCATTTCTGAAAATTTTTATGCATAAAGTACAACTAAATCGCTTATAAAAATAATAACAGTTCTGTTACAATTTAATAATTTGCCCTATAAAAAGAAAATAAAAAGAGGAAAATACAATTTTCGTGGTTCCACTTGCCCCACAATAAAATTGAAGGGCAATTGCAACCTCGGACTCCATTACCCATATACTGTATATTAAGATATATATAATTTTCAGATAGTAAAACCTTTATGAATCGGAGACATTTTTAATTTTAAAAATATCTCTACTCTCCACAGAGTTAAGCATTTTTCCGAAACCTCCAGCTAGTATTTCACGTGCTGAACTTTTTAATACTCCAACAAAATTTTAAAAGAAAAAAAATATGACGAGGATAATAGTTTTCAATGAAATCAGAAAACAAAATTGAAAATGCAGTATATATATATATATATATATATATATATATATATATGAAGCTTACTTATATACTGTATATAAGTGAGGAGGCACGTGGGACATGTGTAAACACTTTGGTTACTCTTCACGACATACAAAGTTCGTGGGGCGTAACCACGGTTGAGAAGCCAAATAGTTTAAAGGATAGCTTAAAAATCAGTTTATGCTTAATATCTACACATAAAGCTTAGTTTCCTTAGCAAAAACTTTGGTGTTTATTTCAGAAGTTTAAATTATCTAAAATTTAATGATTTCCAAGAATTTTTTTCATTCTTTATTCAGTAATTGCTTATAAAATAATGTATTGAAATATCAGCGATTTTTTCTGCTTTGGCCATTGCATATCCATCAGTTTTGTAATACGAATTGGTATTGTTTCATAGCTTTTCGTTAATAGTTCAACAATTTCAGTTGCTTTTATCTTATGAGTTTAGCAGTTACAAACTGCCTGTTACATTAGAAACAATTCATAACACACTTCTAACTGAAAATTATCCATAATTCAAGTGATATCACTTTTTATTTTTTGCCTGAAATCATTTTATGCTTTTATTTACTAAGAATATAAATTTTATTATTTCCAATGATATATACATGCAATTTTTAAATATATTTTTCAAATCTTGTCTCCTCTGGTGTCATATGTAAATCAATTGCTAAAATTTTACTACTATCAAAGTGTAATTAAAATTAAGCATTTTTCAAAATAATGTAATAAATACTTTAAGACTAAACTTTATTAAATACTTTAAGCAAAACTTTAAGAAATATTGCTATGAACAGTCAAAAAAGTAGTCAATAGTTTTCTTTTAATTACTTTGAAGTTATGAATTATTATCGAATTGTGTGATAGTTAATTTATAGTTGTGTCATATGTAAACACTTAATAAGTAATTCTGGAAATATAAAATAATTGTGTACATCTAACACTGCTATACATAATGTTTACGATGCAAAATATATATCTAGAGCTTGAACAAAATTTTCTGTTTTGCAAACCAGGAAGTGCTGAAATCATATAAAATCATTTAATAAATTGATGTCTTGTACAATTTGTATAATAATCGTTTTAGAGAAAAAAAAAAAAAAAAAAAAGAGATTTTAAAAATGAAAATAGATTCTTGTTTTTATGAAACTGAAAAACCTTGTCTAGAATTTGTTGGTGACTTCTGTTTCAAATATAATAGATTTTGTATTCAACATATAATTTAATTCGATATGTTGTGCGCCTGATTAAGACTCACTAACTAACTCTTCTTTTAAGATTTCAATTATTATTTAAATAATTTCTTTCATAAGTACTAGGTTGACGATTTTTTTAAATTGTGACAGTCCTATCACTCAATTAAAGTACCAGATAGAAAAAAAAAAATCAGTTTGAATTAATATGGCTTTTTATAAATGTATATATATATATATAACACAAAATTTTTAAAATTTTATATATATACAAACATATGATATGACATATATGAGATATGACACATGTCATATAAACATATGACATATATACAGGGTGTTCCAAAAGTCCCACACCTCCTCCTAACTCGAAAATGAATCGTAATTTCGAAAAATGGCGAAACGCGTATTTAATGAATTTGAGTGGGCCATCTTTTGGTGATAAATGTTTGGGCCCGGGGGAGCTAGGGGGCCGCTAGGAAGGGCAACTTTAAAATTTCAAATGGGAAGGTATATCTTGTGATGCATCCCTGAAAACGTCTCTTCAAGACAATGAATGTGATATAAATAGTTTCGCCCTACGATAATTATTAAAGGAGATACATGTGTTTTTTAGACTTTTGAAATGTGGATTTTATGCATGTGTAAAACTTTATGCATAAACCTTTAATAATCACTGCAAGACAAAACTATTTATACTAAATTTATTGTCTTGAAGAGACGTTTCCAGGGATGTATCACAAGACGTACCTTCCCATTAGAAATTTTAATGTTGCATATATTATAATATTATATATATATATATATATATATATATATTTTAAAAAAAGGCAAATTTATTGTTCTGAATTTTGGCAAATTTATTTTTTTCTCTCTTTGAAAAATCGAGTGGAAAGAGTTTTTAGCGATTGACAGTTTCAATGTTATTGTCTCTGTGTCTGATCCTTTGGTCACTGAAGATTTTATTTTATCGTAATTTCATTTTATTTTTAAGTTTCATGCATTATGCAAACTTTGAAATTTTAAGATATTTTAAATAAAAAATATCATTAAAAAATAAGCAATTTGTAAACGAAACTCTATATTTCATATTCTACATCTTTCGAAAATGTTTTTTTTTTTTTTTTTTTAGTAATTTTTTTTAAATAAATAATTTATACCTTTAATAAATATAGATAATCTGAATATAATATCTAAAAACACATAGAAAGTCACTTGTCAAATGCCAGGGTCCGTGTTAATAACGTGTATACACAGTCAGAATGTTGTGATATAATGTAAATTAGGCAAGATAAAGTTCACAACTGTTGACCTAGCAACAATTTTTACTCAATAAACCAAAATTTATTGTTAGAAACATACTTAAATTACACTGAATTTCATTTATAAAAGAATTTTTTTACTGACATTTTGTAATCATCAAATATATTTTTTCTACTCGTTTTAAATTACGAATAGAGCATAGACAAAAGAGGTTTAGAAAATTATTCTAATTACAAACTTCTCGCCTAGGAGTCAGTTTTGGCGACATTTGTTGATGATTTAGCGATAATTGTCACAATGTCAACAGGCTGGCATCAAAATTATACACACTGTAAAAAATGTGCCTTTTTTGTTGCTCGAAATTCTCTGTAATTTAAGAAAATGCGCGTAATTTACGAAAGTATTACGTTGTCAGAACGTATTTTCTCAAAGTACAGAGATTTTATTGCAGCAAAAATGGAAAATGTTTTACAGTGCATATATATATATATACATATATATATAGTGCGACCACGTTTCCTACGACTAGCAGTGAGGCCGAGTCCAAAAGTTTAGAGGGATGCAAAATTGGATGAGAGATAGTTATCTGGCAAACATCCAGTTATTCGGTGTTCCCTTATCGCTTGTTTTCTCTCAGTCACCCCTATTTTAACACTGGACTCATTCAATCCGCACTTGCGCAGAGGCTTCCATGGTAGAAAGAAATGTGGTTAAAGAATATGTGTGTGTGTGTATAAGTAGAGTTGTTTTGAGCTAGACATTTGCAATGAAACAGAGACGTATTTTTCTAAATTTTTATTTTATTTCTACAAAACTTTCACTTTTCCCAGCTTACCAGCAGCCAGCGGATCAGGATCGAAGAAAATGCAGAATTAAATAATGAAGCTTTGTTCTCTTGGTAAGGATTCGTTTTTAAAACCAAATTAGATATTTTTGTTAATATTCTGAAACAAAACTTTACACAAGTCCAGACACAGAATTAATTTTTTACAGTTTTAAAATATTTCGCTCGCTATGGTAGCAAAATATATCATTAATAATAATTATTCATAATTGCTTCAGTAAATTGATTTGTCGAAGGAGTTATGAAGGATTATTAAACTTACTTTGTAAATGTAAATGGTTTACAATATTTCTTTAGAAATAAAACCATATATTAATTTGTATATTACAAAAAAACTTTCGGTGTCACTTCCAAAGTTTCCAAAAGTTTAGATGTTTCTCTGACTACATATTCAAAGTAGTCAAAGTAAGGAAGAAGAGACAGAAACCATATATTAACTTGAATATTACAGTAAAATTTACAGTATCAATTCCAAGGTTTCCAAAGTTTAGATATTTATTTCACTAAATATTCAAAGCATTCAAAGAAACATCTAAATTAAATATCGAAGACATGCTATTTGATAAATTAACCCTTTCGCTACCAGAGCCTCAGGAGAAAAACTGCCACCACAGCCCAGACGTCTTATTATTTAAATATGATACCAATTGTCATTTATTTTTGTGGCATGTATCTATAACGTTCTAACTAAGACCAATAAAATCCTGTATCTATTTTATTGTTTTATAACATAACGCGTCTGTGTGCGACACGATTTGGTGCAAACAATTATCATAAATTGATAATGAACACCCGTCACATATTTGTGACGCCGGGCTCAGATAAGAAATTCGGATCGTCACATATATGTGACGCTGGTAGCGAAAGGGTTAAGCTATTTTAAAATCAATTGATTTTAAAAAGATATCGTATATATATTTTTTAAAATTGTATTTATATCTGCATACTAAAACTGAAATGCATATTAACTATGTGATATTTTTCAAGTCTTAAAAACATATTGTGATGTATCTGTACTGTTGAATTATTGGAATTGATCTGTGGAATAGATCTATAGAATTTTATTGAGATTAGCTTATTTACAAGCTATTTTGTAAAAATCTAAAACTTTGAAAATTTTCAATTAATAATCATTTTTTCTTTATATAAATTAAATAAAAAATGAAAGCAATTATAAGATTTTTATTTAATCATAAATAGTATTTTTCATAATATACAAAATTTTAGTTGTGAATATTGATTTTGTCTATTTAAGAATTTTCAAAACTGATGCAATAATGTTATTTTTTCATCATTGATATATATTTTTTAAATTCCTAATGCCTCTTGTTAATGTGTGTAAAATTGAAATAACCTGTTATGTAGTAAAGTTTATATAAATAAGCAAAACATGAAAGTTATAATCGATTTACATTACTGTAGCTTAATAATCCTTCAGTGCACAGGCTTTTGTTGATAAAGAAAAATGAGATATGTAACATTTTGATATGTAATATTTTTGTAACAAATAAAAGAACCAAGAATCTTTTAAATAAGTAACAGGTATATTATTGATTTTACTTTTTTTAAAGCCTGCTTCGGTACACATAAAATATTTCTGTAAATAATGATATTCATATAGTTATCACAATATTCTGGCAAATCTACTAATTTCATGAATGAATACTTTACATGAAATAGAAAGATATCTAATGATTCCTATGTAATCAAATTTCAATAGTAAAAAAATATGTTAGTCTCACATTACCCTTCACAAGTATTGTTTACATCCCTCAACTTTTCTTTCTCTCAAAAAGTAATGCAATTGTGCATTTGATTTCAAAGCCACACTTAGAAGCTGAATGCTAATAAAATAAATAAATAAAGTATGTTGGGAAGATTGCTTTTAGCTAAGTTTATAACTACAAAAAGAACAATTTCAAGATAATAAATGTAAAAAACTATATTCATTTAATAATTAAAAAAAAAAAAAAATCATCATTACTCATTATGCTGGGAAGCATTTTTCTATGTAAATATGAATCAAAAGAAGCGAATTTAATATGGAGATTTTGTAATTAATGTAAATTACAAACTGCAAATTACAAATTACAAACATAAATACATCATTCCAATTTTAGTCTTCTCTGTTGCAATAGATTCTCGATTTTACGTTCCCGAAACATTTAATATAAATAAAAATTAGGACATCGCCGACAAAAAAGTAGCAATATATATATATATATATATATATATATATATATGATGCTCATATGTTTATTTTGGTTACATGGCAATATAACACATCCCCAAAATGCTTTCAAGCTATCCAGTATTCATAAACATTTATTTTTATGATAAATGTTAAAGAGGATTTAACAAAATGGTAATATTAGAAGCAAACTAAATTATTATTGGTGTTATTATTATTATTATTACAAAACAAAACTATTTTATATCTATCAATTCATACCTTTAATAATGTTTAAGATTTAGTTAGACGAATAAATTTAACTTTTCATTTTATATAAAAATATTTTAAAATGTTTAAAATCCAAATTTCTTCTTTTATTTACTTCAATTTTAATGTTTTATCATGTTATCTGAGAAAATAATGCATCGCAATATTTTGTAAAGAATTTCTAAACGTGAAATCGAGAATTTCATACATGAATAAATAATAAAATAATTTTTTTAAATATAATCAATTATAGAAGAACTATTTATAAAATTTGATTCATTATTTGAATAAATACAAACATAATATTCAAATACAGTCATAGCACTTTTGATACAAGAGATACTGGCATATTATTTAATTTTTTTTTTTTTTTTTTTTTTTTTTTTTTTTGTAGCAGCAGCTTAGTTAAGATATTTATGAAAGTATATATGTGACACAATTTATTTATGAAATGAATATAAAAATTAATGATAATTATGAAAGAACATGAAGTTTTGATTGGATTTGTATACCAGAAATATTAGTCTTAAAAAATTATCAATAAAATTTAAAAAAAGTGTTATTTTTAGGTATTATATTTTCTGAGACAACATTTTTATATGAGTTTTAAGAACTATCACATACTAAAAATTCGTGATGCGATTGCATATGCACTTTTATTCTGTTATTTATTTACAGTAGCACTTCAGTCTTCAGTACACAATTACAATATATTCAAGCACCTGTGAACACATTCATTAATAAATTTATTAAAGGCACATGTGCCCCCCGATTACTTAAATTCAGAATTTGTATAATTTTAAAACTAAAAGTTAAAAAGAAAACATGAAATTTCTAGATTTTGTTTTTAAACTATTATTTCAAAAGAAAAAATATTTACAAATTAAATTGTGCGAGAATTATAAGAATGCGAATAATATAGACGCCAAAATTTAAAATTTTATGTAGGGGAAATATTCTTGCATATTATAATATTTGCGGAAATTTTTTGTGTGATAAATTCTCGTTAAAGGTGCTCTTACATTCTATATTATTACAGATAAATGTTTTTAAAATTAACATAAAAAGAATTCTACATATAGGAACTTTTTATAAAGAATCTGTTTTTGGAAGATAGATTGTGTGTTTGCAACAGTTTATTTCGGAAACAAATGTTAACAAATCTTCTAAATGGAAGGCTTTATTTTGGAAAACAAATTTAAACTAATTATTTCTCGAAAAAACATTTGAAATTACGTAGGTTTTGATTTTAATGATTTTTATCATTTTTGTTTAGCTATAAATATTTAGTTTTTAGAAAAAATAAAATGTTTATTTTTTATTTTTTATTTTTTTATTCTTATTTTTAATTAATTAATTAATTTTAATTTTTATTTTTTTTAATTTGACTTTTATAACAATGTATCATTAATCATGGCTTATGAAGTATGTGTAATTATTTAAGCAAGCAGAAACAAAGGGATGAATATAAAATAATCTAAACGAAATAAATCTTAACAATAGTTTTTAAACAATTATATAAAGCGTAATTTTGTTTATACATGATTTTATAATAAACTAGCTTTATTACTATATTCATACTTGTTATTACTATTATTATTTGAGTTTTATTAAGAAAAAAAAAAATAAATAAAAAATATAAAATAAGTTATGGGAAATTAAATAAATATGACACAAGTAAACACAATATAAGAAATATAGCATAAAAAATACAATATATATATATATATATTACAGACGTATGCGATTATATTAAATGCTAAAGTTTTTATATCATAACTTATAATTAGCGTTGTAAATTAGACAGTGAAAGCAGGAAAAAGCAAATGCCATTTTTTGTTTTCCAAAACTAAAGACCATTAATCTATGTAATATATATTATAGACATTTACTTTCATCTACCTTTAAAGATATAATTTGTCACTGACAATTACAATACAAGTAATGAAAAAAAATCTTTGTTTTCATTATATATTTATTAAGAAAAGATAATATACCTCATTTATTTGCTAAAAACTGTTTATAAATATCTATGAACTATTACATTTTTTCGGATACTTTAGGGGAAATAACGTTAATCTAGAAACATGTGGGTAAAAAAGAATTAAACATCAAAATATCTTCTGTCATTTTATTTGCGATAAAATATAACGAGAATATTTCATTCTGTATTATGATTTAAATTTATCGAAAGTTACTCATATCTAATTCATTTATTGAAATATAAATCATTATAAATTCAGTTGCGTAAACATAATTATCCAAAGTAAAAACTACACTTAAAAATTAGTGTCATTAAAAAATTTCTTTTATGAAAAGCCAGTTTTAGAATTCATTTTTTTATATTATATAAAATAAAGCCTTCCTAATGAACAAGCATGTATATATAGTAAATAAGCACTCATTTTGTTCGTATACAATCACACAAAAGTATTTATTTATTTATTTATTTATTTATTTTTTCACTAATAGCAAAACAGCATAAAAAAATGTTTTACATAGATAATTAAATACATCAAACATGTATGTTTTAATTGCATATTTAAATAATTTTTATAAAGGTAATTTTTTTTCCTAAATAAAGTATACATTGCCTATAAGATAAATATATATTCAAATTAATAAGTCCATATAGATTCGTGAAAAATATCTTACATTTAAAATTTATATTACTGAATTAAAAATACATTATTTTTAATTAACTATATGCTATATTATATATTACAAATTTACACAATTTAATCCGTAAGGATAGAATTGATTTGCATATTTTGATCAAATCTGTGACGTTATGATTTAATTATTTACCATATTACTTAATATATAAATGCATGATAAACATGAAATAGTTAGAGAAGTTTTAATTAACTTTACTTTTTCATACCTACACCACTTCCAAAGCTCTTTACACTATACTTTAGCAATAATGAATGAAAAAAAAAAAAAAAAAAAAGCAGGGAGGGCAACAGTTCAAGAGGTAAACAATGATAATTAGACAATAGATGCATAAGTATCTAAAACATACAAGATGTGACTAGAGTCACTGCTTTGGAAATTTTCAAAATATTTGTAATACGAAATATTTGTTTTATTTAATGGTAATTTTAATATAATATAATAGTGATTACTGGATTTAATAAACATTTTGAATTTAATTCATTTTCCATTATCTTACTCAACAGAGAAAAAAAAAGAATTAAAAAGGAAAATTGGTAGACAAGGTTTTGGAAGCATATGTACATATCTTACTTTCTCACTTCTTTTTTATATGTTTAATCAATATCACATATTAGAACAACTAAAATTTTAACAACAGTTTTTAAATTGTAAGTTATGTATTCAAGTAGAAAAAACATTTTTTAAGTATTTCAAAACGAAAGAACAATTTAAGAAACAGAAATTGAGAAAGAGGAAATTATGAATTGTACAGAAACAAAGTTATAATTGAAACAGATGTCCTTATTCTTATTCTTGATATTTTTGCAACATTTGATTCCTTAGCACATTACTTAAAATATTTTTATTTCATAAATCTTCAAAAGCAATGACTCACATATTAGTTCTTGTAGATATCTGCATTTAAACTTACAGCAGCAAAAAGAGAAAAAAGCGCATAACTGTACTTCAAAATTTTAGATTAAAGACCTATGAAAATTATCATACCATAATAGAATACTTTATTATAATATCAATACTTAAATAACTCATTTCTTAGATTACAACTTAATAAATCCTTATGATTCGGCTGTTATGGCGGATGGCATTTCTGTGGAAGCTGCACCGTCAGGCTTTATAAGAGTTTCGGCAATTCCAGTGGCAGCTCCATCTGCATCACCCTCGTCACCTGAGGGCAGAGGACTCTACAATAAAATTATATAATTTAGTTTATATTGCCATAACCAAAAAACAAGAATAATAATATTTTTTCAAACGAAAATGACATTCTTTTAATGTTATTTTGTATATTTTGTTTTCCTTATATCTGTATTTAGCACTGTTCTGGAGAAAAGAGGAATGCGTTAATTTTCTACAATTAACTTGTAACACTTACATTACATTATTTTAGCCATTCTATTACAGTTTAAGCGTAAAATAAGCACTCCCGATGTACTTTAAAAACAGTTTTATTTGACATACATTACCTTCAAGTAAAGTCATCGCTCCCCTTAAAACTACCCCTGTTTGAATATTGTAGCTGAATTCATAAAAAAAAAAAAAAAAAAAAAAAAATGTCTGTTATTAAACTTATTTTCTTTTAATTATTCAGATTCTTCACTCGCACTGCCTTTTGAAACATATTCGACTGTATTGGGATAGTCATGTATATTAATTATAAATTTTAAACGCACCACATATTTACTTAAGCTTCGCATAACAAATAATAATAATAATACAATAATAGCAATGATAGTAATAATATTTGAAATGCACTTTAAGCTATTTCCAATTCATTTCCTAATTTGTTCAAATTCTTTGGTATGGACCATTAAATAAAGAATAAATGTTTTTCTTACCATTATATATGCGAAAGATGCTATTGGACATGAAAAACCTATGCAAATTTAATTTTATAAGTGGGGGTCTAAAAATGTTAAACTGTACCGTTTAGAGATTTCGACCGCGGACGTAAAGCATTTGAATAATTTTGTATGTCCCTATGCACGAACTATTTGTCCGATCTTAGTTAGATGATTCAAATAATACTCCCATGCGATATACATTTAGAATATTGTGTTTAGAACCTCTATAATTATCTTTTATAAATTATACCTCATAACAGTCTCACAGATAGACACACAGGCAAACACACACGCAAAAACCAAACACTAACACCCCCCCCCCCTTTTTTTTTAACACGTTGAGCTCCACGTGAATTCTTAATAAAATCCATTAAAATTCCTTTATGATATTATTCTGTAATAAATAAAAAATAAGCAAATTTTAAATAATTTTTCAGTAATTACCTAAAACAATGTAATATTTTTAGTTTTATATCATATTTTACACTGTCAACCACCAGTGGTTGACGCGGCTTTATATCATATTTGACGCTGTCAGACACTGATGGCTGACATAGCGCTGAACGTGTTAATTCAGGAAACTTCCAGACATGTAATTACCCCAAACTCAGTTTCAAAAATTTGACTCAAACACAATACATTTTTTGTCACGTATAAGTAATAGAAAGTACAAAGCACAAAATACAAAATACGCTAATCAGTGGCAATAAAGTAAAATAAAATAAAAATAACAACAATTTAAAGTAAAAAATTCGAAGAAGTGTATTATAATAATTCGCAATATTCCACTGATATACTTTTAGAAATAGCAAAATTGCATAAAATAGCAATTCTCATAGCCCCAATAACTCTCAGCAGTCAATAACTTACGCTTAAGAGGAAATTACAATATATATAATGTTCGTTGATGAATATAATAATAATAATAATAGTAATAATAATAAAAATAAATCTCGAACATTCTATGAGCAGAATTTTCAACATAATTTTAAATAAATATATAACTTTAAAACCAATAAAATGTGTGAATAATAAATGATTTTTTAAACATTTTTTTTTAATTATTCAATCATACTCACTTGACCATCAATTAATTTCCCTTCTTTTGATTCACCTTTCGAACTTTTTCCGTGCTTTTTGTAGGAGTGATCTAATGATCCAACTTTTGGAGCAGCTTTCCATTCAAGCCTTTTTGACGATATTACCTAGAAAAAGAGAATAAAATGTGATAGAATTTTTAATATTCAACACTGAATATTGTATTTTTGAATTTAAATTGTATAGTTTATTATTTAACATACCATTAAATATCTTGAAACTATTCAACATTCTCT
Organism: Salticus scenicus; assembly: GCA_963930645.1. Lineage (NCBI taxonomy): Eukaryota > Metazoa > Arthropoda > Arachnida > Araneae > Salticidae > Salticus > Salticus scenicus. Next base: position 315,415,887 of record OZ005654.1, read on the forward strand.
TTTTTAAACTTTTGATACAGAATTCATTTTATTATTTATTTATTTTATAAAATATTATATTTTAATGTAAATGAATCGGGTTTTCTAACAATGAGATATATTTTAATGAGCTGTGAGAAATTTTGCAGAGTCGATTGACTTTTATAAACATCAATCAAAAGCTTTTTTTTTTTTTTTTCTTTATGTTCCTGTGAGTTAATGAAAGAATGATTTTTTATTTTAGATAGAAAATTTAAAAATAATAATATTTCTGGCTTTACAAAATAAATCACTTGAAAATCTTTACTATTTCACCTTCTTTCTGTACTTCAAAAGAATCACCATGATTCTAAAAACCAATTCTTTAAATTTTGTAGTTCATTTTGTATAGGTTAGATTGGGTGTTTCAGATTGAATGAAGTTATTTATTTATTTTTTATTTACTGCATTAACATCCGTACCTTTACTGTTTACCTTTTCACCTTCTTTCTATATTTCAAAAGAATCCCCATGATTCTTAAAACCAATTCTTTAAATTTTGTAGTTCATTTTGTATAGTTAGATTGGGTGTTTCAGATTGAATGAAGTTATTTATTTATTTTTTATTTACTGCATTAACATCTGTATCTTTACTGTTTACCTTTTATGTAAAATTCATTTTCAACAATACATTTTATTACATTAAAAAAGTTATGTTAAGGGTACTTGGCCCCACTATATGTTTCTTATAAAAGTTTCCATTTCCATTTAATAATATAGATTGAACTAAATTAGACATCTTTAATAAAATACATATTCATGCAACAATTCTTGTGGTTTTTTATATATGTTTTATGGATCTTAAAATTTCAAACGGCGCTTTCTCAGTTTGTATTTTTCATTAATTCATGATCTTCAAAATTATAACTTCTACATACATTTAAGAAAATATTTATTTATTTTATTTTATTTTTTAGGAGGTTTAAAAGAATCTACGTAATAGATTTAGAGATAGATTTTGAAATTTGTTAATTAGGTTTTGGAAATAAAAAAAGTAAGAAACGCATGTTTAAGTAAAAATTTTCAATAAATAACTAAATAAATATATTAATAAATAAATAAGAAAGATTTTTGCTATATTTTACCAATTCATATCATTTTATTTTAAAGATATTGCAAAATTCAATATAGAGTGTATAGATAACGTATAGAGGTCAATTATAGTTTTAATTTTAGGTGTCCATTTCTATGAAATTTATATTTATTTTTGTATAAAACAATTATCACGCAAAACTATGAACTTTAGCAGTCAGTATATTTTATGTTGTATTTCAAGAAATATATTTAATAACAAGCGAATTATATATTATTGGATGATATATAAATAGTAATTTAATTTAAGTAATCAAAATGGTGTTTCAATATTAAAACTTTTTAATAAAAGAAATATTTTTCATAGGCCTTTGTGTAAGCATTATTTTTTATAAATGGGTCCACACTATTATTTTCATTTTGTGAAATGACTATTTTTATTATTTTGAATTTTGTGAAGGGGACCAATTTTAATATTTTAAATTTTGTAGAGAGGCATGTTTAAAAAGTGAAGTTTTGTGAACAAGCTGAAAAACGGCTCTATTTTTTTCTGGACTGACCTCTGTACATTTTAAAAATATTTTATTGTTAATATATATATATATATACATATATATATGAAAAAAGTAATATATATCAATAACAAATAGACAAAAGTAATGTTTTCCCTCATATATTTAATATCTTTAAAAACAAAAAAGCTTTACTTTTAACTGTTGCCGAAAGTGTTAAAGAAAATTAATATGTTATATTAATCACGACTTAACCGTATATGAGATGTTTCAGGAAATATTTGTAAAAGTTTAGAAATTTAAAATTACCTTTTTATCTCCTCCTCCTGGTTTGTATTTGATATTATCAAAAGAACCTATTTTAGATCGAATGTTCTTTAAATTAGGATTAGGCGCGAATCCCACTGGAGCTTTAATCGGTGGTAACTCTAGAAAGAAAAATATATATTTATGAAACATATTTCTGTTTAGAATTGTTTATCATGTGCTAAAAATTGAATTATTTAACAATTTTAAATTTACACAGGAATGATACTTGTATATATACATATATTTTGTTTTATCAATTTAAAATTAAATAATAATACTTGAAGTACCTTTTTTTCTTTCTGAAAAAAAAAAAAAACTACCTACGTATTTTTACGTTTTGTTCGCCAATGTAGATTTGTATTTTTTTTTTATTCCTATTATTAAAAAAAAAAAAAAAAAAAAAAGTTGCTGATAACATTAAAACGAAGAAATGCACCAAATAGAAATAAATTAGAAATTCTATGACGTAAGTGTATCTAAGTAAATTAAGGCCACATTTATTTCAATCATGGCTGGATGTTCACTTTTTTTTTAAGTTAATTTATAATAATAATAATAATAATAAGAAGAAGAAGAAGAATTTTTAATTTTTATTAATTGTAATTTGTTTAGTTATGTAATAGTCAATCATTTCCAGTTGCATTCCACGGATGTAAAAGAATAAAGTTTAAATAATTTTAAATTAAAACAGATTGATGTATTTCATAATGATACATACTTCTTCCGTCAGAACCTGGTGTTTTGGGTGTTTTTATTGGTGAAAGCATACCATTCTTCTTTTTTGGTGAGGAGGATTTCTGAGGTTTAGTTGGCGATGTCGGTGCCTAAAATGGAAACACTTTGTCAATCATTTAAACAAGAAGTCATATTTCAAAATGCACCGACATAATTGTGAAGAAATGATTTTCACAGTTTTTGGTGTTTGCTTAAGGAGGTTTTTATTCCAAATTGCATATTATATTCAATTTGCTTTGTTTTTATCACAACTTTTAACTGAATTTAAGCTTATTTATATATTTTAACCCCGTATCTACCGATGGTACTTTAAAGTACCATTAGATTAAAAAGCGTGTAACACCGAATTTATGGAAGATGTTCGGACATCTGCGCATGTCGAACGAGCACCGCGGGCTTTCGTGGTCATGTGACCATATCAAGAATTCAGTTGTTGCTTGGCTTTCGGCTGCAATAGAAGCCGGATTGCCTAGCGGGTATATCCCCATTTTGTAACAGCGGGTTTTATCCCCAAAAGTATGTATAAGCGGGTTTATCCCCCCATTATAACTGTGAGCTTTGTCCCCTTCTATCTTTTACGTCAAATATGTGTAGTGTGTGTTGTTTTGTAGTGTGTCGTCGATTAAAAAATATGAAAAATAACTGAAGGTTATCATATATCAATTAACACACACCAATCTCCTACATTAGTGGTCCGGCGAGCCGGAGCTATCCAGCAAATAAATTAATATGGAAAAGCTAAAAAGAATGAAAAGCGCCGTAAAAGGTGCCATAACAAAAATTTAATCCTTCGTTGATTTGAACTCAGAAAATATTTCTTGTTCCACAACTGAACTTGAAATAAAAATTAAACAGCTATCTGAGTTGCAAGGCAAACTAAGTGATATCCGGATCCAATACTATGATATTCCGGACATAAAGGACTTACCTGCAATCGAAAATGAAATAGATGAACTTGAAGATCGCCTTGAAAGAATTGAGGTAAGACTCAATTTACTTCTTAAATCTGTTAAACTTTCTGAGAACAATTCTAGTAAAAATGATAGTTTAGAATTTAAAGGTTCTGAAGAAGTTAATGTCCGGCTGCCGGACATCCCCTTACCTATTTTTAATGGTAAAATTGAAGATTTTTCCCTATTTAAAATACAATTCAATAACTTAATTTCTAACAACACGAAACTAAATGATGCTCAGAAACTGTTTTATCTTCGTGCATCCTTAACTGGTGATGCGAAAAAACTAGAAAGTCCTGATGATACATTTACCTCACTATTTAATGCACTTATAGAAAGATTCGAAAACCACCGAATTTTAATTGACACTCATCTATCAGCAATAATGCATTATGAAAAAATCAATCGGGAATCCTTTAACGAACTGAGATCCCTTATTGATTGTATAAATAAAAATATGAGAGCACTGAGTGTTTTAGATTATAAGAGAAATAATTTATCGGATGCAATACTCATTAATATTATATTATTAAAAGTAGACAAAGAAACAAGAAAATTGTTTGAATATTCAGTCAAAAAAACAGAATATCCAAAATTTGAGGAATTAATGTCATTTTTGGAAAGTCGAAGTGCCACTCTAGAGAGCGTATCTAGAAATTCCGCTGAAAAAATCGTAAATAAGAACAGTTTTCATCCCAAAACGAAAACCTTTATGCTTAATTCTGCATGTAATTCAAAGGTAAAAAATTGTATTCTGTGTAAAAATTTGCATAATTTAAACAAATGTCCCGAGTTTCTAAAAATGAATATATCTGAAAGATTCGATTTCGTAAAACGTAACAAACTTTGCATCAACTGCTTTAATAAATTTCATCTGTCATCCTCTTGTGTGTCGAAGTTTAAATGTAGTAGATGTGGAATGAATCATCATTCTTTATTGCATAAACAAAAAGAAAATAGCAGTAATCAAGACCAAAATAGTGAGAATAATTCTACCCCCCTATCCTCAGACGCCGTTGATACCCTCCCAACACAGGAGTCCCTTTCGTTTATTTTCCAATTGGGAAAGAGAGAAAAAATCTGTATTACTGAGTACGTGTTTTGTTTATGTTCAAGATAAATATGAAAAGAGAGTGAAGATGCGTTTTCTTTTAGACTCTGCGTGTAATGCGAATATATTAATTGCCGATTGCGCTAATATATTAGGATTGAAATCAAAGGTTATAAACACTCCAATTACTGGATTAAATAACTCTTCTTATAACGTTAAGAGAAAAATTAGTAGTATTATTTCCAATGTAGATGAAAGTTTTAAGGAAAACATAGACTTTTTAATTGTTCCCAAAATCACAGATTATATCCCAACAAATAAATTAGATATATCAAAAATTAATTTACCAAATTTAGTAGAGTTTGCTGATCCCTTGTTTTTCCAACCTGGAAAAATACACGGCATTATAGGTAGTGAACTGTTTTATAGAATTTTAAAACCTAATTCAGTTCAAATTAGTGATAAGTTATTTTTACAAGATTCTGTTTTTGGCTTGATTCCTACTGGAGTTTTAGAAGAAACGGTTCCATTAAATAGTAATGAGAATCAATGTTATTTTATAACAAAGTTTGATGAAATCAATGATAACTTAAGCCGATTCTGGCAATTGGAATTCATGTTGAATTCTCGTCCATTAACCCCTCTTTCGGCCGACATAGAGGATTTGGAAATTTTGACCCCTGGTCATTTTCTTATCGGTCGATCGTTAACGGCCATCCCCGAACCCTCACTGACCAACATTCAAACCAATAAATTAAATTTGTGGCAACAAACTTGTAAATTAACTCAAACATTTTGGAAATTTTGGTCTAACAATTACTTAAATAATCTACAGCAAAGGACTAAGTGGTACTTTGAAAAACAAAACGTAAAGGTAGGCGATATGGTCGTCATAAAATAAGATAATTTGCCCCCTCTAAAATGGTTACTAGGCCGCATTACTAAAACCTATATTGGAAGGGATAATATTGTTAGAGTAGTAGATATTCGAACAAAAAATGGAATACTGAAAAGAGCTATTTCAAAATTAGCTATTTTGCCAATTAATGATTTAAAAAAAAAAATATTTTCATTGTGTACCTTATTATATTACATTTAGTATTACTGTATGATGTGCCTTTATAATGTTCTTGTGCATGATTGTATTTTTGTATTTCAGTTTTCGTTTATTATTATATTGCATTGTGTAACATAATTATTATTATATTGCTTCATCTCTAACCCGAACATTGAATGTGCTGTGCACATTGCAACGCGGGGCGGCATGTTCGAACATCTGCGCATGTCGAACGAGCACCGCGGGCTTTCGTGGTCATGTGACCATATCAAGAATTCAGTTGTTGTTTGGCTTTCGGCTGCAATAGAAGCCGGATTGCCTAGCGGGTATATCCCGATTATGTAACAGCGGGTTTTATCCCCAAAAGTATGTGTAAGCGGGTTTATCCCCACATTATAACTGCGGGCTTTGTCCCCTTCTATCTTTTACGTCAAATATGTGTAGTGTGTGTTGTTTTGTACTGTGTCGTCGATTAAAAAATATGAAAAATAACTGAAGGTTATCATATATCAATTAACACACACCAATCTCCTACAGAAGAAATGTCAAAAGCATTTATTGAAATAAAACGTATATAGCTCACCATAATCTCACTATAAGGCACTAGACGCTACATGTAACCGTTTTTGTTCCAGAAATGATTTTATAGAGTGTATTGCTGTTTTTACTTCACATATTTCACGATCTTAACGCGTATTATAATCAATTCCTATATTATCCCTATAATATCCCACCAGTGTTAGAAAAAAGTATAAGGAACACGAAAAGTCAATACGTTTTTGAATTTTTTTTTAAGGTTCAAATATCTTTTTCAACTGTTATGTACTAGTGGTATACTAAAAAAAATAACTCACAAAATCCTCATTAATTATTATGATGAGGTGATATGCATAACTTTTATTGCAGATGTCTATATGCAAATGTAACTAAAAAAATATGTTTCAAATACATTTTTCGTCTGTTTCATAATGCGATTGATAAAGGGTTATATGTCATAATAATGACCAAAAAGGTATTTTTCACATAAAATCAGAAGAAATTTGAATTTTCTGAAAAAATAAAATAAATAAAAATAAATAAATATGCATATTACCGAATTTATGTAATAAGTTTCCTTATAATGCAAAATCACAAATATTGTAAATCGCCAAGCTGGATATTTTTAAATTTAACCAAAAATAGCATTGTTTGTTTTAATTTTTAAATGTATTTTTTAATTTTTAAGAAATTATAATTTTCTTTTTAATTCACAAATATTCTGTTATTATATAAAGTTTCTAATATATATATTAAAAATAATAGTTATTAAGAAAGTAATCCTGGAAATAGGTAACAGTTTCTAAAATTTATTTTTTAGCAAAATAAACTGCTACTCAAACTGCATTAGCAAGTTATTTTAATTACTTCGCTAATCTCAGAAAAATATATTAAGAAATGCTGCGTTTCCGAAACTAATACGTATACCTACGTTTATTAAGATTATATAATAGATTTTTAAAAAATAATTTATCTAAAAAATTCGTAAAAAACAGTAATTATATATCAATTAATAGCTCCAAAAGTATATGCAATCCTCTTCTCTCGTTTATATGAATAACTTACCATAGAAATTGGCAGGAATCAGTTATTAATATATTAATTAAAAGATGCAAAATTATATGCAATATTCTTTATTCATTTATTGAAATTTATTTTTCCGACTGAGTGAAAATAATGCCTGGACCTTGGTTTTCCTTTACCTGCAGCTTATTTCTGTCGAGCTATCTACATGATAGACCAGATGTTTCTGCCTAAAGGTTGTCTGAGTGAGTAATGTCCACCGGCTGTTGGCCTGGATAGCTCAATTGGTAGAGCCTTGACCTTGTAAGTCAAAGATCTGGGGTTCGTCTCCCGGTCCAGGCATTATTTTCACTCAGTCGGAAAAATAAATTTTAGTAAATGATTTTCTTCCCAATCAGTTGATTGTGTGATTTTAATATATTGTATTTCTTTCTCAAATTTTTAATGGTGTTTTCCTTTACCTGCGGCTTATTTCTGTCGAGCTATCTACATGATAGACCAGTTGTTTCTGCTTAAAGGTTGTCTGAGTGAGTAATGTCCACCGGCTGTCGGCCTGAATAGCTCAATTGGTAGAGCCTTGACCTTGTAAGTCAAAGATCTGGGGTTCGTCTCCCCGTCCAGGCATTACTTTCACTCAGTCGGAAAAATAAATTTCAATAAAGGATTTTCTTTCCAATCAGTTGATTGTGTGATTTTAATATATTGTATTCTTTATTCAGTTTAAAATATCAATTAGTTAAAATAGAAAAAAAGTATATATATATATATATATAGCAACAACAAAAACAACAACCGTAATAATAATTAGGCTTTACGCCAGCATTACGGCATGGCGAAAATTGTCATCAAATCCTATGTAGCAAAAATCTCAAAAGTGCACGATAGTTTCGTCGCTTTAAATATTTCCTAAACCTATTTTTCTATTTATATATTAAAAATCATCGAATTTATAATATTTTCATGTTTACACCATTTTGAATAAAAATATAGTTTAGAAAGGGAAATCCACGTATTTGTATTATATGAGAAATGATTTAATTTCAATTTTCCTCGTTTACTTGATTATCGTTGATAGCTCTATAGTTGAATTAATTTTCTCGCGTAGTTTTATCTCCGTTACAGTCCTCCCCCTTCTCTCTCTAATGATGTTATATAACGCAAAAGCAAAGAATAAAATATTAATAATAATAACATATATATATATATATATATATATATGGTCTTGGCAGGCTGGGGGAGTGTTGACGGCGTGAAACTAGTTTAACCCCACAGGCAAGTCCAAGTCTTGCCGCCTGCCTCCTTCCTTACTTTCTTAAGTTCCTTTTTAAGTTTCTTAAATTACTTTTTCATAGATTTCGTTTCAGTTTATGTTTTTCCGTTAAGTTTTTGTTGAGTTAGTTCATTGTTTCGTTTGTTTTGCATGTTGTTAATTAATAAATTCGGTTTATTCATGTATGTTTATTTCAATATATACATATATATATATATATATATATATATAACATACATTTTCATATTTATAGTAATTTCAGAAACTTCTCTTAAAAAGAGGCGAAGCAATACATTTGTACTTATTGGTAAGACATTTATGACTTTAAATTTGTAGTGTTATTTAAGACAACTGAGGTAGGTATTAAATATAGGAATTATAAACTATGACAAATTTTAACTTAGTTTAGACAACTAGTATTATACTAAATTCTTTTTAAAAAATTCAGGGGAAGAAAAGCAAACTTACTTTCAGCACTTTTGGCGGAGAAGCTGTTGGGGAGATACCTAGAACGAAGAAAAAAAAATGTTTTTTTTTTTTTTAAAGGAAAATTGAAATCAAACATTCTAAAATATTTTACCTGAGTTGAAGAATGAGGTACTTATTATTGTTTTAATAAACTAATTTAATTTGATAAACTATTTTTAAATGCTGTTCATCACAGATTATTTTAACAAAATGCAGAAGAAATCAACCGTAATTTAATTAATATACAGACTTTTACATTGCAATTATTTCGTTTTAGAACATATTATTTATAAATACATAGATCAAATAGTCTTTTAAATCCATTGCATTATTGCATAACTAAACGTGGAATTTTAAATTGGACATTTGTTTTCCTAGCACCATCCGTTCTTAATGCATGATGACCAAATGATAATGCACATAGCTGCACATTCCTTGATTTCAAGGTTTTCATACTACAAAATGAATATACCATTTAAAAAATAATCTTAATGCTGTTGATATATTTAATCAAACTTAGAATTAAATTTAGATACATGATATTAAGTAACGATGGTTTTTATATAATTATACTTCAATCGTATCAAATGTTAACTTTAGAAATCAGTGTTTACATTTAAGTTAAGGTGATATAATGTTAAGTGATATTCAGTAAAAAAAAATAATCAAAACAACATATCGTTTTATTATTTTTATTATTATTATTATTACTACTATTATTAAGATTTTATTCTCTTTAAAGTTCATACTTATCTGTTATGGTGTAAAACTTTCGAAACATTTTCAACAGATTTTTATTGAAAATCATTAATATTTTTATTTAACATTTAAAAAAGAAACAATGATTACTTTATAAGTATTTCTGATTTATGAATAGCATTGCATTTAATCAGAAAATTATTCAAATGCCTTAAAAATTTTACTTATGAACCGCTGATTGCAGAATGAGGACACCTCCACAGGTCAAAAATAGACAGTTCATGGACATACGTCCATGGCGACAATTTTTGAATTATTGAATTTTAGTTAAAATGTGGTATTTGTAATTGGAAATGCAATATGAATACTGTGTAACTTTTTCAGAATTTTTAATTCACATAAAATTGATAAAAACAGTTTTATGTGGCTTCTGTAAAAATTAGGTTTTCTGTGACATGTCTTGTTCCTGAAATCAGCGATTCAATAACAAAAGTAATAAAATATTCTTTGTAAAATCATTGCGCAAACAACTATACGAAAATGATTTTATTTTTATTTCTGTTCAAAGTTGAATACAAATCTTTTTCAAACAAGGCTATGCTATCGGAAAAAAAAAAAAAAAAAAGAAAAAAAGAAAAAAAAAAGTTTTTCGAATATTTAACTACCTCTAACTCGTTTTACAATGTTTGTTTCTTTGCTATATTTCCTTACATCAGTTTTGTTATATCTATTTGCGGCATTAAAATTTTCAATGTAATCTCTTGGACACAAAAATAAAACTGAAATTAAGTGCTGCTAGTTAACTTTTCGTTAAGTTCTAAGCTATATATTTTCATATTTTAATTACAAACAGATGTGATTTTTATTTTAATATGACCTATTTTTTTTATTATATTTTTAAATTCAGTTTTCAATTTTGCCAACATAATTAAAAATAATCATATTTTAAAAGCAGTTCAAATTTCAATTCACCAGTTTTTTGGATTTCTGCAAATAAGAACTTAAAATTCTATGTCACTGATATGCCTTATGAAATGTCAATAAGAGATTTTTTAAATTAAAAGTAATGCACCTCTATAATTTGTAATTTCGTTTTAATGCATTTATAACGGCAGTGTTGCTATGATGCGTACTTTATTTTTCTCTCATTTCCACCACTACATTTACATAATAACCTTTACAATTTGTTTCCCCTATCTATTAAAGGGAAAGATGCTACATAAATATAGTAGGAAGAATCAAGGTAAAAAGGCAGAACCATGGCTGGAATTGAACTGAAGAATTACCAAACTGTAAGCGAGTTTATTTTTCTATTTATTTTTTACCACTAATTAAATTCCAACTACTCGTTGTTCTCGTTGTCGTTGTTACTGATCCCCGAAATGACCTAACAAATTAGACCAAATCTACTAGACAACAAAATTTTAAAAAGTCCAAAAAGAGGATGTTCCCCAAAAAAACCTCGTCCAAAGTAAAACCAAGTCAGTTTAAATTATACATAGGTGAATCCTGAGTAGCCTTACATTGGATGCAGGTCTCTAAAATCTTCTGACCATTTTCAAAGGAGAGACTTACCAAGTGTCCACTGGCAAAACGTGATATGCAGTTTTGCTGACTTCTTTGTCGCTCAAAAGTTAGAGCACCTACAGGGAGATTTTCTCAAATAACAGTCATGTACTGGGGAAACAATCCAGCGATTCCTAATTGCTTTCTTGTACTCGGAAAACACCTCACTTAAGTGCTAATCAAATCCACTGGCAAAACGTGATATGCAGTTTTGCTGACTTCTTTGTCGCTCAAAAGTTAGAGCACCTACAGGGAGATTTTCTCAAATAGCAGTCATGTACTGGGGAAACAATCCAGCGATTCCTAATTGCTTTCTTGTACTCGGAGAACACCTCTCTTAAGTGCTAATCAAATCCACTGGCGAAACGTTATATGCAGTTTTGCTGACTTCTTTGTCGCTCAAAAGTTAGAGCACCTATAGGGAGATTTTCTCAAATAACAGTCATGTACTGGGGAAACAATCCAGCGATTCCTCATTGCTTTCTTGTACTCGGGGAACACCTCACTTAAGTGCTAATCAAATCTGGTCGAAGAGTCTCTAAAGAAGCAGCCAGACATGAGAGGGAATCCATTGGATGTGCATCTCCGAATTAATTGAAGGTCTAGAAAGTATATGTTCAAGATGGAAATGCCAGCTCTGTCCCAAACATTTGTCCAAATGCTTAGATGTTGAGTTGAAAATCAGTTGTCTGTTAAGATGCATATATCCAAAAAATTAGTCTCAACATCATTCTCGACATAGCTCAGGTCTCTTTCGATAGCGATGAGCTAGGATCTAAACACAGAGCAAGAATTTGAATTTCTATTATTAAATCTAAACGTAGGAGTAGGAGTTTTGATGAAGATACCACTATCAGAAGGACCTTGATCTCTTTTACTACCATCTCTATAGATTTAAATAGCATCTTTAGGTATACGACTAATAGTTTTAAGGGCAATCTCTCACATGAATTCATGGTTGTCGATATTTTTATGAACAGGGTTTGAAAGCTCGGTGTGAAAGTGGACACGAAAGTAATTCACTGACAGGATTAAAGCATGGCCCCAAAAAATGATGCTCAATCTGGCAAGGAGGGAGCAAAGTTATAAAATTTTGCAATGTTACTTGATAAATGAGACTGTTTCTCTTCAGTCTTTGATTGTTGTCACTTACTCAATTTCACTTAAGATCTTACTCATTGTTAAGTTCTCATATTAGGCTGTCCATGAGATGACATCTTTTCAGACTGATCAAATGTTTTGAATTATTCTATCATCGCGTGCGGCAAACCATTTTTTAAATTGTGATAGAATTAGTTCTTTATTTAAAAAAAAAAGTTAAATTTAAAAAAAACTTTATTTAAAAAAACTCCACATATATGAATGAATCCTTAATTTCACTTAAAATAATATAGATATAAGTATATATGCTATTTCTCTAACTATGTCATTTTTAACAATGTGTCAGTACTTCAACTGAAAACAGCGCTTACTCTCCTTAAAGTCAAAATTACTTGAGAAAAATCAGAAGGTACTTATTTTGATTTTCAAGCATATATTTTGTTAACAGTATACCTCTGTTCGTTTCGCAGAATGTTAGTGAAATTAGCTTATTAGTTCACAATTATTTGAAAAGTTTCTAAGGTGACCATTAAGTCCTTATAATTTGGAAATTTCCGGTTTAGAGTAATTTTGAAAGGCAACATCAATTAACTGGAAAAAGAATTAAAAAATCTCGTTGGATTTTCTAAGTATTTAAAACATTTCACATTCAATGACAATGGACTGTTTAACATTTCAAAGGTTTTAAAATAGCTAGTTTTTTTTTGCTAAAGCATACTGATGATACAAATGCGTTGGAAAAATTGCAATAATTTGTAGGCTTTAAGTAAACACATATATGTATTGAAATTTGTAAGCAACTTTACCAAAAAAGTTGATTTACAAATGTGTAAAATTTAATCATTTATATTATTATCTTTTAATTATGTAAATCCAAATTATTTTTCCCCATTTTTAATGATATCTAACAACTAGCGAAGTCAATGTTTAAGAAAATGAAATACATTTTGTTTGTCTTCTTTTATCACTCCAAAATAATGACCAATGAAGTGCTCATTAACTATGAACACTTCATACTATATATTTCTTAAACTTCTTATTCATTTCGACTAATGTTAACCCATTTTTACAAATTGTGCTGAAAAAAGCTCTGTTTGAAACAAATGCCTATAAAAAAAAAATCTTTTTTTCAAATAAATTTAGTTAGAAAAGAATTTCTAAGATGTTTTTGCTTTAAAAAGGAAAAAGAAGAAAAAAAAATAGAAAGGAAATATATAAATAATATCATCATTTGTGTTACAAAAAAATTAAAATAATACAGTAAATAAAAATTTAAAAAGCATAAAGCTAATTTATTTGTTCCTAAAATATTCGGAAGAAGATTCCTTAAAAATTTTTTATTGAAGTAAAAAATAAAATGTAGTAGCTAGGAATTTAAAGCTAAAAAATCAATTGGATCAATTAAAAAACAAATACTTTAACATTAATTTAAATATCTATCATGTAAGCTTAGTCAGTTTCAGCAAATGCGTGCATTGGTAAAGCTATCTGTCTAAAGATTTCTATCTACATGGATATTTTTCAGTAGCATTTCCAAAAGTTTTTTTTTTATATTATTTTATTCTTTTTTTTTCTTTTCTTCTTTATAAAAAAAATATTGTTTAGCAGTTTAATTAGAAAACATATGATAAGCTTAAAGGTAAACGAATAACTTTTAAAATGTTTGCAAAGTGTTAATATCTTATTTTAGAAATAAGCCAGAAGACATAAGCAATGAAGCAGGTACCTGATTCTTAAAAATACATTATTCTGAAAATTAGTTTCATCCTTCGGATTGTAAATGTTATTTTAATAATTTGTAATATTGTTTATTTGTGTTTAAAACACTGAAACTGATTCAACTTCACATACCTTCAAATGGAGATATTCTTCCAACTGGATACAAATTTTTTCCCCATCCACCGCTACCTTTTGGCACAAGGCGAAGCTGAGGCAAAGACCCTATAGGGGAAAACCCGACGAAAAAAATTGCTCAGCTTTGCATGGATGTTCCATGATTTTAGGTGCAGGTGCTTATGTGCATTGAGGAATTTTGTGTCAGAAGAGCCGTTGCAAAAGAAGAAAAGTGAGAGAAAGTAATAATTGAAAGAAAACATGCTTTTAGAAGAGAGTGATGACATTCGAGAGCCAAGCGTGACGAAGAGACCGATTTCCAGAAATAATAATAAATATATATATAAAACATAGTACAAAACTTTTTAAAAGAAATAATACTACACTTGCAAAAATTAAAACTGACATATTTTTAAGTTCAAATTTTACGTAATTTTCAGCCCAATGAATAATGTTAGTGAATTTAATTCTTGTTGTAAGATGCCCCTTTCGTGTATTATTTTTTATGCTTATTCAATCATTTATACGAATGAAATATTATATATATATATATATATATATATCCTTATAAGGCAAAAAAGTTTAGTGAATTTAAATTGATTTATTTAATTTTATTTAAACAGTAAACTTTTGACAAAATTTTTATTGTAAGATTAACAAATTAATAAATTTTCATCTAAACAAGAGTTATAGTTTTGCCTTTTACAGTTAGCAGTGCATCTAAACTAAATAAAGAGAAATTTAAATATTATCTAATTCTCAAATGGAACTGTCTACGCTGGTGGCCGTTTTTTATCATTGTCACAATCAGTTATTAGAAAAGAAGTTAGAATGACCGTATTAGAATTTCATGAAATAAATGTTTCTTTATTTGGTATTAGAAATGCTTACGTATTTAAAATTTTATACTTAAATTTATATTCTATTCTTAAAAAAGTACTTATTTTGTATATTTAAAACTAGTAAAGAAGCGATTTTTCTTCTCTTTCGTTGTGAAAATAACCTACATGAAATAAGATATCTGTCTACATTGAAATGACTATTTAGTTCCCCATCGTACTATAAATGTGAAAAACCTAGGTGATCGTGAAAATCATATACCTTGTTTTAATGACAATTTTATACATTTTGCGGCATGATAAATCCGAAAGCCACAAAAGTGATATGACATTCTTCCGTAGGTTAGTCAAATAGTTAGTTAGGATATTAGACTGTGTATATATTATATCCAGAACAAATGATAGTAGAAAAGTCAGACGAGTTTTATAATATCACTAATGATACTGCAAAGAGCCATATTAATTCACAATTTTCTAATTAAAAAGCTTCGTAAGTTCTTCTTAATTTACGACTTCTTAACCTGTGAGACTAGGTTAAATTTCTGCTTAAATATGCATTAAAAGGAATATTTTATTATTATTACTATTATTTAAGGTGTCAGACCAGATGATTTATAATGTTTTTTTTTTGTGATACTGACATGAACATCCTTAACAATGGAAATTCAAGTTTGAAAATTTCGTAAGTTATTTGAAATTTACGAATTTTTAAACATGGCAGATAAAGACGACATTTTGTATAAATATCCATTATGAGGATTACTTTCATCGTGAAGATATCAAGAGGCTTTTAAAATATCATTATAATATTGGCTTGAAAATCATTGACTACGAATATTTTAATGCGTTAAACTTCGTAACACACACACACACACACACACACACACACACATATATATATATATATATATATATATATATATATATATATATATATATCGGGTGATCCAAGAGTCAGGACAAACTTTAAAAATGAATAATTCGAAAACGAATCAAGATACAAAGATACGGTTTGCACCAAACGGATGGAAAAGAAGCCGGGTTTTGTGTGGCAAAGAAATAAAAATTAGTTCTGTTGGCGACCAACAGATGGCGCTACCGTATTTCTGATGTAGGATTATGCAAAGCAACAAACGATATAAAAAGGAACAACTACAGCAGGTAATGGTAGTCGAAGCTTATATGCATCGAAATATCGCATTCTCAGTCGCTACTTTAATCACGCATGGCCTCCAAGATCTCCCGATCTGACACCCTGTGACTTTTGGCTGTGGGGATTCTTGGAAGTCAAAAGTGTACCGCGACCAACCGGCATCACTAGCAGCACTGAAAGATGCCATCCGCCAAAATGTGCCTGCCATAACGCAAGAAATGCTACTAAATGCTGTGAACGATGTCGTGAATCATCTCACAGCTGTACTTCTGAATGATGGACATTGAACAGTTACTGTAGTAGTACTAATTAACTGTAATTAAGCTGACTTGTAAGTTTTCAACATTTTTTTTCATTTGTAACTCATCATTTTGTGAAATAAAACACTATAGCGCCATCTGTTGGTCGCCAACAGAACTAATTTTTTTTTAATTTGCCACACAAAACCCGGTTTCTTTTTCCTCCGTTTGGTGCAAACCGTATCTTTGTACCTTGATTCGTTTTCGAATTATTCATTTTTAAAGTTTGTTCTGACTTTTGGATCACCCGGTATATATATATATATATAGATATGTATATAAAACGATTTTCTTAACATAGCGGAATAGAGTAGTATTTCACATAAACATGTATTATGTGCATTGAACATACGATGAAATTACATTAAAACTTAAATATGAAACTGGCCTTAATAATATAAATTAACGAATTAAGGTAAGATAAATTTATCGAAGTGAACATACACGGGGATAGACTAGTGGGACATTTCAGTCTTTCACCGTCTCAAACGATCGGCCCAAAACATTTCTTTTAACATAACCATAATGCTTTGTAGTAGAAATATATGAGAACTGATATATGATGGTGAAATGAACAGCGCTCACATGTGCCAACTATGTTTGATAAAAAAATTCGAATTTCTGTTTTTCATTTATCTTTATAGAGGAATCTTTTAGATTACCAAAACACTTTTCTTGCAGGTAATTATTCGAGCACATCTGTTTTTTGAATTAATTTGAAATATTAAATTATTTTTTAGGCTTTGTTGCTCAAAGAAATGTTTAAACGTTTTCGGCCAAAGTGAAACTTACGTTCGTGAAAATAATTTTAAGTTATATTGTGTAATAAACTATATAGATATATATTTTTAAGTAATACTTGTGTTCTGATTTCGAAAATCAAATGGCAGTTTTGGTTTTTTGAATATAAAATATAACCTCACAATACAAAAATAATATCAATAGACAATGACGGTAAGTTACCGAATGTCAAATATTAATGATGTTAGATGATATTAAAAAAATATAAATAAAGGGAAAATATGTACAGTAACGTAAAATATATTCATTTCAAAATCATTTACATTAAAAAATAAAATATTTGTAAAATTTAAATTTTAAAATATAAATATTCGTATTATTAAAAAAAAAAAAAAAAAAAAAAGAACATAACATGTTTATTTTTATTGCGAATATCATTATTTCATGTTTTGGTGATAGATTGGGATTCATTGAAGACAATAAAATTGTAAACAAAACAAATGATAAAATTGTTTGAATCATTTGACAATAATTCTTGTATTTGGGTCTTATTTTTAGTATGTAACTAAATTGATAATTATTCTATTCAGTAGAATGGTAGCTCATATGTCGTTTTCATAAAATGTAAGTAAGTAAAAAGGGAGAAAAGGTATTTTGTTACAGAAATATAAAAAACAATAAATTTCATACCTCTTCTTCCTTTAGTGGGAGAACCAGACCTCTTTGTTGGCGATTTCGGTAATGGTTCCGGTTTTTCTTCAGTTTCCTCTTTCCCAATATCTCTTTTTTCTTCTTCTTCTTTTTTCTCTTCATCTACTTCTGCCTTTTCTTTCTCTTCAGGTTCTTCTTTGTCTTTTTCTTTCGATTCAGCACTTTCTTCAGGTTCTTCTTTAGATTCTTTTTCTTTTTCCTCATCTTCTTTTTTCTCTTCCTAAAAAATAATATTACTTATTAAAATGTAAATATATATATATATATTGAATTTTTTTAATAATTATAAAAATAATAATGATAAACTACACTATAAAGAAAAATAAAAATAAAATAAAGTTTAAAATTGCATCTCAATTTCTCAAAAGAAACAATTTTCGGTGAGCCAGAAAAAATTGCAACAATTTACACATTTGATTATGTAGTTTTTCTGTTCTGCGTACGGAAAATTTATATCGAAGAATGAATTGAGAAATGTTAAGTAGAAAAACAAATTTTTGTTCCTTTTCTTAAAGTTAATATCGTCGCCTACATTGCGGTGGATTCTGGCTGGTAGAATTGGAGAATTTTATTTAATGCGAGAAATTTTACGGCGTATACTACGGAAAAATTATATTGTATACGAATATTTTCTGTACTGTATTATTATAGAAATCTTTTTTGAAGTATTTTTAGCATAATACAGGGATATTTTCTTGAAACTTTGCAACCAGGAATTTCTACAATATAAAAGGATTTTAGTCAGAATGTACTTCTCGTGTATATTCTTAATGAGACAAATATTAATATCAAATCAAAATAAAGTGTTGCATATTTCAGGTATGCCCATTTTATATTCCGAAACACCACAAAATGTTCCAGAAACGTAATAGTCATATAACATCGAAACATTGTAAATATTTCAGAAACGATTCAGAACGTTCAGTTTACTTTCCGATTGGTTTCCAAAATGTAGAAACGTCCGTGATCGTAACGAAAAATCCGATACGTAACAGAAACGTTTCAGTCACTTAACAGGTAGAATATCAAAAAGACGAATGTTTGAGAAAAGTTTGAGAGAGCATACTGAAATGCGTTACGATAATAAAAGATTCTAAGTTTTTTGCAACATAACTGAAACGGTTTTTGGTGTATGGGTCAATTGACTGAGAAATTTGTTTTACGTAGTATTAAAAATCAATATGATTATGTATATTCTTTCAAGGACTTTCGTTTGATGTTAAATTTTTCGGAAACGTTTTTATTCTACCAGTATATTTATTTATGCAATACCTTAGTTATGGAATATTTTTTGACTTCTTCTGTTGATATGCGAACACGAAACTGTTTAAAACATTCTACACTAGAATTTTGTGGTGGTAATTATGAGAGAATATCAGAGATAAATAAGGTTTTGAGTATATTTGAATGCAGTGCACTAAACTGATCAACAATAACTTTGTTGACCAGTTAGAAGTTCCGAAACGGCCGTTCTTTTTAACATTGCTTTATTTTTCTTAGTATTGCTAGAACAAAGTATCTCCTTTTGTATTCAATTAATAACTTTGTTTTCAATTAAAAAATTTTTGATATAACTCTTGGCATTAATAGGGAAGGAACCAGTGGGCATACTAATTTGAAATAACAGCAACTAGAAAAAAAAAAGAAAAAAGAAAGAAAGAAAAAGGAAGAAGGAAAAAGTGGAGAGAAGGAGAAGGAAAAAGTATGCAGCGTCATAAGTATGTATATAAAAAATTGAGATATATAGAAAGACAGGAAAAAAAAAGAGTGACTATGAAAAAACTGGAAAACAACTTATAGCAAACACAATTTATTGAAATGCGTAGATTGCAGTAATAAAATGGTTTCAGTTTAAGGTTGAGTAAATTAATTCTTTTATCTCTGCAGTAAAGCTAGGCAATGAGCAATAAGAAACGGTATGGGATTTACCTCCTCTAAGGGTAGTCCGAAGACATTACATCGTAATTTGGGTTTTCCTCGAAAGAGGTGGTTGGGTTTTCCTCCACTTCGTTAATTCCCAGAGGTATTATTTTACAGAATATGAGGGCCATTGAAGCCACGGCGGATTTTGCGTGCACACGCAACCAGCACACGACGGTTTTTGTCCTACTCTCCAACACGCAATATTCTGATTATCAGCTGCTCGAAATTTTACAAACCGGGCTACGATGTACGTTAGAGAATGGGACATTAAATTTGTCATTCGAACCTAGACTTTCAACCTAATGTTGCCTTTCCACCACTATGCCTCAAACACAAAATTAAATAAAAACTGTTGTAGTCTAATTTATTGCAGTACAGCATTCAAATTACTGCAAGGACGAAGCTCCACAACAACTTTCATAGAAGGTACTCCAATAACTATATCCATTCTAAATAAATTATCGTGCAAATTCCAAAATAAGATATACTATAAAAGTGCTCAACTGACATTAATGTAAATGCTTACTTAATAATTTTCTGTAATGTGAAGATTGGACAATACAAGAAAGTTTGAACGTTTTAATACATAAAATCCAAAAGTAACTTTTTTTTTTTTTTTTTTTTAGATATTTCAAAATCATTTTTTTGCACATAAGATGTTAAGTTATTCTAATAATTCCGTGAGAATCTCGAAGGAATGATGTAAGATGAGGCAACATGTCTGGAAAAAACATGAAATCAAAATTGTAACCGTAAAAGCCATTAAATAGCACAGTACTACATAATGCTTTGGTAGACTAAAGATGGCTCTTGTGGTAGTGCTGTCATAGCGGCAGCCATCTTCAGTAAAAAACAATTAACTTCAAACGTCATATGTCAACTTCTGTTATACCATTCCTCCAAGGTGAGCAATGAAGTCATGGTGATTGCGCTGTTGCTTCGCTTTAAGGTCTGTTGAATCCATTAATAATACGTTTGTGTGACATTCCATTAATAATACGTACGTGTGTTTGAAAAGTATATATGTAAGTCAGGTGTATTTTTTCCGTCATAATTTTCATTTTATAACAAATTCTAATAACTTTAGAAGTTAATGTCTTTGTAAACTCTCCCCAGTGAAAAAAAGAAGAAGAAATGATATTATAATTATGTAACACGGTGTATGATAAACAAACCAAGAATTTTTATTAAAGTTTTAAAAGTTTAACAGTGGACTTGCCCAACATTTAAATTATAGTTTGATTTGTTTATTTTGATTTATAAAGAGGTTTTCCTTCTCTCTCTCTCCTTCTTTCTTTCTTTTCTTTCCTTTTTTTTTTTTTTTTTTTTTTTTTTTTGTGTAGTGAAAATAAGTAATAGTAAAAAAATAATCATATATTTTTTTAGTAATCAAAATTTATTTGTTGAAAAAATAAGACTGAATATTTGAAATGTATTGCTATTAACACCTTTTAAAATACAGGTTTATTCAAATCAAATTATTCTGGCTTGAGACGGCCTGATGAAAAAAGCAACATTTTCATTTTTAAAAGGTGCAGATATCAAGTCATAAAAAATTTCTTGGTAGAAAAAACTGTTTCAACAAAGGCCGCTAAATGCAAATGAGGTGCTACGATCGGTTTAAAGTAAGAAAAAAAAGTAAAGTGAGACAACCAATAAAGACAGGTAGTTTAGCAGTTTTAGCAGACAAAAAAAAAAAAAAAAAGAAAGAAATAATAATAAAAATAAAAATATCGCAATTTATATGGAATGAAAAAAAAAATCACGATTATGTTTCATATTGAATAAGAAAAATACCAAGTTTCTGAATTTTTGGGATCTATTTTTAAAGTCCATTTTTTCTCCAAAATGTCCAAAACACTTTTGGACATTTTGGTTAATGTTTTATATGACTAATATATAAATGTCTCTTTTTATATCTAATCGCAAATAAAAGTTTGTTTAAAAGTTATTCGAGAGAATCAGCTTGAATATTATCTAACAGTATTTTCAGTTGCACCAAAAATACTATAAAATTCGGAAAAATGAGTATTATTTTAATAGTACTTTTTACACATATCTAAATATCGCTCTTAATATAAAATAACGCAAAAAAAAAGTAAAATTACATATTTATAAGTGCAAATTTATTGCGCAGTCCGTAAACGTTTTGGCAATATTTTTTTAACAGTATTCTTTTGCAATATTTATCTGCAATTAAACCATGCGCAGATTATTGTTTGTAAATGGCAATATGAAAATATTTTACAAATTACAGTAGTTTGGCACCGGCAAACGTTGTTTAAGGGTTATGTAAAATTTTAATACTATCAGAAAATATCTCATGGTATGAATTCAGAAAACAGCAGAACACACACACACCAAAAAATAAAAAACGTAATAATGAAATCTAGATGCCGCTTAAGATTACCTGTTGTGCAACATGTTTATTTATTTCGTTAATAAGTGCTTACAGTCGGTAATAAAAGTATTCGAACACTAGCAAAAATTCCTATATAAAAAAAAGTAGAGTTAATACTGTTTTATTACATAAATCCTTGTCTAATCATGTTTTTAGTCAGTCTAAGAAAATGATTCGACAAGGATTTATTTAACAAAACGGTATTAACTCTACATTTTTTATATAGGCATTTTTGCCAGTGTTCGGACACTTTTGTTACCGACTGTGCGTTGGATTATTTCAAAAGTCGTTTTATCTGCGTGAATCTTATTCCTAGATATTGAGCGCCTTTTAGCTTCGGGTGAATTTATGTAGAAGGCTATAGAAGGCTTTATTTCTGCTTTAATTTTGTATTTCAGATTAAGTTTGAGAAAGAAAACTGGGAGTGACATTGGATATCCGGTCTTCGGAAAATCAAAGAAATACATATTATAATACCTACGTATGAAGAAATTATGCAGATAGGTGAATGGCGCACGTAAAATTCGTCATAGCCGTAATGTCTCCCATGTTCCCTTTAAAATTATAACTCTGGGGGGGGGGGGGGGGGGGGCACCGAAGCGAAAGAGGCATTACTCCATTGAGGATCGAATTTGTGATGGTATGTCTCAAGATCTTAGGGATGTGTCCCAGATTGACGCCAACAGCCCAAAACTCACTTATTCAGCTCATCCTTTTAAACATTTCAAGTTTCTTGACGAGCTCTTCTTCCCTATTTGTACTTTTTTTTTAATATTATTATTATTACTCCTCACCATTTTTTAACTCGGGCATGTTTTAAGGAAATTACCGCTTTCACTTTGAGAGGGCGGGTTTCAGTCAATATGTGTTTACGATCGTCACTGGCTGTTTTGTTTTTGTAGAGAAAGAAGAGTTTCTTTAGGAGTAAATCAAACATTTTTTTTTTCATTATACCGCACTATATATTAAAGAATCTATGCAGCTTCTGCTGCACTTTGATGTTGTTAAATTATTTTGAAAATAAAATATAATGATTTCTTAGTAATTATATGTAAAAATGGGAAATTTTGTTTTTATTAGCACAGTTTTCTCATTCTTTTATAAAAAGGAAATTCTCACATTTTCATAAAAACACTAAAAAGAGCATAACTAAACCTTTTTTTCTATTAAATTATTTAAAAAATAACTCTTTGAATAAATTTTCTATAAAATTCCCAGTTGCTAATAAATTAACTTAAAGAATTCTAAATATTATTCTTTTTAAGTCTTGTGTTTTCAGGGAAGATTTTCTTTTCCGTATCGTTTATTATGTTTATTAATCACAAAAAACTATACCATGCATGGTAATTTGTTTTACTGGTCTTTTTAAATGTGTATTTTATTTGTTCGTACAAATCAGATATAATATAAATTCTTTAACATGAGAAAAAATAGAATGTTAGTCAGTAGTGTTTTACGTATGCAATATCCGCAGAATATATCGAATGTTACATAGTTATAATTCCCAATTAAAATTAAAATTAAAAATTAATAAAAGTGTTTATATTGTAAAATTTAGCAAAATTTATTTATTTATTTACTTTTAATTTATTTGTTATGACCTCGTATGATCAGAAACATAACAGAGAATATATTTATTACCATTATAAAGTAACTTTTAAATTTCTAAAATTTTATTTTAGTCTGGTAAAAACTATATTAATCAAATATAATACACAGTATAAAACAAAAATCTCTGGCATACTTTAAACTTTAACATTAAATGAAATAATTGAATTACGATAACGCTATTCATACAACAATAAAGGGACAACTTTGAAAAGTTTTGTTTAAGCAAATAAAAAATTGAGTTCCAAATATTGCTCGTAGATAGCGCTGTATTTTAAGAGCAGAAATAAAAGCACCAAAAGCGGAAGACAAGAAATTAAAGAGCAATTATTTTTGGAAATTTATTGTAATATTTCAATATGTGCGTCCTTTATTCTTTGAACCACAGACAATTTTATATCATGTTCCTTAAAATTGATTGTGAAAGTAATTGGATTACATGCGTTATTTGTGTCATCAGACATGTGGGAAGCTTAAACTTTACATACTGAAAAGAAAAGAAGTCAAGAAAGAGGTTAAGTCTGTAGATCATATTGGGCATAGCAGAACTGTAAGATACCCATGTAAATACCAAACATACGGACAAGTAGCGCCATCTGAGGAAAATGTATTAAATATTTTTTTCTCATTTTCTTAAAACAGACTTTTCATTGTAAGGAACACTGCACTTGAAATCGTACTTTCGTATGTTATTTACTAAATTTTATATTAAAGTTTAATATGCGTATGGGAATTGTAGCCCATTCTAAATATTTGAATAGGAACGAAGTTAAATATATATATATATATATGATTTAAATATGTGATATTATATTTTAAATATGAATTCAGTAAACATAATAACTTGAGATTATTAACGGATTCTATTTGAAAAAAAAAAAAAAAAAAAAAAAAAAAAAAAAGAAATTTTAAATTATTTGATATAAATTTCATAAATAGTAATAGAAAAATTTGATTTTAGACTATTTTTCTTTAAAAACATTACTTCGTCTTCTTCTGCCTTTATTGCTAAATCTTCTTTAGCTATATCCTCTTCTTCTTTCTCTTCCTGCGCCTTGTTATCCAAAATTTGTTCTTCTTTTACACCATTCAATTCATAATCTGTCTCAGTCTCTTTCTCAGGAGTCACTTCTTTTTCTGTATCATCCTCTTCTTTTTCTTCTTCTTTAGCTGCTTCTTTCTCCTTCGATTCTTCAACTAGTGTCTTGGGCTCTTCAATTACCTATATTTTTCATTATAAGATTTAGAATAACAAATGTTTTGAAACAAAGAATTTTTCGAAAAATATTTAAAAGATTAAATTATCATAAATAAGTATGTCAGATGAAATTTCCAAGAGCCTAGTTTAATATTATTTTCGGAAATCATTTTCCACTAGAAATGTTCAATATATTTAATTTTAGAATTAAAAAATATATTAATATTCCAGATACTGGTACTATGTATTTTTCTCAAATTTGCAGACTTCGCAACTTTGTGATTGCTCTTCAATCATACTGATTTTCCTAATCCGCGGAGTAATATAAAATATACTTATTTACACAAAATGCCATTTTTCAACAAGCGTAAAGGATGATTGTCTGATAGTTGTGGTTGGTTGGTTGGGTTTAACGTCGCAGTAGTACTGCGCAATGGTTGATTGGTGACGGTCTGCAACGCACACCTAAGCATGATCCGGAGACATGCCATGACAATTTTTATCCTGCACGGAGAGGATGGCTCCCCCGCTTCGGTGACCCCCAGAGGTATAATTTGGATGGGAACATGGAGGACATTGCGACTATGATGGATTTTACGTGCTCCAGCTACCATTAGTGCTAATAATTTTGAGATAAATCTGCGGTACATACGTATTCTGTTTATTGTAATATTTGTAATATTTCATAGGGTTAAAAAAGGTGTATCTATTACACCGAAATTAACCTTTTGACAGATGTGAATCTGAAGAAAGAAGCGCGGTTATTTAAATGTTTTATTGAGTCAAAATTAGGCAGAGATGCAAAAAATACAGTTATTTTTGTTCTGATCTAACCAGATGCCGAGTATAACAAATACTCTTTTTTTAAATGGTTGGTTTGATGTTACAAAATTTTTTATTTGGAGTCTCTTTTATTTGAAGCAAAACTCTGATTTAACGAAAAATAGTAGCAACGAAAATTGTGCGTTCGCTAAATGCAGAAATTTTCCCGATATATAATGCTATATTTGTTTAAATATGATTTGCATTAGCCTAGAAATTCAAATTTTTATCTTAAAAATTATGTACGTATAATTAAAGATATACCAGTAATACTTTTTCAAGTTAATAAACCTAATTTCATAAACCTAATTTCATAAAAGCAGCATGTCGAAAAGGGAAATGGGAGAATATTTTAAAGTTTTCTTATAACACCTTCGTAATAAAAAAGAAAGTAATAACAATTACCGTGTGATTCAATTCAAAATAAGTATTGAAACTTTATGTCACTGCAGGCTGAATTGTCTCCCATGAACATGATACTTTCCATTGGTGCAGGGAGCAATAAAAAATTATAAAGTTTCCGTGATGTGAATAATGGATAGATAGGAATTGAGAACATAGAATTTAACAATCAGTCGAAAGTTCTATCCCGCTTAATGTAGTAATACACACACATACATATATATATATATATATATGTGTGTGTGTGTGTGTGACATAAGAAGTTTGCCAGTTGGGTCGAAAAATGATTTGAACTATAATGAATAACACTGTACTTAGAATGCTTAATTATGCTATATCAGTACAAGTTTAAGTACAGTTTGTAGTACTAAATAAAAAATTAGAGTTAATTATATGAAATCAAATTACTACGTGATCTAACTAAAAGCAAAAGCAATATCCAGGCAGGTTTAACTAAATGTTTAAAAGTCACATTTAAAAATTTTTACGATCTTGTAATTGCTAGAAATTGTTGGTTGAAATTATGATTTCAGTGTTTATATTATAAATGACAAATGCATGCTATTTAAAGTATAAATACATTTTATTTATTGTACTACTATAATCGTATGAACTCTCCGTTTTTTCCTGAGGCTACCGCCACTATTGACAAACAATCATTTTCTATTTTATAACTTATTGGCATATTTTATGATAAAAATATTAAATTAGGGATATAAGTAAAATGTATGAACCAAACGATTCCTATTCTAAAATATGAAGCGATACATTTATTTGAAAGACTTTACAGAAAACTACTGAATTGGTTTTAACCGATTAAATTTCATTGTCTTCGCACTGAAAACAACAACTGATATATTTTTATGCTACAATTTTTCTTTTTGTGTGTGCATTTTAACCGATTTTTAAACTTCTGTTGCTTCTCCGTTCGGCAGGTAGGAGCACTATACCGAAGTTCAACATATGTTGTTTCAGAAGAATGTTTATGTAGAATTTTTTTTTTTTTTTTCTAGGTGCGGGGACACCTTGGTGGCTTCATGATGCACATGTTTCTAGTTTTATTCACCTGATGAAATGAATTATTATTTAATCACCCTATTATTTCGACCCGAAGGATCTGTTGCGAGATTTTACAATTTATAATCTACATACAAATTCATTTATTTTTAAAATTAGTTATTTGAGTTTAATCAGGTTAACAAATAGATATTTTAAACCAAAATTAAAATCTCAAAAATTATTATTATTATTATTATTATTATTATTATTATTATTATTATTATTATTATTATTATTATTTTCATGTCTATGATTGGCTATGTGATTGTTGAAATTAATTTAACAATTTTGAAAAGAAAATAGGCTTAGAACGCGAAAGGGTTATTATTGTTTTCCCTGTGAGAAAGCTCGGGTTGCAAACTAAAATGTAGGCTGTTTTTTGTGAAATTTCGTGGGTATTTTAAAAAGATATATTAAAAATATGATATTTTTTTATATAATTTCCTTTCATTTCTTTTAATCTCTAAATAATACGCGCATGTGACATACACATTTAGTAAAGTGCAAAAAATAATGTATTATTCAAGGTTAAAACTTAAATATTATTTTAAAGCAAAGCATAATATAGAATAGTTTCAATCAATACCTCTTTAACATCTATATCTTTTTTCTCATCCGCTGTTTCAGTGGATTCTTCAGCAGCTTCTTTTTCATCAATTTGCTTCGCCTCTTCAGCACTTTCTTTCGCTTGCGTTTCGTCAATTAGTTCAGTGGCAGAATCCTTCGCTTCACTTACAGTAACTTCTTCCACGTCTTTTTCACTTTCGTTTGCTTCAGTGACTGGCTCGGCTGACTTTGAACTAATATCAAGTTCTTTGGATGGTTCTGGAGATTTTTGAATTGGCTCGGTAGATATATCTTTGGCTTCTTCGGCTTCTTTAGATTCTTTCGTTTCCTCTGAAAGATTTTCTGTTGATTCTGGAACTTTTTCTGCTACTTCTGAAGATTTTACATCTGGTTCCGGAGATTTGGACGTTATTTCTGGAGTTTTTGATGTTGGTTCAGGAGACTTTGTTTCTGATGCAGCATCTCCTTTTACTGAAGATTCTTTTTCTTGGTCCTGCTGATCCGTCTTTTGTTCCAATTCTTTCTCACCAGTTTCTAATTTTTCACCTTTCTCGTCACTAAGTTTAGGAGATTTCGAAGCTTCTACATCAAGTGTTTCTTTTTCAGCTGCATCTTTTTCACCTTTCTCCTTTTCGGGCAAAGTAGGTTCAATTTTATTGGCATGTGATAAACCTTCGCCTGTTTCTGTTTCCGAAACTTTTTCTTTAGATGCTTGTTCATCGGGCACAGCTGAATCCGACGTTGTTGGTTGTGATGCCTTTTCTTCTGTTTCTGAGGACAATTGTCCTTCAGTATCTTTGTCAATAGATGGTACGTCATCGGTCTTTGTTTCCGTTTTAGTGTCTTCCATTTTTTCAAGCTGAACATTTTCTTCTTTTGACGTGTCAACCTTTTCAGTTGTAACATCTGTAACAGTTTCTTTTGCGTGCGCTTCTTCTTTTTCAGGAGCAGAATCTTTTTTTGGTGGAGCTTTTGTTTCTTCAGTAACTTGTGCATCACTGGTAGAAACTTTTTCAGCAGATTCCTTTAATTTTTCTTCTTCCTTAACTTTATTGTCATCTTTATTACTATCTTTAATTTTTTCTGGTTCAGGTGTTGCTTCTTGAGATTCTAAAATAAAAAATATCAATAAATAAATAAATAAGTAAAATAAAATAAAATAAATAACAATTTAAAGATACAAATTTCTAAAATTTCGTTTAATAATTGTTAATTTATAACGTGAGTCTGTCGACTAGAAAACAGAATTTAATTTACAATATTTAATCGAATGAAACCACATATTTTTATTTTTATTAAAACTGAATTTTTAATATAGCTATTAATTAAAGATAATATTTTATGCTTCCTTAACACGAAACTTGGAACAAGTAAAAAGAAAAAAAAAAAAAAAAAAAAAAAGAAAGAAAGAAAGAAAAGAAACTAGGAAAATTGTTCAATAGGATTAAAAAGAAATGAGTAATATTTTGGAAACGGGAAAGAAAATATACAAAAAGAAAAAAAAAAAAAGAGCGAAAAGAAAAAAAGAAAAAGAAAAAAAAATATATATGTATATATATATATATATGTATATATATATATATATATATATTATACACTTGTATAAGGTAAAAAATAAGAAATACATCTCATTAATTTTTTCTTTATAGTGTTGAAAATAAAGTAATACATTTGACTTCAATGTAGCGGCAACAGATAATTTTAGAAATTTGGCGCGCTAACTATCACAATTTTAATAGCGCTTACAACTAAAATAGCACTACTCAAAAGGTGAAATTTAGAGCACCAATTTTCTAAAAATGATGGTTGTAGCTAATTTGGCGCCTCTATTTTTCGTATGTGGGGGTAAATTTTGAATTTTGCTTTTAAGGGCTACATTTACCGTACTTTGCTTCATTTACCGTCGCCGGAAGCTTAAGCCAATGTTATTCTATGGGAAATTTTGTTTACATATAACTCATTAACTAATACATATTTTTAAAATCTGTTTTCACATTCAAAAAATTCACAACTGTTAAATTGACTTGCATTTTTAAAAACCGAATTTTTTTTTAATTTTTAATATTTTATTTTAAAACTGTAAAAGGAAAATCTTCACATATTGAAGATTCGTATTTTACAGCTTCAAAATAAGACATTTAAAATTAAAAACGCCGTTTTTAAAAACCGTCCGTCAGTTTAATGGCTGTGAATTTTCTAAATGTGTAAACAGAGTTTAAAAATATGTATTAGTTGATGAGTTATAAGTAAACGAAACTTTCTATAGAATAACATTGGCTTGGGCTTCCGGACGGTAAGTGAAACGGCTCCTCCATTGTGAACTCAAAGCACTAATTTTCTAAAAATAAGGGTTGCAGCAAAATAAGTACCATTTTTGAGGGAGTTGAGGCGCTGGAGGTGAAATTTTCAATTTTGTTTTTAACTGTACGCTCAAATGTTGCCATTTATGATAACATTATGGCTAATTAAATATTGTTAACATTGATTACTATTAAAAATTTAAATTCATAACAATGCGTTTGAAAAACAAAATTAAATAAAAACGCTGCTTTTTATTTATAATGATGAAAGAAAATATTAAAAATCAGTTTGAAATAAAAGTTTGAAATAAATTCATAAATACTGTACCAGATTTATTATTATATTTTTACGTTAACTGTAACGATTAAACTAATTTCTAAATATGAAATAAATCAAAGAAGTCATTTCACTTACTCTTTTCTAAATCTCCAGATACTTTCTCCACCTTATCTTTCTTTTCCGACTCCTTTTCATCCAGTTGAGATTTATCTGCTTCAGGATCTTTCTTAATATCTCCAGAAACTGATGCTGCAGATTTTCGTCTTTCCGGAGGTTCATATACAATAGGTTCAGGAATAGATGTCCTTGACACAGCAGAGGCAGGTTTTTCGTCCTCTTTTTTAGAATCCCCTTTTGCACTGTCCGCTGATGCAGGTTTGCTTGTTGAAGATTTATCAGATGTGGGTGAACTTGGAGCTCCACTAGCAGGACTTCCAGTGCCATTAGTAATAACATTGTTTCCAATATTCTGAGCATTTTGCACACTTGTATCATCTGAAACTTCAACTTCTGCACTTGCTTGCTGGCCATCTACCTATAAGTCATATAATAAATATATAATATGTTTAAAAATAACGTTATATATAAATTTTGGTATAAACAAACAAATGTTAAATTACCATTAGACATTCCTAAAGAACACTTGTCAAAGTATTTTACGCATTTAAGAGATAACAGTCACATATTTTAAACTACTAAAATTCCATAATAAATGTTTTAAATTTGAAAAAAATATATAAAATGTTTTACATTTTTTAAATTTTTTGAGCAAACTGCTATCAAAATTACTGGTGCTTTGCGAAACCAATAAGATAATGCATTTACAAGGCCGTAGCCAGAAAAAAAAAACTTCGGAAGGTTTAATACATAAAATACATACACTTTAATACATAAAATTGAAGGTTAAAAATAAGAAGCATAACTTAAAAATTTTCTTATTATGTAAATTTTCTTTGTGGACCTTAAATGTGATAATCATGGTAAGTAACTGTCTTGCTAAAATTTTTCAAAACTTAAAAAAATTATTTCAAAATATGAATTGTGCTATAATTTAGAAAACGTATGGGTCCACTAAGTTATCCAATTTCTTTCTTTAATATGTATATATATAAAGTCACAAGATAAATTATAATTACTTAAATTTACGAAGGTACAGAATGTCCATAACTGAACTTCGCATTTGCAAGCCAATCTGTTACAAAACTATGTAGAAGAATTTCATACAAATTAAGTACTAGCATAATGAACAGACAGCGGCAAATTTATATAGCACAAATAAATTCCAAAACTACCACTAGATAGCATATTACACTGAAGGTCGTTACACTTTATGGAAACGATTTTATTATTCGAGTTTTATGTATAAATGCAGTGTTTTTAGAACTGAGGACTACTAGTTGCAATCTGGATTTTTTGTAGATCAGTTTTGTGTATCACCAAAATAAATTAGAAATATCAGTCCAATCATGGCAAATTCAGTACCAAATGAAAGGGGCCATTTTTCTGAATCCAATGGTGCAAACAGTTTTTCGACACGAGAATTAGATTTATTAAAATTAACTAAAATATGATATTT
This sequence comes from Salticus scenicus, assembly GCA_963930645.1. Classification (NCBI taxonomy): domain Eukaryota; kingdom Metazoa; phylum Arthropoda; class Arachnida; order Araneae; family Salticidae; genus Salticus; species Salticus scenicus. The sequence continues at coordinate 315,447,930 of OZ005654.1, forward strand.
AGGTGACAACACTTTATTTTAATTCATTTCAGTCATTTTAAAAAGTACGTGGCCCAGTTTTACGGCCAAAAAATGAGATAAAAAATAAATTAAAATTAAAAATTAGAGGCTAGGTTCATATGAAGCTTAACTTTATATATATATACCCTTTCCATAAAGGCTGGAATTTCTTCTTCAAAAATCTTTTGTAAAATATTCTGCTAATAATAGAGTGAATTGCTTTTGGATTTATTTAAGCCTTTTTTTTTTTTTTTTTCGTTTCCCGGTATGACAATTTCTTGTAACTAAACATTTGTGATCTTTTCTGTACACTCACGAAGCCATTTCGTACGGTTATTCTCGTCAACTGAGCAATAGAAAAATTGATCTTTTCTTTATTACAATCACTTAAATATGCCCGTGCCTCATCGAGTGTTACTACAAATTTCCATATTTCAACAGCTAGTTGTTTTTCATACAATGTTTCGTTTTTCTTTCAGCAATATGTTTTAGCAAAGCAGATGAACTTTAGGTTTAAACATCTTTTTTAACATAAATCTTTATAAATGATTTTGCTTACAGTACCAGAAGACATTCCTAGTTTGGATGCAAAAGATCTTTGAGTCGGATAATTTTCTTTTAGGTTCAGAGACTTCACCTTTCTTGATATTTACCTACGTTCCAACAAACTTAGGATGACGTTTCACAGTCAGGTCTTCATTTGTACTTTCACTTTCACTGAGAAAAAATTCTGTAACTGACACCTAGAATCTAAATTTTGGCTCTAGAAAAAATAGTTCCATGTCATCCTTACAAATTCTAGTCCCCTTCGAAAGCGAGTTCTAGGAGCCCCTATTGGAATTCTAGAGCGTTTGACTATATTCTCGAGGGCAAAGTTATTTAAAAATCTCTGCAAATAAATTAAACTACAAGAAGCGGGTTTCTGCAACTATAATCATGGTTTATTACTGAATTCTAGAAAATCAAGCGAGAATTTCTCGCCATATAAATGATTCAGACTATTTAGAGTAAACAAAATGTTGTTTCATCATCTATAAATGTGTACACTAGAAATTCTCGATAATTTCGTCTATTCAGTTTATTGGCGTGCCTTATGCGCATAGCTCAGAAATCTATATTTCTAGTTAAGGGATTTAGAAAATGGCCACTTATTCATTCTAGAGAAAGGCGGTATATTTTTTTTCTCAGTGTAGATTTTTTTCCCCTTTCAGATTTAATATAATATAAATACCTTTATTAGAAATGCAATAACTGCGATTTTTACACCACTTTATAATTTGGTGATACGAATATTTCTCCTCGGAAAGCAAAGATCTTTACGTAACCATCGAGCCATCTATCAATTTCGGAAGTCATTTGCGGAATAAATCTTTTGTTTTTACATTCAAATCAAAAGATAAAAGTAACAGTAGATTTTTCTAAAGTTGCCAGATTTTTATTTCAAACTTCAAAAGAAAAAAAGTAAATTATAAAATAGTTTCCATAAAGTGTGAATGACCTTCTATATAATGTTAGCTTGTAAATCTATTGGAAACCTGAGATTGAAAACTTTTACGAATCCGGCACTTTCTTCAATTGAATATCGAGGAAAGTAAAAATTCGTATAAAAAAACAATCAGGAATTTTTCATAAATTATGAAAATTTTTTAAATTTATAAGGAAGAAATAACCATTATGAGCCAAGCTACTAAAATTTGCCTGGAATCGATTTCAATTTTAATTACAGACACACATGGACACATACATGACGCAGCGCACGTGCAAAAAAATCATTCATTAATCATAAATCATTAAAAATTTTCCTTATATTTGTAAAGAAAGCAATAGCCAACGGGAGCGAAAACACTAAAATATATAGGAAACTTATTTCGATGTTTGTTGTCAATTGCTTTAGCTTTTATTTTTGTATCGTGTTTACAGTTAATTTTCTTTGATGGCATCTGCGCAATTAATAGCTGATTGCACCATAGATTTAAAAAAAAAAAAAAAAAAAAAAAAAAAAACAGTTATTGTAGACATAATTTAACTTTTATTTTCTTCTATAAACTGTGAGTTTAATTTATGGTTACAGTAACTACTTTAAATTCGCGAATTTTGAGGATTCGCGAACACGGAAGAGCTGCTAAATTCAACGTTAGTGAGTGCGTCATTTTGCAAGCGTGTCACATTTCTCTTTAAAAAAAAAAGGTTTTTTTCATATTTTAATTAATTAAATGAAAAACTAATAAAAAAATATGAAAATCGGGCTTCGGAGTGCACTCGAAGACCTCAGTGGGGAGGATCTTAGTGTCGAATCTCATGACAGTCCGAACTATACCGTGTTTGTTCTACTCGTTTCACACATACAGAGAGAGAAAAGCAATACATAGACAATATTATTTATATTTATAAAGATATATAGTATATATCAAATATAGTATATTGTATATATTAAACATTATTACATGATTAAAAAACGCATAATGATTAAAAAAATCCTACAATAAACATTCTTATCTGTCCTTATTAACAATCTTTAAACAATTAATAGTATTTTAGAGATTTCTAATCTATTAAATATCTATTGAACACTATCAGTTATTTAAATATAACATGCAAAAGATTATTTATTATATGCACAAATTTCGTAACAATCACAGGTAAATTACAAAAGTTAGAACACGGTTAGAGAGGTTAATTGAAGTTTATATTTTAATAGATTATAAAATTATATTTAATTACATTTATTCATATTTAATTATTATATTTATTCATAATTAATTTTATTACATTATATTTAATTTTATGTTGTGAAAAATTATAATTGGAGGATGAAATTCATCTAATTTAGCAGCATCACCTAAACGATTTCCTTTGGAATGAGTAAAAAATATTTTATCGATTTCTGACTATAATTTAGCGTGACACGTTAATGTCGTGAAAGTATTAATATTAAAGTGCATTAATGTCTGTTGTTTTTACCCGATCAACAATCGTTATTATTGTTTTAACACGAAATATTTGTTTGTATATTTTATGGCGATTGTTTACAAAGATTGTTTATTCTTCGGCATTTAATACCAGTGTTTTAGTGATTTTAGATTACGTTCTTACATAGCATATTTTATGCAGAATATCTCTATGCATATGTCTATAAAATAATGTCAATTTTTTCTTTCGTTTGAATTGGTAATTAGAAATATTATACTTCTAGTTTAATTTAATGAAAACGTTTTACATAACTTTATATGGAATATAATAATGTTAATTATTTGTTATTATTATTTAATTTTTTTTCCCAGTATTTACTGACTCGCTTATTCCCAAACCTTCATAATTTAAAATAAATGTAAGAATTCGGTTAGACAGGGTGACAGAAAACACGATAGGAACGAATTAAAAAAAAAAAAATCCTCTTTGTTGGAAAATTGAAAATATAATAGAAACACAAAATAAATATTTGCACATTTTATGAGAATTTCAACCTTTAGATCATCAAATATTCTTTTATTAATAGCCTCTCAGCTTACTTTGGTTTAAACAATAAACCTATACTTATTTATTTATTTATTTATTTTTTTAATTGATTTAATACTATTTTAAGTAAATATTTTCTGAGTTTCATTTTTTTTTTTAACCAAACCTTAAAAACAATATATTTTCCATAAAACTATGAAATTAGAACAAATAATATCATATGTTTTGATAATTTATTTAAGTATCAGTATATTTAAAAATTTAGAATAACTGAATGATACATATTAGGCTTTTTTTTTATGGTATTGCTCTTGAATAATAAATTACTGATTACTCTAAGTTATCCAACCGCCGTCAATGATTAGCTGAAATTATTTAAGCTGAAAGGCATTTAAGTTCTAATGTCAGTTATATTTTATTTAATTCTAAACCAAAAATACCCACCCCTCCTTCATTTAATTAGTGTTATTAAAAGAAAAAAAAAATCCCCTACCAATTTTTGTTTATATTAATAAATGGAGTCGGACTTATAGGTGGAAAATAGCTGAGTATAATTTTTAATTTAATAACTGTGATGTTCGTTGAAAACTAGTTGGCCATGCAATTGGTCTGAAATTCTAAAATTTTGAACTCAAATGTTTTAACTGTCTGAGCTGTGTTTTCCTCACATGTTAGCATACTGCGAAACATTTAGGCTGCGTTAAATGAGGCTTGCATAATTTCTTTGAATATTTAGAGGCGTGAGCAGACGCTCCTGTCGCACTCAAACGACTACTCTGAACTAGGGTGCCTATACTGCTAATATTATATCTAGGGCATCCTATTCTGAACCCGTTTCAATGTTATGTAGCATATAGTAACATATTTCATGTTATAAGTATTTCAAGTTTCTGGTAGTTGGTGTTACTTGTTATTTCATGTTACTGTGCTGATGCTGGTTCTCAATTGGGGCTCAAAATGTCTTTTATTTAACTTATATAGTAAATATATTATAACTCTTATATTTAACTTTTATACTTAAATAATTATTGTATGAATATGTATATAAATAGACCTTATTATTATTGATACATTCGCATAAAACACGTACATTGCCTCTTAAACAGAATGACATTTACTACAAATTTCTCAAAAATCATAAACAAAATATGACACAAATTTTACAAAATATTTTTTCGCGTAAAAATTTTACATGTCACTTAATATCACTCCTTAACCACGATGCTATTTTAAACAGATTTTACAAAAGTTTGTCGAATTAGCCTGTACAAAATATGGTGTATCTAAGTTATGCATTTCTATATGTAATGATATGACAAACAGAGTTACATATTTTATGTCAAGTGTTGAAATATGTTCTGTTAATTCATCTAATTTATTTTTGCTCTTCTATAATAATATTAGTAATAAAACAAATCGTGTTGTTGTTAGTTATGCCACTCGGAAATTCCGAGCCCCGGTAGTGGAACTACCCGGATTTAAGACAGCAGGGGAGCGCCTTCCGTTTTTAAGAGGAGCGCCACGAGGAGGAAAGACGACTTTGCTCCAGAAGCTGGCGAAATATGGCAGCATCAGCAAACAACAGCAACTCGAATTTTAATCCGGATTCAGGCCCAGTTAAGCCCATGTTCCGGTACCCCCAGAGGTATATTTTTTTATGGGAACTTGGATGACTTTGCGACAACGATAGAATTAAACGTGCACCAGTCGCCATTAGCGTACACGACGGTTTTCAGCCAGATCGAGTACCGAACCTACACTCTTTAGATCACGAATCGCTGCTCTTACCGACCAGGCTAAAACCTGACTGCGAGCTGTTTTTCGCTATTAAATTATGCAAATGAATTATTTTTTAAAGCTAGCAAATGCGTAGTTAAAAACTATTTTGTAAAAATGCTCATATTTCGTAAGGCATTGAACATTTTTTCTCTCTGATGCTGTGGTGCTATGTGGTATGTGCTATGTGGTATGCTAAATTTTCTAAAACAGTCTTTGCACTGGGTCTAATTCCTTATGTGTTATAATTAAAATGTCAAAATTTTCTTTTCATAAAAAAAAAAAAAAAAAAAAAAAAAAAAAAACACGGTGGACGCCTCATAAACGTTTAGATAAATAATGAGATAAATCTTCATAATCACATACTATAGCCGAAACGCATTTAGAGCATTGCTTTTTACAGGCTGATCCGAAACATTTTGATATTTCTTTATTACCTTACTGGTCTCCTTTTCCTCTTCAAGAAAAAACTTTTGCTGAAATAAATGAGGTGATGATAGATGATATTTTTATTAAAGTTTTTACAGGCCTCTTGTCCTCTTCAGGATACAACTTTTGACTGTGGTTAGTTATGGAAATAGAGAGCATTATTTCTACTCTTATCATAATATATATATATATATTTGGCATCATACGATTTTAAATTCAAGCAGTATTTCAAATTAAATCCGTTTTTGTGGATTTTATTGCTGAAAGATTGAAATTTACATTTTTCAAAATTTACAAGAAAGCGCGATAAAACGATTTAGCAAGTCGATTCTACATTCACCACAAAAAAGAAAAAAAAATATATATTAATATTTCATAAAAATATCAATTTCGGACACTATGCTTCTTATCATTAGCTTTAGTTTAGATATGCCACGAATTCATTAAAATTCATGAAAGATCTGTCCTATTTCTTTATCAAAATGTATAATCGAGGTATGAAATGCGGGAAAAATAAGCGTAAATATTTTTTCAAAGCTAGATTATAAGATGGAAAATAGTTGTATTGAGATATTCGATTTAGAATTGTTGAAAATTTTTGTTTATTTGTTTGTTTGAGGTAAATGTAAATACATTACAATATATTATAAGCATTTTTATAATTTATTTGGGGTGCCTTTTTAATTTATTTCATTGCATTATCATAGGTGCCAAGTCTCCCGTTTTTCAAGGGAGACTTCAAACCGGAAATGTTTTATAGGAATTTTCGGTAATATTAATCGTCGAAAATACATATAACATATTCCATTTAAAAATACTGGTGTCAATTCTGATTTAAAAGTTAAAAATGTTGGCAGCTCTGCATTATTTAAGAAAAATATTTATTCAGTTTCAATGATGACATTTCTGTCATATGAAGTCCAACGTATAGTATGTTATGATTATGTTAATAAAATTAATAAAAAAAATTAATTAAAATTGTGATATAAATATAAGACACATTTAAGTGTTGAATTTCCTCACATAAATAAAATAAATAAGTAGTTGTAATATATACTTAAAGAAATTTTGTTGAGTAATTACTAAAACAAACTTTGAATTTAAATTATTTTACATTTATAAATTAAATTTTTAAATTATTTTACAATTATTTTACATTTATAAATTATTTTTAATTTCTTTTATCTTTTAAATACGAAAGTGTTGTTTTCATAAAAATTTCGACTTGCTTTCCATGGATTTACACGTCCAGAATAGATTTGACTGTTTTCAGAAAATGTCCACCTGCGTTTATGTGTGTGACAAAAAAAAAAAAAAAAAAAAAAAAAAAATACAACGGTATTTTAGGAATTACTGCAAAAAATGTCTTATAAATTTATATATTAACTTAATGCTTATCAACTTTTCATGAAAATAGCCAAAATATGGCGTTGCCATCTCGTTTTTCTAAATTTTTAAGTAGTGCAAGACAAAAGTCATGTAAGTGCAGTAAAAATTATTTTTAATATATCTCTATAAAATTAAAAAGAGTTATTTATAGTAATAGCAGCCATTTAATAATATTCTAGGAACTTTATATATATATATATATATATATGGAGGAGCATCACTTCCGTCCCTTGAGTGGAAGGCTTATCCGTTTTTCACGGAGAGTATACATTTCCAGTATGGGTATCTTGCAAAAAAACTCGTCTATACGTTTAAACTAATGCTTAAACTACTATTCTGTGATTATTTAAAAATAAAATTATCGATTTATTTATTTATTTATTATTTTTAACAAGGGAATTCAAAATGATGGAAAATAATTTTAATAATTAATTTGCACTGAGTGAATTTGTAGAAGTAAACGCAGAAGAAATTTTTCGGTGGCCACAACATATTAGTTTTACTTTATATAATTATGTATTAAATGATGAATCCTTTAGAATTACATACTGGTTTAAAATGTGTTAATTATGTGAAATTAAACTTCAAGAAATAGGATAAAATTGTTATGGCACATTTCTAGTTTTACAAGATATAATGAAGTTTTTTTAAAGATATATTAAGTGATTAGGGATAGTTTTAGAGTTTTAATAATGTAATATTCATGTGCAACGCAAAGATCGGCACCACTGAAGAGTGTTCTACTCGGAAAATTTTCAATAATTACAATGAATGACATATTTTGATTTTTTTTTTTTTAATATATATATATTTGCGTATTGAAAATAGTTTTAAATTTTGGTATTGAATTCTTGGTCTGTTCGCCGATTAGTCTGGCAATATTGGAAAGTGCTTTTCTTAGAAAATTTTCCTGAAAAAATTTTGCATGTTTTTAATTTTATGTAAATACTAGCAGGCTTTGCCCGCTTCGCTGTTAACTATATTTAAATGAATTATAAAAAAACAGATAATCTCTTTTTTAAATCGCTTTATAAACAAAAATAAATGAATAAATAAATAAAAACAGTCCACTGAAACTGCTCAAATCTTTGCTTCACGTTCAGAATTCCTTCTACAGCGTTTCCCTCATACTCCCAATCTGGGGTCCGTGTCCTTATTGCCTTCGACAACGCCTTACCCTTGGACAGCAGATTTGAGTTCTTTTCGGATAATAGCTTCGAAAGGGACTGCATCACAAAAAAATGAAGTAGCCCTTTTATATTCAAATTCAAATTAGGTATGAACAGCATTACACCCTATACTTACTATACATAATACTTACTTTTAAGCTATTTCCCATACTTTATTTGATTTATAGAGTTCACCATAAAATGAAAGCAATGTCACAGAATTACAAAATGCTGTTCAATGCTGCTCTTTCAACCATATAATATAACTAATTTTTTGGGTGTTATATGTATTTACCATTCTAAATATTTTATGGATAGTTAATAGAGATTGGTATATGGAAAAATAAATAAATAAATATGTAAACGTGATCGTAGTACGGCTTTATTACAGTTTACTTAAGCGATTTTTAAATATTTGTCTCAATTTTGGCGATGGATTTATTTCTATAACTTCCTATATAAAAAAGGGGGATTTTTTTAATATTTATTTTGCTAATGCTTTTAACTATTGCACCTTGTCTTTTACTTATAAGAATATTTCATATTCTGTTTATAATTTTTATGTACGGTTAGGTTTAAAATAATGTTTACAGAAATAATTTTTCCCTTCTTAAAAGTGCATTATTTTCTATAAAATGGTCTATTCTGTCAAAAATAGATAAATTATGGCTATTGTCTCTGTTTCATTGTTGTTAGGTATTATTATTATTATTATTATTTTATGAGCTACAGAGTATAGAGTAGTAAAGAAACGCTATGAAATCTAAAGTAACGTCTTTGGTAGTTTTTTTTTATCAACAACTTGATAGTAAAAATATAGGAAATAAACAGAAAAAGATAACTATAGGGAAAATAATATTTTAGAACTACATATATTAACACTATGATCTATATTAGCACTTTATCAATAAGTATAAAATTATTAAAGTTATAATAATGTCAATTTTGGTGCATGAATAATTTAATTTATTTTATTTTTTATTGTTCACGTTTAATTAAATATATTTATTTTTATGAAAAAAAAATAATAATAATATAAAATAAAATAAAATAAAATAACGCTTAAGCATTTTTGGCAACAAATTAATATTTTAAAAAGTTAGTTTTAAAGTTAACATAAAATTATTGTTTTTGCATTTTAATTAAAAGTAATCAAAAATTCGAAAATCGGGCTTCAAGGTGCACGCGGAGACGTCGGGAATTCATCTTCGTGTCGAATCACGTGATTGCCGTCTTTGCGCTACGCTGTCCACAGACAAACAGAAGACAATTGCCTTATAATATATATATATATGAAGATAATCGCTTTAAAAGACAGTGTAAGTAACAGAACGTGCTATAATGATAATTTTTTTCCGTGGATTAATGTGATACAATGTAATGAAGAAATTTTCAAATCAATGCAAAAAAATTACAAAATAACGAAAACAAAAAACAGACTTTTTAAATTTTTAATTTATTGTACAATTATAATGTTTTTTTTCCGAATTTTGCAACATTTTATGTCAAATATCTAGAAATATTCTCTGCAAATCTTCTCGAAACTTTGGAAGTATAATAAACACATTACATCTCATATATTTCAACAAAAGTTTTTTCCTGAAGAGGGACAGGTGACCAGTAAAAAAAAAAAAAAGAAAGAAAAATAAAAATATTTCGCATCACTCTGTAACAAGTAATGCTTTAAATGCATTTTGGCTGTAGCATGTGATTATAAGGATTATTCTAATTATCTGTATAAATGTTTATGATGCTATCACATATATTTATGGATAGGGTAAGTGCACCAGTGATTGACACTTTTAGAGCAATCTCTGATGTTTTTAATGTTCTAGTCATCAGAAAATATTTTTAGAAATCTTAAGTTTTTACATATGGCATGAAAGACATTCAGAACCTTATATGTTAAAATATATACATTTGATAACAATTATTATTATTATTATTTATTTTTAAGAATTTTTATTTTGCCCCCACTCAATGTTCCAGTAATTTGTACTGCCAGTTTTTCGTTTTATTAGTAATTGCCCCCCAATGTTCCAGTGTTTGACACTGCTAGTTATTAATTTTACCAGTTATTAGCACCCTATGCTCCAGTGTTTGACATAAAATGTTAAAATTTTTATATGTTAAATATACTATTTTATTATTATCCTTACTTATTAATTATTTCGGGATAGATGTCAATTACTGGAGCAGGCCAATCACTGGAGCACCTACCCTATATAACGGTTCCTTTAATAAATTGGGAAAAAAATGCTACTTTTTTTTTTATTATAACAGTGCAATGCTATTTTTAGAAAACTTAGCATACTACATCAAACAGAGCATACTGCAATCATAATGAAAAAAATTTAAATATCTTACGAAATACTAGCAGTTTTACTAATTAGTTTTTAACTACGCATGTGCAAGCTTTATAAAAATTTCATTTGCATAAATTAACAGCCAAAAGTATTAATCTATTTATAGAAAAACTATAAATAAATATCGTGTAAATTCAAATAGTTATGAATTATAGAATGAACAGAATTACCGTTTATCTCTCTCTCTCTCTCAAATAAATAAATAAATAAATAAATAATAAATAATAAGCAAATAGGAAGTTTATAGAGGGTTTTATTAATATTTATTTACAATTAGCGAATACTGTAATACCATTGATCACTGATTGGTTCAAAATAAAAATTTGAGTAAAACCATTTATGGTTCAGTTTTTATTTTGAAAGAAACTGAAATTATGTTCATTTTATAACTCATAAAGTTTTTTTAATTTACACGATATGTGTTTGGGGTTTTTATATAAGTACGCAAGTACGCATGCGTAGTTAAAAATTATTTAGTAAAACTTCTCAAATTTAGTAACATATTTAACATTTTTGAATTCTAATTGCGGTATGCTGTGTTGGATGTAGTAAGCCAAGATTTTTAAAGATGACTTTACACTGGGTCTAATACCTGACGTGTTATAATTAAAAAAGTGGCAATTTTTTTGCAATTTTTAAAGAATATGTCCATGAATATATGTGATAGCCTCATACAAATTTATATAGATAATTAGAAGAATTTTTATAATCACATGCTAAACTTCTGCTGAAGCCTATGAAGTGTAACATGTTCTTTATAAGTTTCACGATGATTCCTAAAGAATTTTTCTAGATATTTCACAAAACGTCTAAGTTCAAAAGAATCTAAATACATTTTTGTTTGTTGTGTATTCTATTTTATTTTAGCTATACATTTTTTTATTTAGTGAAAATATTCCTGTTTTTAGTGAGAAATGAATTTTTCTGTTAAGATCAGCATAGTTTCGGAGTTTTAGTTCATTCATTCAATTTTTAAATTTATTTAGATATACTGAAATTTACTTAATATAAAATTCAAAAATAAATACATACTGTGAGTGATAAATAAATAAATGTTCACGTTTTCGGTTGGATTCAAATCGAGATTTTCTTCAGACGCTTTTAACTATGGAATTCTGAAACATTACTTGCATTAATATGTTCAAATGAAAGACATATAATTGTTTATTAGTATATTTAAAGGTATCATAAGTTTCGAGGGCTAAAAAAGCATATTTTTTTTCCCATTAGCTTTTTTTCTTAATGTAATAATGTAATGTAATCTAGAATCTAAAGTGTGGCTCTAGAAAAAATAGTTCAATATCATCCTTATAAATTCTAGTCCCCTTGGAAAGCGAGTTCTAGAAGCCCCTATTAGAATTCTAGAGCGTTTGCCTATATTCTCGAGGACAAAGTTATTCAAAAATCTCTGCAAATAAATGAGACTACAAGAAGCGGGTTTCTGCAACTATAATCTTGGTTTATTACCAAATTCTAGAAAATCAAGCGAGAATTTCTCGTAATATAAATGATTCAGAATTTTGTTTCATCATCTAGAAATGTGCACACGAGAAATTCTCGATAATTTCGTCTATTCAGTTTATTGGCGTGCCTTATGCTCATAGCTCGGAAATCTATGTTTCTAGTTAGGAGATTTAGAAAATGGTTATTTATTCATTCTAGAGAAAGACGGTGTATTTTTTTTTCTTAGTGTGAGCATATAAAAGAACAACATTTAAACAACATTCCGAAATTTTCATTAAAAAATCTAGAAAATTCAGCCGGTATGTCTCATTTCTGGAGACGCTTTGGAAAAGCTATGGACACGATTTCTCAAGTACAATTGAAATTTTGCACACTATGTCAAAATGTAATTCACTAGTGCTTTAACAAATGATTTCAAATAAAATTGAAATTTGAATTTTTGGTAGAGCTGTACAATTTTCGGTATATTTTAACCCACGTATATTTTTGTAAAATTAGTTTACGATCGAAAAAAAAAAAAAAAAAAAAAGAAAAGAAAAAGAAAGAAAGAAACATATTTCCTTCAAGCACTAGTCAATTTCGAAGGAAGAAGTGGACAAAATTTTGATTTAGTTTTTGAGAAATAGAGTTATTTCTAAGTTATTTTATATATTTTTCAAATGTTGGTCTACAATTACTCTGTTGTTAAACCATTATGTACTCAAATAGTTGAATGAAAAATTCTATTTATTATATTTAAAACAAAATTCAGAAATATGCTTATTTTTAGCCTTTGAAATCCGTGTAACTCCTTACTATTCTACTACTTCATTTATTAGGATTTTTCGTACATGTAGAATAAAAGTAGAGCAAATAAATTCAACTCTTTAAAAACATGCATGAGAGAAAATATCTGTACTGAAAATTCGGAAATAGAATTGCTTAAGTTTATTCGTTATTTCTCTCTCACGTTCTTTAACGACAGTTTTAAATATTATCAATACATGTACGTCTCGCAATTTTGGGTTTCGTCGTTTCACAACTGAAGTTTGAGAATAAGGGCAGCAGTAATACTTGTCGGGAAAAATAATCCTTTTCATTGATTCTTTTTTCACGTTTACGCTCGATCTATAATATTTAATTTAATTTCTGCGTCTCTCATACTTTACAATAATTGTAATAAATAACTTTTATTTTTTAGGTTAAAAAAAAAAAAAAAAATCGTTCTAACTTTATCACATACGATAGAATTAAACAAAATTATTCAAAATTACATATTTATAAATCACTATGTACACTAGTATAGCGTCTCACGCACAGTTTTCTTTTTTATATATAAATCTAGTAAAAGAAAAAAAAAATTACATGCAATATCAGAAATTTAATCATAAAACAAAATATCTTTAAAACATAATATTCCGTGTTTTTATTTTTAAAAGTAAATTTAAACTATTGAATTAAATTAAAAATAAAAATATAACTGTAGAAGACATTCAGTGGTTTTGAGCAAGGGATTTCCAGATGAGGAAGGAAGGATATGTATGATAAGGGATGAAATACCAACAATTCGATTATATTTATAAAATTTAATAAAATTTTGACTGTAAATTAAATGTCATTTAGAATTTTTTCGTACTATCTGTTTGCATAGAAACGCATAACGCTTAGACTGAAAAAAAAAAAAAAAAATGAAAAATATAAATATAAATAAATAAATAAATAAATCAGTTTTACATTACATAATGTAATAATTCATCTTAATAATGTTTTTAAATATATTATGAGAAATTTAGAATATTAGAAATTAATTAAATGATCATTTTACCTCTTCTTCTTCTCCATCTGCTGCAGCTACTCTTGCCATTTTCTTTTTGTCTAATCCAACAGCAACGTCACAAGTTTTACCATTAACTATTGTAGCTGATATTTCACTTTCAACACTGGTATCTTTAGATTCAACTTTTTCTGTTTCTTCTGTAGGCTCTTCTATTCCAAGATCTGCAGGTGTAAGTATTTGTGAAGTCATCATTGCTGTCATGTCATAAGTTTCTTCACAAAGCATGCCATTAACCTCTTTGTTATCCGTGTCTTTTACTTCTTTTGTTAAGTCTACATGTTCTTTCTCAGTATCTTTCACCTCAGTTGTTGCCGGAACAGGTTTAGTTGTCTCATCTTTCGCTAAATCTTTTTCTTTAGCAGGCTGTGAAGTTTCTTCCTTTTGTTTAGATTGTGCAACTTCGATTTTTTCATCTTCTATTTCGTCTGAAATATCATAAAATTCCTTTTGTGAAGGAGAATCATCCTTTTTATCTTTACTAAGTGCTTCTGTTACTTTTTCTGGTAGATTTATAATATCTGCTTTGGACTTATTATCCTCTATTTTCAATTCTTCTTTAAGTTCAGATTCTTTCTTTACATCGGCAGCTTTTTCTTTTGATACTTCTTCCTTAGATTCCTCATCTGTTTTGGTAGATACCTCCGAAGACACCTTGATTTCTACAAGCGTCGAAGAGGTTTTTGTATCTTTATCTTTAGAATCTGAAACTTCCTTTTCCTCTTTAATATCTGATTTAGAGGACTCATCTGGAGACGGTTTTATATCTTTTTGTTGAAGAGATGGCGGTTCATCTTTCTCTTTAAGTTCAATATTCTGTTCTTCTTTTTCATTAGCAATTGGTATTGAATCTTTTTCAGCGGAGTGAGCTAAATTTGCTGTAGGAACAGACGATGAGACATGATCGTCTTTTAGTTTTTCTGTTGTAACTAATGATGTTTCCTCTACAGATAGTGCATTAGATTCATTTACACATTGAATTTTAGCACTATCTGTGAGGTTTACTTTTTGTAATTTTGCACTATCTGTTAGATTGTCTTCAGTTGTCGCACATTTATTGTCCGAAACAGTTTCTACTTTTTCAGGTGGTTTCACAGTCTTTTCTTCAGTTTCTTTTTTATTATCACTAGTTTTGTCAACATCTGAAGAAATTTCACTAGACTTAGATTCCGCTTTCGTATCGGCTTCTTTGATAGATTCATTAGTTTTGTCTGATTCACTTTGATTACTGATTGTTTCTCTCTTTGTAATTGATTCTACGGTTATTATGCCGGGTACACCATTACGAGAACCTATCTCTATCTTTTCAATTTTTTCATCTGATTTATTTTCTAAGTCACTAGAATCTTTAAATTTTTCTAAATTGTCTAAATCTTTTTTTGTTTGTTCATCGGAAGCTATTGTTTCATCTCTTAAAACCTTAGAAGATTCTACTTGTGAATCAGATTTTGATGTTCCTACAGATGAAGAATCACGCATAGGAGAATGATCTATATCACCATTTGGCATGGATTTTGAGTCAACATTTGACGTAACTAACGATTTAGCTTCTGTGGGAGCACTTTTTGAGTCACTTATTTTACTTAATTCTTGTTCAACTACAGCATCTACTTTGGATGAATCTTTCGTAACCTGTACACCATTTATATCCGCCCCATCACTTTCACTAACGGTCAAGGCAGCTTCATGAACAACTGCATTTGTTACAACAGAAGCTAAAACTTCAGTTGGCACTGTAGCTTCTTGCTTACTGTCCTGCTGTGTGCCATGAGGAACTGATTCTTTTGTATCACAAGGCAAGCTTTTTTGGATGTCAACTGATATGATTGAATGAGATAATTTATCATCTGAAACTAATGAACTATCTGCTACTATATCTTTTTTATCTATATGTTGTGTAGTTTCTAATGGTTTTTCACTTTCTTTAACACTAGATTTATTATCTTGATATGATTCTATGTCCTTAGATTGTGAAGTTTGGTCCTTTGGTGCTTTCTTAATATCAGCTACTTTTCCATCTGTAACTTTTTTATCTTCTTCAGGAATCGGTGATTTAGACACAGGCGATTTCCGTTCAGAATCCGCCTGAGGTTTCTTCTCCATGGCTGCAAAGAGAGAAAAAAATCTATTTATTTATAAAGATTATGCAAAATATTAAATGACATAATAGTTTTATTTATTGGTCAAATTCATTATATTTATACGCAATTTGAATCTCGAGAAATGCAAGATTGCAAAAGAAAATTTTAACATTTGACACTAATTTAGAATATTAAAATATTATGTCAGTTTTTAGAGTTATGAAATATCAAATTAAGTTGATTAATATTTATATACATTTGTGAAGCTTATATCACACTAAGCTAATATCACTTAAATCAATTATTACAAACCCTTATTCTATCCCTACGATATTTCAGTTTTCTGAAATGTGATGCTTCTATCAATTTTGTGCGATTGTATACCACTTAAAACTCTTTTGAATTGTGTGTATTTATTTTTGCTGTAGTCAGTACTAATGATTTCTTTGTTCATATTAATATACAAATTATACAAGTGTAATTTAATACTATTTATCTGTTTTATATTATTTCTTTTACACTTGATATTTTATGCAATTCTACTTGTGTATGTTTCTGATTTTTCGAACAAATGCATATAAAAAGACTGGACTATAATATTTTTGTTTTTATTTTTATACATTTTGAGTTTTCTAAATTTATTTATGTCCTTTTTGCGGCGATATACGCATGTATGCTCGTGTGTGAAATATGTGACAGAATACAATTACGTCTGATCACATTATTAGATTGAGCTCTAAAAATTGGTAATATTATATATCAGGAGACTTGGCGTTGGAATATTAAAACACGAATAAACTACTACGTCAGAAATGCCAAAAGAAAAATATTTCCGATGCATACAGCTGTTTCGGTAGTCTTAAGCGTACCGTCTTCAGTGCATAAAGCAGTGCATAAAGCTTCTTTATGCACCGAAGACGGTACGCGTAAGGCTATCGAAACAACTGTATGCATCGGAAATATTTTTCTTTTGGCGTTTATGACGTAGTAGTTTATTTGTGTTTTAATGCTATATATCATTGTTTCAAGAACTTTATTACTTTTCATTAAAATAGGATCCATAATTCTTTGTGGGAACACAAAGAAAAATTGTTTTCATTCATTATGGCACAGCAAACAAAAGACGTGCTCTAAAAATAAAGCCTCTCATCAGAAATCAGTGCGATTGAGATTCTCGTTTGAAAAAACGAAACTAATGTATTTATTGGTTATTTATATGCTTAGATCACATGATAGAGCAGGCGAAACAGGGAAGAGCCTTTTAACTCTTTGTTTACGATTTGAATAAAAATTTAAATCGTAGTGATATCTGGGAGGTTTAATTTTTAAAAAAAGTAAAAATATAATATTTTAATATTTCTTCCTAAAAAAGTACAAATTTGAAAAAAGTTAGCTACAAACAACATTTTAAGAAATTTGGTGCTGTATGTTTCGTCATTTTAATAGTGCTTTTTGAGTAGTGTCAATTACTCTAACTTATAGTCATTTATACTGAAATAATTAAATAAATCTTTCATGGTTTTCTCGTAAATTTAAATTTTTCTTGCACATTTTTTTTCTTTTGCAGTAATAATTATCTTCATTCAAACTTTTTACCTTGTTACTATGGTCTTGTAGTAGAGATTTTGGGGAAAGGTGAGCGCCTGGACATTTTTTTTCACCCGCTTAAGCCATGATTGCCTCTCCTCCTCCTCCTTCTTCTATTTATTATAATTTGTATTATTCTTTGATACTGTTTGCTGTGTATGTTCTTCTTCACCAATGTTTCAGAAGTAATTCATATTAACATTTAAATATCTTTTGCTGTATACAAGGCTTTGTTTCTTAATTGTTATCTAACTACTTGGTGCTCGATCATTGTAATGAAGAATTATATATATATATATATATATATATATATATATATATATATATATATATATACACTGTAAAAAATATGTCTTATTTGCTGAAAAAATTTCTCTGCAATTTCAGAAAATACGCGAAAATTACGAAAAAATTACGTTGTCAGAACGTATTTTCTCAAATTACAGAAAATTTCTGGCAGCAAATAGGACATATTTTTTACAGTGTATATATATATATATTTAAAACCTTTTCAAGCATTGCAGCAGATGTAACCAAATATCACATGAAGAAGTAGAAAAAAATGAATAAAGATGACAAAAATTGAGCAAACTGTGATTGAAAACATACATCATTGCTTTATCAAGGGCCTAGAATGAACGTTGCATGTAAATAGGTGCTATTTCTGTAGTGCTGTATGCAAATTGCTAAACATTTACAGCACTCTATGCCCGATATTCACGCATAAGACATGAAAATAATTGAAACTGAAAGAGAAAGAGGAAATAAACCAAGTGAGAAACACACTTTTTATCAACAATTACTAATATCTGAATAAACAAATTTATTCCTAAGATAAATTAATAAAACCAAAACCAGTACTCACTAATAACTACAAATCACGAAGAAAAACAGTTCAAACTCACCATACCTACGCAAGGAGACGCCAAGAGGAGAGGCTGAATAAAGTTAAATCTACAGTTAATTAGAGACGTATTTATCTACTGAACTAATGAGCAAATAAAATTTAGCTTAAATTGTTTCTGCTAATTTTCATAACTAATAAACCTTAAATTTAAAATTTATTTGGTTAAATTTTAATTTACATCTTAAATTAAATAGAGATGCGTAAATGTGCAATTCAAAACAAACATACAAAGATAAAGGTTTTGTTTCTCTATAGATGCTACAGAATAAGACAAAGAGGAATGGTAGCGCTTTCTATTAGAGTGAAAAAAAAAAAAAAAAAAAAAAAAAAAAAAAAACGTAATGAACCACATTTTTTTTTTTTAATATTGCCTCATGAAACCTAAACAAGTGGTAGCTTTTTAATTATCCTATTAAGGAATCGGACATTTAATAAAAACACCATGTAGTATGTAATTAAAAATTATTAATTAGATGTGATTAATTAAATCTCAAAATCTGAGAATAATTCTTTAGATAGCTAGACGAATTTTATTTTATTTTACTTTCTTTTTTTTTTTTTTTTAAATGAAGTTTTTTATAATAATTATGATTACGAATTTTAAAAATTTAACTAATTTGAAAGTTAAAAATAAATGTTAAAATTTAAATTTAAAATCTATAAAGCAATAATATTAACTTTTTTTTTTATGAGATTATGAGCGCGTGTAATAAGCAAACACCAAATCAAGGATTAGAAGAAATTACAAATAAGATTTAATTATTGAATTTACTAGTAATTAAGGATAACCATAAAGTCTAGCCTGAAAATAGATAGATTTAACGTTAAGTTTGGGCCCGGGGGGTTGCTAGGGAGGGCAACTTTAAAATTGATAATAGGAAGCTATATCTTGTAATACATCCCTGGCAACGTCTCTTCAAAACAATGAATTTGATATAAATAGTTTTGCCCTACGGTGATTATTAAAGGAGATACTTATGTCTTTAGATTTTTAAAATGTAGTTTTTATACTTATGTATACCCGTTAATAATCATTGCAGGACAAAACTATTTCTATCAAATTCTTTGTCTTGAAGAGACGTTTCCAGGGATGTATCACAAGACATACTTTCCTGTTTGACATTTTAAAGTAGCCCTCCCTAGGGGCATTCCTACCACACTCTTGCCCGGGCCCAAGCTTTTTTGAGCAAAGTATGTCGTGTGATACATCCCTAGGAACGTCTCTTCAAGATAATGAATTTCATATTAATAGTTTTGACATGCAATGAGTATTAAAGGGAATACATAAGTATAAAAGCGACATTTCCAGAGTCTAAAAACTAATGTATCTCCTTTAATAATCAGCGTAGGCCGAGACTATTTATATCAAACTCATTGTTTTGAAGAGACGTTACCAGGGATGTAGCACAAAACATACTTTCCTGTTAGAAATTTTAATGTTGCTATTCCTAGCGGTGCTACTACTACTACCCCCCTTGCCCGGGCCCAAATATTTTTGGACAAAATATGTCTTGTGATGCATCCATAGAAACGTCTTTTCAAGACAATGAATTTGATATAAAATTTTTTGTCCTGCAATGATTATTAAAGGGGATGCATAAGTATAAAATTCACATTTCAAAAGTCTAAAAATTCATGTATCTCCCTTAAAAATCATCGTAGAGCAATACTATTTATATCAAATTCATTGTTTTGAAGAGACGTTACCAGGGATGTATCACAAAACATACCTTACTATTTGAAATTTTAAAATTGCCTTTTTTTCTCAATCCGACTCATTTTCGACTTAGGAGGGGGTTGTAGATTTTTAGGAACAATCACTTTATATATATATATATATATAAACTGTCAAAAAAAGTTTGCTGCAGTTCGCTGCCAGAAATTTTCTGTAATTCAGAAAAATACGTTCTATCAGCGCAATTTTTCCGTTGATAGAACGTGTTTTTCTGAATTACAGAAAATTTCTGGTAGCAAACAGGACTTTTTTTTGACAGTTTGTATATATATATACTAATATATATATAAATGATAGATATCGTGAAAAAAATTTACCTTAAAATTTAGCAATTAATAGATCCAATCAATACCATCACAAAAAAAAAAAAAAAAAAAAAAAACTAATTTTAACTTATAGGTAAGACTGACACAAAAATGTTGCAATACAGATTAAGAACCAATAAGAAACAAAAACAATTTAAATTACTTACGCTGACATGAATGATAATAATAAAAAAATGACCATTAAACTTAACGACAGAGAAAATAACTAAAGGACCACAGAAATAATAATTGGATAAAAATGCTTAAAATTAGAAGTAAAAACTCGTCAGGGGGCAGGTAATTTATAAAGCTGTGAAAGCTGCATCTATTTCGTAAAACAATACAGCTAATCATAGCAATTTATACAGTTCCAGCCCTGTTATATATATATATATATATATATATATATATATATATATTAGATGTATCGCTAATTTTTATCACCAACTTACTTTTCTATAAACAGCATAAAGCAAAGATCATGATTTGACAAATACTTACTAATTTTGCTGCCGACTGTATATGTATAAAAATGTCGTATTAAATTTTGAATCTTAGGAATTTTCACTAAAAAATTGTTCATATAGAGTAATGTAAAACTATTTTTAATTTTATCTGGAAAATGCATATTCTACGCAATATTTGAATGATTAATTCATTACAACTTTTGTATAGCCATATCGAACAGATGAAAAATTCTTTCAAATTCCCCTCACCCACTTTTTCACAGGCATGAATATGGTATATACATCTCATATGTGAATGAGAAAACAAATGTAGAATTAGAATGACATAAAATGTTTTAACAACAATGCGAATACAGTCTTTCTTATATGCGTAATGTAAAATGTGCATAAGGGGAAAAAAAAAATATATATATATAGGTGTGTATTATATATATGGCAATTTCTTTCTTTCTTTCTTTCTTTTTATTTTTTTTTTTTAATTTATATATTTTGTCGATAACAACTATTCGTAATAAACTATTCTATGAAACTTTAGGGGGGCTCTGCCCCCGTTCGCTTCGTTTACCAACCTCCGAGACTGCGAGGCTCTGTCGTCTATTCGCAGCTTTGTCTTTTACTGAAGAGTAATATTAGTAGTGCATAACACAAGACAAAAGCAGAAAAATAGCGTATATAAATTCCCATATTCAATGTCAAATTGAAATATGTAATATTTAATACCAAGAAGAAGAAGAAAAGAAAAAAAAAAAAAAAAAAAAACCTACTGTTTATTTTTTCTGATACTTATTACTATTGAATTTTTTAGTTAATTTAGGTCAGTTTATAATAGCCTATATATATATATATATATACATATATATATTTCTAATATACAGCTAGGTAATAATTTTCAACATTCGAAAATGTCTGAAAATATTTTAATTGGAAAAATCTCCTACAGTTTCAATCTATAATTCTTTCCTACCTACTTTTTAAAATAACGAAGGATAAAATGTACTAGATTCTCTATAAGAGTTTTAAGTGATTAATTTTTTTCTTCCCATATTTAAAAACATAAATTCACCACAGAAATATCTAATTCTGTAATGTTAAAAAATTATCTGCGCGAAATTAGAAGATTTATAAATGACTTTGAATTTGACTCTATTTTTTTATGCCCCCCCCCCCCCCAGGGAGGAACGTTAGGGAATTTCTGAAAGGTTCATAGATATAATTTTAAGTTGGGTAAAGATCTAAGTTTCTGTTAAGCGACGTTGAATTCCGCCTAGCCGTTCTCAAGTGATGCCCGGACACAAATACCGTTACAGACATAGACACCATGACGCACACACACATAGGCAAAATTTTCTGAAGTCATTTTCGGCTTTCATGGTATGTGAAATGTGAAAATGCAGCAATTTTGTTTATTCTGACAAATTTACAGACAACAGTAAGATTTTATTAATATAGATTTTATACCATGCATCACATTTTAATTTTCCTGTAGAAAATGACATCATGAAGAAAAAACAACGTTATAAGAGAAAGTTTTTGATAAATGGAAAATAGAGTACCTTTATAAAACCGATGTTTTAATTAATAACTTCGTTATTTAATATGATAGATAATTCAAAGCAGATGAAATATCTTCCCTAGAGTATTATGCAAACACTAATACCTCTCGTGAAGCGAAGGTCAGTGCCTTCCGAGAGGAGATGAGGTCATAGACAAAAGAATTTAGTGCCAGCGACAATAACTTTTTCTTTTTTAATAAATAGAGACTTTTTTTTTCTTTTTCTTTACAGAGTCTAAACAAAAAAATAATTAATAATGAGACAGCTAGATATTTAAAAAATAACCTGTTGAATTTTTACATATTTTTTGTGAAATCAAACTAAGCAGTGTTGATTAGGTTTAGTTTACAGTTCAAACGTTTCAACTGATTTTGGATTTTATTTGTACTCTATTTAATGCTATATAGTGGGGTATAATGAGTTAGAAAAAGGAGATATGTTGTGCACTTTGAAAATAACATGTGTTAGTAATTTGACATTTTGTATGAAAATTCTCTAATTAAGTCCATATTCACTGCGCTGTTAATAAGTTGTTCAACTTTCTTAAAAAGGGAAGGGATGAATTAGGGTAAAAAGAGGGGGTCTGGTGTAGAATTCATAAAACACTTCAGTTAAAACCTTTATGCTCTACGAAAGTGCTTTATTCATGTTTATATTCACTATGCTATAAAGTTTTAAGTCAATCTTTTTTAAATATAGGTCAATTAAAAAAAACTTTTGAGGAGCACATAAAGAGGAACTTTTGTACAATTTGAAAATTTCATGAAGTAAGAACTGGTATGAACATTTTTTGATTTAAGTTCATTAATAGCGTACATTCTAATTAATAAAAGTGTTGGAGGGAGCCATAAAAGTAATGAGAACTGGGTAGTGAAGAGGGGGATTTAAGTGACTTGCTAATTTGGACATGTTATATAACAAATAAAGAAATTTTCTATTTACTTTAATTTGTATGTAACTGTTAATTGTATCATATATTTTTCAGGTAATTTTCATTTACAAAAAAAAAAAATATTTACATGTAACCAATTTTTTCCCAGTATTTAATAGTTATTCAGGAGATACACTATTTCAACTAGTTCTACATTAAATTTGATCCATTAAATATCATTGTACAAACCATTTTCTGCTATAAATAAAATGAAACAGTTTTACATTTTTGTTCTTTGTTTTATACATAGTTCATTCTCCTTTGATAGTAACTTATAAAATTGCGCTTAACTGTATTTACTCTTTTCCTATTCCCTTCGGACCACCATGCGCATGGCAGTGAGTGACCTTTCGAGTCTCGCTCCAGGCTGCGCACATCTCCCTGCTCAATGAGTGGAAAAGAAAAGAGAACTCACTATAACAAAGGAGTTTTAATGATTGCATCAATTCCCTTAGGCTTCTTTTGTTAGGCACCTTTTATGGATTTTTAGATAAAATTTCCCTATTCCTTATTAATGAATTTTTTGGGGAAGTAATCGATGCTTAGGAATGCTTTCATGGTAATTCATGATTACAGAATTTAATTTTGGCCGACTTTGAATAATTCTACCTAATATTAAAGATAATGAAAAATGTATGGTTTAGACTTTTAAATGTCTGGTTGATATATATATATATATATATATCAACCAGATATTTAAAAAATATCTATATTTATTTATATCATAAATATAGATAGATATATATATATATATATACATAAATATATATATATATATATATATATATATATATATTCAAATTTATTTCTGAAACACGCAGAAACATTCTCTCTCTCTCTATATATATATATATATATAAAATAAATAAAAGAAATTTTATTGTTTAAACATGATTAAAAAATCATGTGGTTTGCATCGATTACAGAACGCTTTCCCACTGTGCATCGCTAAATAATGCATTTTGCTTCCTTGATAACGGTTTAAAGAATTTTGTTTTCAACTATAGTGAGCAACATATTCTTAAAATATTTTTTATAATTTAACTTTTAAAAGAAAAGCATAAAAATAAATTTGGTGCAGCACTGTAGTGTATATTGCCTATAAAGGGCTTTTGCATTATATAACGTGATAAAAAGTTTTTTATATCTGAAAAAACGCTACTGAAAATAGTTTTCGAGAACTTTCTATGTTACCGGGTGATTCAAAAGCCATAGAATATATATATATTATATGTATTAGGGTGGTCCTTAAAAATTAACATTTAAATTTTTGTATGGGGCACTCGCTTATTTTGTTTTATGTATAAAATAAAGACTTACACAAAAATTTCAAAATTTTAAAACAAGTTTTAAGGGTGGCTACCGAGGTTTAAAAAAATTAAAAGTTCACAAATTTAACATATTTTGTAATTTAATTATACATTATTATATTTTAATTACAGTAAAAAATCGATACAATGTACATTAAAATATTCATTTTAAAATATTAAAATACACATAACATAAATTTAAGCGTTTCGAGCCTTATTTTAGGCTCCTCATCAAAAGTTTATGGGACGATCTATTTAAAGCCATCAGTGATTTTGACGTTGTGTTTCTCTTTCAAGATGTTTTCATTAAAAATTCGTCAATTCATATATTGGCATTAAACTTTTTGACCACTTTTACCTTGTTTCCGTTATTCCTAAAAATATTACGTGAAATGTACACTGTCCGGCATGAAAATGTAACAACCTCAAATAGTAACCAGAATGTGAATAAAACTTATGCACATACATATTTATACACACACGTATCCACACACATGTCATAGAGCTCGTCAACGTAGCATAATAGTTTCGTATGTCAACACACTTCATAGCAGGTCAGTCCTTGTACTTATGAGAGGAACACTGACTGAACGACGATATGTTGATTTGGTGCTGCAGTCGGTTATGCTACCATGCATTCAGCGACTGGAAAGTGGTTTCTTCCATCAAGAAAACGCGCAACCGCACATTGCATTCAATAGCAAACAAGTCTTGCAGCATGTCAGTTCTCAGTTCCTGTCTTGTCCTTTTAACAAGGAACCCCTCCTGAAAGCGCATATTCAGAATATTCTGAAAAAATTACAGAGATACTACTTACATAGGTAATAAAAGATCAGTCAAATTTACCGGTAGAATTCCACTAAAAAATCTATAAAAGAAAAAGAAGTTCTTTCGAATATTTGGCGCAAAAAGACAAAAGGTGCACTTGATTTGGCGAGCAACATCTTTTCTGGCAAATACAAGTAATTTTTATGCGTTTAAGAATTTCTTGCAAAACAAATCTTTTTGAATAGCGTGTCGTTATAGTAAATATAGTTTGAAATTAATCGATTAAACAGTTACCTATTTCTCATACAAGCTTGTACAGTATATGCATGTCGACTTTTATTAAAATAATTTCATTTTAGCTTTGGAAAATCTTTTATTTATTTATTTTTTCTAATCTTGCGAGTTGCAAATATTCACATTGCAGTCAAATAGACGTTTAAATTATACATATCTTTTATATTTTAATTGGTAATTGAAACATGTTCTGTATTTTGAAGGTTGCAAACATTTATTCTTACTTTTAGTTCACGTTTAAACGAATTTCACAATTTTAAAACTTAAATTTATTTAAATTTTTTTATTGAAGACAGTGGGCCTTTGAAATTAACACGTACAATGTTGTTTGGATGCTGTGTAAACAATACATGAGAAAAAAATATGCATACATGGCTCTCACAAAAGTTACAGAAAAATAAAGCAAATTTAAAAGCAAAATTGTTGAAATAATAATTAAAAAAAAAAAAAAAAAAAAAAAAATGTAAATTATGAAAAAAATGGCGTCTTTTCTGATAATGCATACCCTTCTGAAGGCATATCTGATAATATTGAAATTTTGCGAATTTCATCTAAAAAAATATCGTCTAAAGAAATTCCGATGAAAAGGAATATATTATTGAAATGTTTTTACGATCCATACTTCTAGAACTCAGTTTACGGACTCGTTTAAAAGTTTCCAAGCTTCCGAAGCATATTTATATGTTTAACAAATTTGCATATTTCATTTTCTTCTTCCCGGAGTCGTATTTAGTATTTCTGCTCAGTTTATAGGCTTGTTTAGTAGCAATTTTCGATCAGTGTTCATACCATTTTGCAACACCATTTTTAAAAATAATTTGTATTTTCAATAAATTTAAAGTTTTGTACTCATTTTATCATTATGTATTAGGTGAGGTTATCGCACTTGTCCACATTTAGTTTTGTGATAATTATTTATGAATTTTTGTCTTGATATCACAAAATTACTAGGTGTTCGTATCATTTTGCAACCCAGTTTAGATGACTTACTTTTATTCTCTTTGGTAAAAATTAGTGTCGAGAAATAATACATTTTACTAAAACAGTTAACTGAGTTAAAATTAAGAAAGGGTTTACTAATTCTGGCTATCCTGAAATAATATTTACCGCCAAATTTAATTGCTAATCTATATAAGCCGCCAAATTTGTAGCCAACGCAGATTTTGGTCTTGGCATCGATTTGGCGATTTGCCATCGAATTTGGCAACTAGGCAAAAATTTTGGCAAAACTTATTTGGCAAAAATTAGTAGTTTAACTTCAATAAGAACAGAGTTCTGAAATTTTCCGGAAAGAGTCATTGGTTTATACCGCAGAACTAAATTCTTTGAAATTTCTATAAATGACTAACAAAACTGTAAAAAAAGAAGAGTGATTATTGATGATTGTAGATTAGAACTTGTCTATATTTTTACATGTTAATTTTATACAATAATGCAGCAAAAGTGAAAAAGGATGGAAGTTTTTTCATTTCCATGAAGGTGGACGTTCACATAGCGTCAAATTATTCATTAAAATGTGGCGAAAATTAGTAGTTAAGGATTCCCAAAGTTTGGAATCTCTAACTTCAATAGGAGTCGAGTTCAGGAATTTTTCGAACTTCTTCATTGGTTTCTTGCGTAAAACTACCTCCAAAATTTTATAAACAACTGACAATACTCTCGATGAATTCAAATTCCATTCAAACTTCGAAATTGGTTGCTCCTGATTTAGCAAAATTTCTGAGTGCACTCATGAACTAGAACCTACTTATGTCTCAAACAATTACTTTCTACACGCAAAAATGTTCACAACTTTCATAAAAACATCTTTGTGCGCACGATCTATGTGCTGAATATTCACTAAATAATGTGCTTTCATCGACTAGAACCTGTTTATGTCTTTAAGAACTACATTCTCCCTGCAAGAACTCGACAACTTTTATAGCAATTTCATTACAAGGCCTATCTATGGGCTGAATATTCATTAAATAAAGTGCATTCGTCAACTAAAACCTGCTTAAGTTTTTAAGAATTACTTTCTACAAGCAAAAATGTCGACAACTTTTATTACAATACTACCGAGCTTCGCCCGGTAGCGGTTCAGTATTTTCAAATGAATCACTAAAATTAATGAATCACTAACAGTAACTTTTAGTGTTAAGAAAAGAAATAATAAAAAAAAAAATCATTTAAAATATTACAGCGCCATCTGGCGGTAGAAATTTCTGTAATCTACTGCTCGATTTCAAACCAACAAAGCTATCTAATGATGTATTACTTATGAAATTATTTTAATTAGTAGCTGAGGTACAAAAGAAAACTGATTCAGGAGACCTTAAAACGTGTAAATGAAGCGAAATCTTGACTCCCACTTTCGATAATATAAAAGTATTTTAAAATATCTTTCGAATGATGTATTAAAAATAATTTAATCATAGTTAGAATTTGAAATACGCGTATTAGAATAAAATTTAATTTGCAATTAAATTATACATTTTTTATTTATTCTCGAAACCCGATGAAATTTGAACTGCAATTTCGTCTTGTGATGTTAAAAGTGTGTAGCAAGTTTGAAATACCCTAGTAGCACAAAACGTTGTTTTAACGTTTTTACAACTAATTTTCCACTGTTCAGACTTATTTTCAACGCTATAACAACGTTATGTGCTGCCTGGGTAATTTCGAAGAAAATTGAAGCATTTTGAAATTTGCAATTTTTATTTCCAGTACAAAATCCGTAAAGCAGGAAGTAAAATCTATTTATTCTTTCGCCCGGCGCCATGGTAACCAAAATTGTGAAATTAATAAAACTCTTGTGATTTGTTACCACCTTTTTTTCATACTTTAGTTAATTTTAAAAAATCTAACTGTCCGATCGATAAGCCGTTTAAACCATCGGATTAAGAAAAAAAAGCCCTTTCCAATGGTATGTTATTTGTAACGATACGACTGATATTTCTAATTTATTTTTCACTTTTTCCGTAAAAATGTCACTTTTTAAGCATTTAAACATGAATTCTGGGTCATTTTTCGGTAGATATGGGTCAATGTTTTAATTAATATCTCTGCTAATTAGGGTCGCATCGCTTAGCGAATTATTGCGATGTCGAGATGAAGAAAGTCTGCGTCTGTCGATACCGGTTTCGAGGCGCTGGGACCATTAGCGCCGGAGCTTTAGCAGTCACAAGGCATTTCTCACAGACAGACAGACAGACAGGCAGACAGATGCGCACAGATTTTAATAATATAAGGAGATCATTACGGGCTCTAGCTACGGGATAAATATTCCTTAAATAAAGTACATTCGTAGACTAGAACCTGATTATGTTTTTATGAATTACTTTCTATGCGCAAATATGTCGACAACTTTCATAACGATATCATTACGGGTTCTATCATAAGCTTCCTTTAAAATCTGTGTGATGGTAGGTCATATATAACTGCCAAAATCTCGTATTTTTGGTCCTTAAGATTATAATTTTTGTAAATATCTCCAAAACGGAAATTCACAAAAAGTCCAAAAATGGAGGTGCACAACTAGATGTTATAGCAAATCTATATACCGATTTACAACGTACTACGTCCAACTGTTTTTTTAGTTATGCGATATACACACATACTTACATACAGGCGTCACGAAAAATCTTCTAAAATCGTCGGTATCTCTAAAACGGGAGTTTGTGTCAAGACCGAAGTTGCAGGTGTACAATTAAACATTATGGCAGTCACATAAATAAATTTGCAACTTTCTACGATCATTCGTTTTTGAGCTATGAGATATACAAAATTCATTTTGCAAATTGGACTAACTGTAATTCCTTATATTCTGTATAAGGAAGTAAAAAGCTGTAAATCTTTAATATTAATGTGTAATCTATACTAAAATTTGAGACTTAAATTTAAGTTTATAATAATTTGTATCATATAAATTATCTCTAAAAGAGATAAATATCCACGTGTAACAGATAATTTAAAATAAAAACATTTTAGAAACACGTCAGTTACAATAATTACATTTAATGAAAATCATAAAAAAAAAATATGTACAAATTCGAAGCTTTATAAAGCATCTTCAGGATTTACATTAGCCCTTTCCGGCCTAGGTCGTACGATCCTGCGGGTTAGACATCCACGACATTCACTTACATTTTTGCTTCTGAAACAGTCGTATGTAATATAATCAGGAAATGAACGATCGAGCTAATTAGCAGAAAGTGTAAAGTACAATTTTCAATCAACAAATATCGGTTATAGTCCATATTTTTCTTTCAGTTTGCGAAAAACAGAAAGTTGTAATGTTTTAAGGTAAAAATGTTTCGGGTCGAAAAGGATTAGTAAGTTTCATGTCAGCAGTTTAAATACATTGTAATAGTTGCCAGTTACAGTTAAACAAACTTGATGTAATTACAGGTGGACAGTCTTTTACAAGCAAAAGGGGCCGCGGTAGCCCAGTCGGTAGAATTCCGGGCTCGTACTTGGAATGTTGCAGGTTCGGTACTCCAGCCGGCCAAAATCCGTCGTGTACACTAATTGTGGCTTGTTCACGTAAAATCTGTCGTGGCCGCAATTTCCTCCATGTTCTCATGAATATAATGCCTCTGGGGGTCACCAGAGCAGGGGAACCATTCCCTCCGTGAAGGATCAAATGTTAATGGAATGTCTCCGGACCACCTCTAGGGTGAGTCCCAGACCGTCACGAATTGCCCATTGCGCAGCACTATTGAAGCTTAAAACCCATCCAACCAATCCAACTAACCAACTGACTTAAAGTGCATATTAAAGAAAACTCTAGCAGACCTCGCAATTTATCCGTTTGTTTCTCATGTTCAACGTCACCTCCTTTCAGACCTTAAGAAACTTTGACCTTTGCTCCTACGGATTTGTTTATAAATTTTGCTTCTAAAAGACTGTCCACCGGTAATTAGATCAAGTTTGTTTAACTGTAACTGCCAGCTACTACAATGTGTTGAAACTGCTGACATGAAACCTACTAACGTAATATGCCGCTTTATATTT
This sequence comes from Salticus scenicus, assembly GCA_963930645.1. Taxonomy (NCBI): domain Eukaryota; kingdom Metazoa; phylum Arthropoda; class Arachnida; order Araneae; family Salticidae; genus Salticus; species Salticus scenicus. Next base: position 315,478,725 of record OZ005654.1, read on the forward strand.
AAAGCGAAAAGTTCCGAATTTGTGCAATTTTTTTAAATGGTTTTAATTATATGAAATTATTTTAATTGGCGTGTTTTTAAGGTGTTTTAATTATATATTTTTATCAGTTTAAATTTTGATCTAAATTACTGGTTGTCAAATCGATATTTTTCGAAAACACAAAATAAAACATTGATAAATGATTGCCGTTTACCATTGCTTCATCTACAAACTATTATGTATGTTCTTTTAATTTATTATGCAATATAAATAAATGTGTATAGTGTTTTACTTTAAGCCATAATATTTCTACCTCAAATAAAACTTTAGCTTAGTGTAAATATTTCACGTTAAATTAAAGGTTGTATAATTTGATCGTTAGGTTTACTTATAAATATGTATGAAAAAAAAACTGTAGTTTTAAAAGCGTATTTATTTAAAGTAAACTTTCTTAGACTAGTTTAGTATGAAGACTATTAAGAGTATGGAAAGTGTTTTTCTGTAATGAGTATTTATCAGAAAACAGTTTTGCTTCAGTTTTATTTGTATCGCCAACGGTTGATCACCAGTCAAGCATCGGATATTTTCAATATTTTTTTATTGACGATGTATAGTTAATCCGCTGGAATTCTTTTCTATAAGCATACGTAACAAGGAGAATATTCTATAATATTTTCAAAATTTTTTGCTTATGCATCTATGGTTCTTGGTACCTTCCTTGTAAGTATATAAATTTCTCACCAATTGAAAGTCTGTGGGACGCGACAAGTCGTCATTTGTTTGCTCTGCTCCATTCTCAATAAGGGAACAAGCTAATTCAACGTCAACGTGAGTGCTTCGGAGTACCTGCAATTGGTCGCAACCAGTGTTTACCTCCAACAAAAGTATAAAATACATAAAGATATTTTTTAAGAAAATAAACAAAAGAACAACAAACTACGGAGAATGGATGAAAACATATGAGCTCCCATTCTTTAGTACATTACCCTCTCCCTAACTGAACCTTTACCTCGTTGAATTGTTGCCTGTGTCGGGTACCACTTTGTATTAGTCATCTCGTATTATGCCGTTACATCTAAAATTATCTTTTAATAAATAGCATCACATAATTGTATATTTATCTGTTCTCTGTGTATAAATTTTTATCACATTCTACCCTCTATTTCAAGTTATTACATTTACTATGTCAAGCAGTGTATATTATTTAACGCAAAATCTAGTTCCATCCAATAAAGGCGACTTATCTACAGGCCATTTACTATAGATATTTTATTATCTTTTTTTTTTTTTTTTTAAAGAAAAAAAAAGTATGCTAAACTGTCAATATTAAATTCTGATGAATAAAATAACAACAACAAAAAAAAAAAAAAAAAAAAAAAAGTCAATACCAGAAAAAATTCCGTAAGAATTAATTTTGATTGAAATAATAAGTACGAACTTTCATCAGGCGAAATTACTATGCAAGATAGCAGCAAATGATGCGTTGATGCTTTCATAATGCACTCTTCACTATTTCTTTCCGTGCCATAAAGGTTACCGTTTCATTACTTCCTATTATGCATTTTGTGAGCACATTTTTTTTTTCCATTTATGAAATGCTATTATTTGCTATTTAGACTAAAAGCAATATTTTTCTTCTTTTTAGTTTACAGTGCTTACAAAGTTTTTATTCGCAACTTAAACACCCTTATTAACAATAAAAAAACACATAGTCAAAAATTACAGAATTTTGTATCGCTCTTAAGTATAGATATTCTTTACCAAGTATATTTTTGATCAAATCTATACACATGAAAACAATGCATTTTTGAAACTATAAATAAACCGAGATGACATTTCAGCACTTATGTTATTTTCTCAGAATGTCTGTTATACCCGACACAACATTTTTGCTCGATAAATCAATAGAAGAAATAGATATTTTTGTCAACAAATGTAGTTTCTTTCAAACGAAAGGGTAACACGCATTCGGCAGAGGTTTAAGAGAAGGAAAATAGCAGTTCAATGCATTTGCAAATAGAAGAAAAATAAAATAAAAGACCGTACTCCGAATTGAGATTTTTATTTGTTTTTACTTTTTTTACTTTTCACGCTTTATAAGCAAATTTAGTAAGACAATTATGTATGTGCAAGCAAACCCGTACAAAATTTCCGCACTTTATTTCTTTTCTTATTTACCTTTAAAATTTGAAACTAATAAATATTATACCAATTTCACCACCTAATTAAAATTTTAATTTACCAGTAGCAAAATTATTATTAGAACCAAATTAATATTGTGCAATAGTGAAACCAAAATCATCCAAAGAAAGATTTCAAAATAAAGTTCCTGACTGACTACCCAGTTTTCATAGTATTTCCGAAGGCAGCATACGACCCTCGTGACTCGATTTAAATTCTTGTCGCCATATTCGTGATGACATTTTATTTATTTGTTTTGGCATAAATGTTTGTTTAAAAAAAATTAATTCCTATTTTGAGTATACTTTTAATGATTACGTTTTTTTAGTCAATTTATGATAATAATTCATATTCTGTATATATCTTTAAAGTATTGCTAGGTCTAAAATGATACTTGCGAAGATTCCGAAGAGGCAACTTTTAAAAATACGTTTTTACATAAAATGGTATCATAAGACAAACGTCATTTTTCCTTATTAGATTTTTAATTTGATATCGTGTACTTAAATATTCTTCATTTTTTTTTTCTGTTCTTGCGTATTTTATTAATTACATTACTATCGTATCGTTTCGACAAAATGTAATCGTAATTGGTCCACGTTAAAGAAATATTACATAGATATTTATTTTCTACGTGATTTACTTAATAAATTATTTTATTTCAAACAAGCACATTTCTACTAAAGGAGTTACTGTTTGAAGAAATTTTTGCTCTTTTACGTAACAATTCGGCCTTTACAATTTCTACATATATACGTAACTGTATGTTTATGTGCATGTGATAAAGAATGATAACGTGAAAGAGCGGTTTTTTAGTGCGACAACGCAAAATTTAAGATCCAGCTGCAAAAATTTATCCCGGAAACTTTTTAGCAAAAATTCACGTTTATAACATATCAGAAAAGGCCGGTTTTTTTAAACCTTAAAATTTAAAATTTCTTTTAGTTTAATTTAGTTCATGAATTCCGGTGGCAGTATAATTTAAATGTTTCAAATTCTCTTGCGCCGCAAAGGGTTAATTTACAATTTTCTGCTTTTTATAGCATAATTTTACACTTTTCACTTTTTAATTGTAAATATATTCAATGACGATAAAGATAAAATTGTTGTTGTTTTCAATCATAACTTTGTTAACTGTTTAAAATTGCCCTAATCATACTTTACATTATTACTTTTTCGTGTTAACTACTCATATATTTTTCTTGTTATGCGTAAAATAACACGCATGTGGAGACTGTTTGGTTACTTACCGTTATGTGCTACTACTGTAAAAGTTTTAGGCTTAATTTTTCCATTTGTACTTCTGTTTGAGTTGTTCGACATTTATAATGATTTTGTATCATATCTTATGTCCTACATCGATAAAATGTAGTGAGTTGTTTCAGAAATAACTCTCTATACTTTATTCTGATGCTATATGTGCCCTTGATAAAGATATAGCAGTGTTTTGGAAAAGTTCTTCGCTGCTGGCCACCCAAAATGCAACACGAAAAAGGAATGCAAATATCAGAATAATATTTATTCAGCACATACATCATAGTAGGAAAAACAATTGATTAAACTTTTAGAAAATTTAGAATAATATATCCTGAGAAAACAGTACATAAAGCAGCGACCTCTGGGAGTAATAACTGCACTTATCTGCCCAGGCAATTAATCGAACCGCGATTGGATGAGATATTCGGGTTCAGTACTTTATGAAACTTCAACACAAGGCCACAATTCATCGACTGTAATTACTGGTGAGTAGTGGCGGGCCAGTCGATTTTCAATGATTAAACAATCATTTTCATTGGTGCGAGGTCACGAGAACGCACTGGCCAGAGCACCTTTAATATGTGCCCAGATCACATATTAAAGGCGTCCATATCAGCGATGCAGCTTTTAGGTTTTAGTAAATATTTGGTAACCACATACTGGGTCATCTTATGAAGTGATAGTATGTGGTACCATTGGGTACACGTTTCGATCTCTTGTTTTCATTTCCGGCATTCTGAATAGAGGCTATTGCATTTCTGAAGAGTTAAGTCCTGTCGCTTTGCTCTATATTGAAGGCTGCCATAGTGCAACATATAAGCAGAACAATGCATGATCGCAAGTTGTCTGTATTGTTCCGGCTTTCCTTGATACAGAATGTGTTCGACTGTTGCTCTGGCCAGCGCGTTCTCCTGGTCTCGCAGCAAAGAAAATGACTGTTTTGCCGTTGAAAAGCATTAGCTAAGCCACTTTTCTTCAGTAACTATGACCGAGGAACTGAATCATCGTGTTGAAGCTTCATGAAGTGCTCTACCGGTACATTTCATCCAATTGCTATTTGATTCAATGCCTAGGCAGAAAAGTACTGTTATTGCTCACAGAGGTCGCTGCTTTATGAACTGTTTTGTCAGTACATATTATTCCAAATTTCCTGAAATTTTAATCAATTGTTCTTCCTACTTTAATGTATGCGCTCAATAAATATCATTCTGATTTTTACATTACTTCTTGGTGTTGCATTTTGAATGGCCAGCAGTGTATTTATAATGTTTCATTCATACCTTGCTAATTAAAGATTTTTCTTCCTGGTTTTTAATCATTATAATGTTGAAAAATTGTTATATATATATATATATATATTATTCAATAGTAGCTTTCTATATAATCTAATTTATTTTTAATTTTTTAAAGATTTCTTTTATAAAGTATTTGTTCTCTGATAGTTAATTTAGGCTGTAATTTTTAACGGTACTTCTTAGTATTGCAATTAATGTGCTGTAAAAATCTCGTTCTCCTTAATAGTAAGTTTCTTTTTTTCTTTTGGTCATTACTCTATAAAAAATATTTTTCTGGAGATTTATGGTTTTTAATTTCGATTTTCTGTCTGCTTTCAAAATAGATGTAATATCATGGTTAGGCAACGAGAAGGCTTTGGTTCTGAACCATTGGTTGTTTCGAAATATTACATTTTACGGCTCGAAATATATTTATTTTTTCTTTAATATTTCTTCCTGCCCAACTGATGAGAGGCAGAAAAAATTATTCTTATGAACACTTTATTTCCTTTAATTCATCATTTAGTTTTTAAAAAATATATTTTAGTGATGCTACATATTTTAGTTTATATTCCTTTTGTTGTGAGCGGTTTTACTTATAACTGATTCAAGCATCCTCATACTTTAATTTTGTGTATTATTTTCAGTTAGTAACTTTCCTTTTCGCCTGTTTTTTTTTTTTTTTTTTTTTTTTTTTTTTTAAATATTTAACTTTTTTCAGCATGAATATATTGTTATATCTAAAGAATTGGCCTACACCAGTTACAACATTCCATCGTGTAATATATGTTTTAAAGATGTTCCCACATATATGTTTTCATATATATACGCACACACACACACATATATGTATATATATACATATATAAACTTATAAAAAACTACTAAAATAAGAACAGGTGTAAAAGGATCAAAGTCAATTAAATTTTCAACAGAGTGATCACTTTTTAAAGATAATTTTGCTACTATTGGAATAAACTCGCAATTATACAACAATAGAAAAATATTAAATGATAATGCAAAATGAAATGGACAAAATTGTACTTATAAAATATAGCATTTTAAATTTTGTGTGGCATATATTAATTTGATTAAATTAAAGCATGTGCAAGAAGAACCATGTGTTGTATCATTGAATAAAACTTAAGATTAAGTTTAAGAAAGTGTAAAACTTATTTAAATTTATTAGCACATTGTGTAACACTTATAATAAAAATGATATAAACATGAAAATTCATAAAAAAAAAAATTACTAAATTATAGATATTAGTTATATAAATGTGAGGGTAGTGATTTATGTTATTGTTTAATACTACATTTTGTTGAAATCACATTTCATACATTTTATTTTTAAATCTTTATAATAATAGAAATAATGAATAAAATACATGTATTTTAAATTGTTCCTTACATTTGTATATAAAAAGGTAAAAATCGAAAGTAGTATTTCAATTAAATATGGATTAATAAAATTTAACGGAGTTTCATTTGATGGAGAAACTAAAAAGCTTTTATTAGAAATGAAAACAATGAAATATATAATTATTTCTTTTATAATAACTGCTGTTGCATAAAAAATGAATTCAACAAAAACTGTTTTTAGCAACATTGTTTAAGTATGGCTTCCTATAAATATGAAATATGAAATAAATATTTTCCCTCTTAGGGAAATATGACCTTCCGCAATGCAAGGCATGCTTCGTGCCGTCTGGTGAACGTCTACCTAGCTACTTTATGGCCGTTCTCCCATCGATCGATAAGCAACCAACTTTACCTTCCAGGGGTCTTTTACAAATTAAAATCAAAGTTACCGTTGAAATATATTAAATGTATATCGTTATCGGAGAAAAAACATACATCATTAACGGCGAAAAATATGGGTAACATATTTTTAAGAATGTGATAAATAGTTTTCTCGCCTTTTATTATTACTATTTTTAACGCTTTACGGAATCAGAATTCACCTGAAAGTAAAATTTAGAATTTGTCTTGATAATTCTCTGTTTTTTTTTTTTTTGTTTTTTTTTTTTTCTCTCTAAGAGAAGAATAAAAAATTAAGTTGAAAGGAAATATTTATTTGGAATTTTCGTTTTTCGTTGAAATATTGAATTTTAAGATATTAATTTATAATTGAAATATGTTGCAATTTTCTCTTAAATTATAAAAGCGATAATTGAACGAAAAGGCAAGATAAGTATAAGAAAAATAAAATTAATACTTTAAACATTACATATTGAGTTAATTTTTATATTGTTATTATGCAATCCCCCCCTCCCCCCTTGAATTACACACTATAGATTAATTTCCTGAAATTTCCCTCATGTATTTTATTATTGTATTTAGTATTTATTCGTATTGTATTATTAATATTGATAAAATTAATATTTTAAACATTACATATTGCGTTATTTTAATATTGCTGTTGTAGAATATATATTTTCTTGAATTACACACTATAGATTACTTTCCTGACATTTCCCTCATTTATTTTATTATTGTAATTTGCTATTATTCATGTCCAATATGGAAATAATAATAATTTAGTCAAGGCCACTTCATCGCAACCAAATTAAAATTTTCAGCAAGCTAAGGCGATTATTTTGCTTACAATCACATTAAAATATGCATACTGAAAGTTTTCTTCTTTCTTCTAATATTATAACGTTCAGAAATCATAAAAACTACTTTGTATGTTTGTGTGTTTTGGGTTAACGCGGACTGTCTATACTAAGTATCTGGGCCTATAGAAAGGTGCTCTCCGTGTGTGTGTGTGTGGGGGGGCTTTCTAGGGGACTAGCCCGTATTCATGCGAGTTTCAGAGAAAACTACGGGAAACTTCGAACAATTAGATTGACTAGTGCGACCTGGGATCGAATCCGGCACTTCCCTTCTACCAGCTTTGTGCATAGAACCACTCGGATACTGGTTAATCAAAAAACTAGTTTGAATTGTATAAAATAACTGCTAATTATTTTTTTTCCAAAATTCAGATTCAAGACCAACGTAGTATCGACGTTTGAAAACACTACGTTAATCATAATACTACGTTAAGCATAATACTACGTTAGGCATTAATACTACGTTAGGCATAAATTAATTCTTAGGTATAAATTAATTCTTAATTTAATAACGAAGAAATATTTTTGACGATTTCATAACATATTTTAATATTATAAAAAAGAAAAGAACTCTAAATATGCATTTTTTAATGTGAATATAAGTAAAATAATTGACTCAACTTATTGTAAATATTTTGTTGGTCAAGGTAGAATAACCCTTTACTATTAAATTAATAAAATGTAAAGAAATAAAATATCGAAATACATTTAACAAAAAAAAAAAAAAAAAAAAAAAACTTAAATGAATTTTTTATTTTTTTCTATATTCATTGAAAAATGTATTGCAGAATTTCAAGTTTTGGGCAGATTTGCACTTTTGAAATATCCTGAACACAATTTTGTCATCTTCGGAAAATGCTGTCTGTATGAGACAAAAGTATTGTAGGAATTGTAACTCAAGAAGTAATGCACAGAACTTCCTTAAAATGTACATTTAAGTGCACATTGACATGAATTCTTGCCTATAAACTTTCCATGCAAATCTCTCAAGAGGTGGCTGTAACATGCAGTGATTTTTCCCATTTACTCGAAGTGTAAATTTCAATTTCGATCGTTTGTATTATTTCACAAAACTTCATAATCACATACCAATTTATGATAAACTACAATAATTTAATTTAATAAAATTAAACATAATTTATACGTCTCATTAATATATTAAAACCAATGTAACTTTTAAAATGAGATAAAAAATACAAAATTTAAAACTTTAAAAATACATTTTAATTAAAAACATTAAAACACAAGACAGACGTTTCGGCTAGAACACTAGCCCTCCTCAGTGTCAAACATACAAGCACAAACAACATTTACAAAATTCATAATACATCATAGCAAGATTAAATATTCAGGAGGAATAGCTTTAGCCTCGTTCAAGGCAGAATGTTGCATTTTGGTAAAAGCGCCCTCTAGAAAAATACGGGATTCATAGATATTTATATTAGAAGCTAAAATTTTAAAGTTTTCAAAATCCGGAATATGATCACTATTGAGAGAATGGATTACGAGTTTTGATTTTAAATCTCCTGTTTTATATGAGCGTTTATGTTCCTTTAATCTAATTTCACCTGTTCTGCCAGTTTCACCGATATATGTAGAATCACAATTTTTACAAGGAATACTATAGATTACACCTAGACGTTTAAGAGGGGGGACAGCAGGTTTAAAATTTGACAGAAAGTTACTAATACGGAGTTGAGGTTTAAAGCTAGTGGAGATATTAACTGTTCTAAGTAATTTAGAGATATTTTCAGAAATACCTTTATAATAAGGGATAGTCGTACGATAAGTGGAATTTTTAACTTTAGGATAAACTGATTTATATGAAAAATAGAACTCTTCTTTATAAATTCTTTTAATAAAACGAGGGGGGTATCCATCATTTTTTATATCAGAAAAAAATTTGGATAGTTTAATATTTAATAATTCGGAATTACTACAATAATGCTTTGCACGATGTAAAAGAGTACGAATGGCTGCAAGTTTATGCGATAAAGGGTTAGCTGAATTGTTAATATCTCCACTAGCTTTAAACATCAACTCCGTATTAGTAACTTTCTCTCAAACTTTAAACCCGCTGTCCCCCCTCTTAAACGTCTAGGTGTAATCTATAGTATTCCTTGTAAAAATTGTGATTCTACATATATCGGTGAAACTGGCAGAACAGGTGAAATTAGATTAAAGGAACATAAACGCTCATATAAAACAGGAGATTTAAAATCAAAACTCGTAATCCATTCTCTCAATAGTGATCATATTCCGGATTTTGAAAACTTTAAAATTTTAGCTTCTAATGTAAATATCTATGAATCCCGTATTTTTCTAGAGGGCGCTTTTACCAAAATGCAACATTCTGCCTTGAACGAGGCTAAAGCTATTCCTCCTGAATATTTAATCTTAATATGATGTATTATGAATTTTTGTAAATGTTGTTTGTGCTTGTATGTTTGACACTGAGGAGGGCTAGTGTTCTAGCCGAAACGTCTGTCTTGTGTTTTAATGTTTTTAATTAAAATGTATTTTTAAAGTTTTAAATTTTTGTATTTTTTATCTCATTTTAAAAGTTACATTGGTTTTACAATAATTTAACTTTGGTATATATTGTGCGACAATGGGTCTACTATGCTATAATTTCCACGTGCTGCAATATGCACGGGAAAATTAGTTTCCATAGCGTATAAATGCTTATACAATTATAATGCTTATAAAATATCTTAATGTATAAGATAACTATCATGAAAAAGTGTGCTGTCTTATTTTGAGTACACCAACCGACAGGTGGTATTACTATTACTCAGCTTCTTATTCTTAATAATGTTATACTATTTCAGCATTTATTGGTTAAATTTTCTCTAAACTGCATATGTAAAACTTTTTCGGGAGAAATTAATATTACATATTTGTTCACCTGTCGATGACGTTATTATATAAAATAATGTAGAAAAAGATTTTGTGATGACCATTACATACTACTTTTGTGTCATCTCTTATAGTTTCGTAAGTATTTATCAACAAAATAAGTTCTTTCAGATTTTTTTTTTCAATCTCTTTTTCCTTTCTTTTTATTTCCTTTTTATTTTGAAACTTTTATCTTTGACTTGATTTTGCGCCTGAAGTCTGTTTACAGGTTAAATAAGTTAGTATGCTATGATAATCTTTAAAATATATTTTTTTTCAGAAGATATATAAATCTGAATGTTAATTTTACGTTTAAATTGGTTTTTTGAAATCATGTGAAATCTGTTATTTTGGATATCAACGACCTTTGAAGTTATGATTTTCATACCATATATCTTGAATAAATATATATATATATATTTTATTCACATAATCCTAATTGGTATAAGGGAAAAATAGTCTCTCAAAAGCATATCGAATAGTCGATCAGTGCTAAACGAAATGTCAAACGATTTTATGCAAAAACAATTAATATTTGCAATATGAATGAAATTCAGAAATATAAACACAATTTTTATAAATTACTAATTACTATGTTTCATTTTATCAAATATTACGTGCTTGAGGCTCCTCAGCAGTAAGATGATGAATTTCAATTCTCTGTGAAAAAATTTATTTGAATTTAACTTTACTTCTAAGATAAAATTTAAATAATCATAAATAATAATTTAATAACTTATTCTAATCTTATTATTTTATTTTTATTGTATTATTGCATTGTCTTATTGATATTATTCATTATATTGTTGTATTATATTATTGGTATAAAATATAACCATCTTTAAATCGAAAGATTTGATATAATTGAATTCATTGAAAGCTATCATAATATTTAAATACATTGGTTTTAATAGGTTATATTTAAAGTTATTGTTAGTAAAAGATATTTATATTTATTTTAATTTCAGTAATTATTTCAAAGCAAAAACTTTTAGAATCCCTTGCAGTACCTCTTTCAGTGAGATTTTAATCTAATTTGACTTGTTTACTTCGAAAGTACTTTTATTATTATATAACTTGCTTAACTACCCAGTGATTATAATATAGTCTTATAAATAACTTATTAACATTTAATTGTTAATCAAAATTATAAAAATCCAATTGATATATCTAAATTTATTTAAAGCAACTGCATTATTTAATTAAGTTTTATTATTTTATATTTTTCATATTTATCACTAATATAAAAATTACTATTATTTTTTAAGACGTGAGGAATATATATATATATATATATATATATATATTTCAGACAAAATAGACTAAAAACATGATTTCATTTTAACGGACATAAGTAAATAGGTATACAGCTACGGAATTGGTGCCTTTACGTTCCTAAGCATTTCAAAATATATGTTTAGAGTAATATTTGGCGTTGGTTCTGTTATCAAAATGTCCAAGTTAAACCTTTGAGCTTCCAAAGAGAGAAAATTCGGATGGTGTTGAAAAGGAAATTTAAGTTTTAAATTACTTTGAAATATACATTTTGTGTCATTTTTTATACTATTACAAATATATTACTTATACTTCTCAAAGCGAATCATTTAAGCGTTACTGGTCAAAAAATTAGTGACAGTATATGCTCTAGGAAAAAAAAAATATATATATATATATATTCGTAATCCTAATTAAATAAGAATAAATACGTATATTTTAAAATTCTTAGAAATATCTGAAATTCGCTCTGCACAATTTTGATCCAAAACCGTTTACGTCATTTGGTGGTTTAACGGTTTGATTAAGGATCCTAAAAAAGGGAGCTGACTCACAACTCAATTTGTTGCCCACTGCTCTTGTTCTTTTACGAATTTTATCAAATAAATTTTTAAAATTATGGGTGGTTCTTCAACTATTCTTTGTTCTAATCATTAAGAGATAAGATTTTAACCAGCAGAATTTCTAAAAAGTAGAAAAAGAAGGAAAAGCTCAATTTCGGTTCGGGCAACATTTTCGATGTGATTCGGCCTCTGCTTATAAGGGCTCTAGGTTTGACACAGAAAACACGGTAGCATATTCGTAATCTACGTCAAAAGGCATTTAAGAAGTACATTTAGAATATCTTAGGTACAATAGGTTGCTTTGCCCCCTGCTCTCTCCGCTCACAAACCCCCAAGGGATGCTTCTTCTTCCCCGCCTTGATTCACTTATTGACCCCCTGTGGAGTTCTGCCTGCATATTCGCTGCTTTTCTTTCACTGAATAAGAATATTAATAATGCACAACACAAGACAAAAGCAGAAAAATTTTATAGAAATCCCCATAGTCAATGTAAAATTGAAATTGAAATATTATGCTAAAAGTCAGTAATTTTTTTCAGAATAGGAAGAAATTCGTGATATCTAGACTATATTGCGTCACTGCTATACTATATGACCCCCTTGGCGGCTATTAAATTTTTGTCATTATTTGGCGATCATTTTTTTGGTATAGGGGAGACCGGGGCACAGAGGACCAGTTTTACATTTTAATTTTTTTTCACCTACATCACTAAAAACAATAAGATGTATTTTTAATTTGTTTATTAATGTTATATAGTTATAAAAATTATGAAATATATGATTAAACATTATATTACTATTCAAACATTCTTATTAATTATTTTGAGATATTAATACTTTACATATTTGTGAGATAAGTTAAACTAAAATTATTCTACTTTTATCTTTTACATGTTATTTCTAAAAACAACAACAATAAATTTATATAACCTACTATTTATTATATCACATAATCATTTTATTTATTACTTTCTCTTACCCATAAGGTCGAGAAAGTATTGTTTTAGGGTCAAATTTTCAAACGTGAATTTTTGTTATATTTACATGTTCTGAGGTCCCCTGAATACGAAAGTCATGTTTTTGTTTGTCCGTCTGTCTATGTGTCTGTCTGTGTAGATGTCTGTGTGTCTCTTATCAGCATATCTCAAGAATAAATAGTAGCAGAAATTCCAATCTCGGTATTCTAAATGTGTATCATATAGGGATGCTACAGTAAGCTTTTCGTTGAGATGAAGCAAATGGTTCATGTACAGGGACACTCAAAAGTATTCAAATACATTACGTCAATGGGAGAAATTGCAGGTAAGTAGAGTTTAACATCTATAAACTGCACTAAACAAAATGAAACGAATATATATTTTTTGTAATAGAGATAGTGAACTGGGAAATTTTTTTTGAGTATGTAGGAGCCTTGCCTCCCCCTCGAGGGGAGTAGATTTTCATGATGGGTATCTTTCAAAAGAGCTCGCCAATTCCTTTAAAAGGAATGGTTGAACCATCGATCTGCGATAATTTAAAATAAGGTTAACGATTTTTTTCATTAAAAATAATGTATATATATATATATATATATATATATGGATATTTAGTGTTATACTACTTCACTAATATGGAAATCGTCTGCATTATCATAAAAGATCATTTTTTTAAATACTAATTTTAATAAATTATTTTTTAAAAACAAAATTATTTCTTAATAACCGAATTAAATTCTATATAAATGTAGGTGCATTAATGAAACGGGGGGTTGAGGGGGGCGGTAGCCCCCCTCACACAGAACTAATTATCATATAAAACTCTTCCGAAGCCTAATTTAATTGTTTAACATAGGTTTACATAACAGTACTCGTTATCTTACCTCTTAATTTCCAACCTGTATTTATAGTATTAAATTTCAGGGTAAGAGAAAGTCGTGTGAGTGTCACTTTAGATTATTTTTTTAATATTAAACAATTCAAATAGTTATTAAATTTAGATATTCATAATTAATTTACTACTATTCAACTATTTTCCCTTTTCAGAAATTTATTTTATTATAACATTAAGATTATTATTTTTTTTTCATTAATTATTTTGAGTCACATTACATTTGTATACGTAAATTTAGCTAAAATAAATAAAGTAATAAATATAATTTGGACTTTTAGGCACATTGGAAGGCGGTCCAGAGTGCCCCATGTCCATACAAAACAAATAAAAATATTAAAATTATATATAGACTATAAATATGCTAATAATTTTTTTTTTTTTTTAAAAACAACAATATCTTACCTTTTCTTAACAACAATCGAATACTTGTAGTCAATAGTTCAGTCCCGATAAAATTAAAAATATTTCAAACTTGAAAAATTACTTTGAGCAGTACAAAATATAAAAATTGTATAAAATGGCTGCCTTAGTACTATTTACCATATGGTTTTTTGGATGTATACAAGTCGTACCATGCTGCCATCTATGAGTCTCAATATAAACTAAAAGAGTTAAATTCTAAGAGACTTAAATAGGGGTGGTCCACTGTGCCCTTGTCTCCCCTTGTTAAAAGAAAAAAAAATGTTTTACCTATTTTTTCTAATGTCTATGCTTCTTACTATTGAATTTTTTAGTTAATTTAGGGAAGTATATAATATTCTCTATATATTTTTTATGTATAGCTAGATATTAATTTTACACATTCGGTAATATCTAAAAAGAAAAAATATTATTACTATTATTATTTTAATTTAGAAAAATATCCTACAGCTTCAATTTTTATTTCTCTCTCAACTACTTCTTAAAATAACGAAGGATAAAATATACTCGATTTTTATTAGAGTTTTAGGTGATGAATTTTTTTCTTGCTATAGTTAGAAATATGAAATGAATCATAGAAATCTCTAATTCTATAATATTAAAAAATATATCAATACTAAATTAGAAGATGCTACCATTTATAAATGAGTTTGAATTTGAATTTCAATCTAAAATATTATTTTATCTCAAAATATATTTGAAGTATTAGAAAATATGTCTTTAAATAAGAAAGATATATGCACTAATGCAGTTAATTATATAGACACGACATTATTTCATTATTCAAATAAATAAATAAAATAAAATAAAATAGACAAATAAAAAACACAAGCAAAGTAATTTTTCAAAAGTGGAAGGAAAAAAAAAAAAAAAAAAGAAAAGAAAAATATAGAGAGAGATTTGCAGACGACAAATTACAATCCTAATTTCATATTTAATTGAAAATATCTAAGATAACTCTTTTTATTATTTATTTGCAGGCGAAAAATTCCTTTGTTATCAATAGTAACATTCACATTTATTTTATTTTTTTACACCATTAATCACGCTTTAACTTACCCGTGGAAAATGACATCTTAAGATTGAAAGAGAGGGAAATTTTTAGCAAGATAGCAAACTGAGTACCTTTTTTAAACCGACGTTTATTTAATATCTTTGTTAATTGAGATGATAGAAATTTCTAACTAACTGAAATGTCTACCTTGGAGTATTCAGCACACAATGATACCTCTCACGACGTGGAGGACACTGCTTTCCGCAGACAAAATATAACGACAATAACTTTTTTTTTTTTTTAATACATAGTTTCCTCTTTATTAATTTAATCCAAAATAATTTTTGTCCCCTAAAACGGTTTCTGTCCGCGCGCACATAGTAGGTCCAAGTAACTGCAACTAACCAATCACACTTTAAAATTCACGTAAAACTTGAAAAGATAGATGACAAGTTTCTCATTAATGATTTTTTTTTTTTTTTTTTTAAGTTTTATATTTTAATTTTTAAAAACGTATATAGTTCAAAGAAAGCGATTTCTATCAACACGTTATGTCCTTTATCTAAGCACCCCAACACACTTCACTTACAGATGAAAACTTATTTAGTAGAAAATGTTAAAAAATTTCTTAATCGAGGCCTCGAAATTTGATATCAACTGATTTTTTAGGGCTTTAAACTTCTTTATGCCTTTTTTAATTTGTGTTCATTTTAATATTGTTTTATTTTTATTTTTATACTCTCATTACTACTTAAATATCTTTTTCCATTAATTAAAGAAATAAAATCTCTTTCAATAATTTTAAACACAAAGAATTGCTATATTTTAATGAAATCTAACCTAATAGTTTTCAATATTTTATATTTTCAATTTTTCCCTCTAATTTTTATTTTTATCTCTCTAATATTTTTTATTTTCAAAAATCATATATTAATGAAGAACTTTTATGAAATTTCCACGAGAATATAAAACAATTGCATTCATTTTTTAAACAAAATAACTTAACCAATGCAAGAAACGATAAAATATTTTGGAAATTCTCTGGTCAATTGTGAAGTGACAGTTTATACTTACAGGTAAACAGAAATTCGAAGAAGTTATTTCCCTAAAATATTTTGAAATAAAAATGTATTAGAAACTTAGGATAGTGCCTCAAATGCAGTTCAAAAGAATTCCCAAAAACGTATTTAGCAAATGTTCATTAATGATACCCTTTTCAAGAAAAAAAAAAAAAAAAAAAAAAAAAAAAATAGCGAGATAAAAATGAGGAATACGCTCGTTCACTTTAGAAAGGTCAGAACAGAATTTAGAATTTCTGCATTTTGATATTTTTAAGCATTGGTTTATATTTCTAAAATAGTACCAATATGGTTATTCTACGATAATAAAGAGGAAAAAGAAAAGTATGTTCGAAGATTTATTTATTTATTTGATTACTTGCTTTATTTCCAATTTTAAACTGATTTCGACAAAAGCTAAAAGGTTATTAATCATGATTATGAATTTGATCCTAAGTTGTTATTATGTGTTCAAATATCTCTCAATAAGGTTGAAAAATAGAGATTTTATAGGATATTCTTAAATTATCGAATGTGTGATTTTCTTAGGCATTTTGAATTGATGTTTAAAATTTGCAATTTGTGAATCTCTCGATTGAATTTCATGTTAGATAGGAAATTCTCCCCCCCCCCCCCCCCATTAATTAGAATAAAAAAAAAAAGAACTGCTCCGTTTATTGAAAAAAAATATATATATACAGAATTAATCGCCAGATTAATGAATGATTGGTGTAAAGTTCGAATTAGATGCAGAGTCCATTGAGAGGTAAGATTCAGTGAGAAGAGTTCGTGATTTACGTTGAATTGTTCATTTTGTATAAAACATTGATTTCTTTTCGTTGGGTACTTTATTAATGAATGTATGTAGTCCATTCTTGGTCACAGATTCTTAAGTTTTAATCCTATTGAAGGCCTAGTGCCCCTCGAGACAAGGGACAATAGGACCTCAGGATGATTTCACTTTTTCAGCTAATTGAGTTGAGACATGGAAGGTTCAGTTGAATCAAAGTGGAGAAATTTATTGTAGTGCAGATTGAGACAGTAGGTAGAGGAAATTAAATTAATTGGTCAGATTTGTAATTTCCATTAATAGTGAGAAAATTCTGTTAAGTTTTGAAACTAGGGAGGGTCTTGTTAAAATATCATCCAGCCAGTTTACTGGTCGAGGGGATGGGTTGCGTAGATGGTAGGAGGAGGTGAGAGGGCAGTCATAATAATAATGTGAAGCAGGGCCCTCCTCGCCGCATGGGCACAAGGGTGAACGTCGGCGATGGAATTTATTGGGGTAGAATGGGAACGGACCATGGCCTGTGAGAAAGGCTGTGATCGGGGGTGTAAGAGACTAGGAGTTTGAGGAGGTGGTTGATATCAGATCGTAAGTATACCGTCCTTTTATGGAGTCGTCCCAAAGGGATTGCCGATTTTGTTTGAGTAAGTGCTTTAAGTGAGCTTTGACATGGGAGGGA
The DNA here is from genome assembly GCA_963930645.1 of Salticus scenicus. Classification (NCBI taxonomy): domain Eukaryota; kingdom Metazoa; phylum Arthropoda; class Arachnida; order Araneae; family Salticidae; genus Salticus; species Salticus scenicus. The sequence continues at coordinate 315,496,576 of OZ005654.1, forward strand.
GGGGGTATAGAATTTTGAATTGTTGGATTTTCAGTGGCATTTTTGGCTAGTTGGTCTGCTATTTCCTTACCGACGACACCCTTGTGGGCAGAAACGTGTGCCAGGGAAAGGTTTGATTTTAGATTGTAAAGCTTTAGTTTAATTTCCAGTATGATTGGATGTCTGCTCCTCTAGCGAGCAATGGCTTGCAGACCTGAAAGGCTGTGGCTAAAGATATTTATTTTGGGGAAGTTGTGCACATTTTCTTCTGCCCAATCGACAGCTTTGAGAATTGCGTATATTTCCACCTGAAATACTGAATTGTAGTTTTCCAGCCTGCAAGACCACTGAAAAATGAGTTCCTTGATATTAAAAACACAGAGCGCTGCTGCTATTCCGTGATCAGTTTTGGAACCGTCCGTGAATATCGGCACAGGAGCTAAGGGAGAGAAGCTGTTGACGTTGCAGTTTGTGATGGTGGCTGCAGTATCCCTTGCTGGATGGATGTTCCAGCTATTAGAAAGGGATTGGATGGTTAAATTAGGAAAAAGAGAGTTAGCTAGTTTTGAGTTGTTTAGTTGGAGAAGATTGGTTTTTTGATAATTGTAGTAGAGTTGCAAGTGCGCATGTGGGATTCCTGTGACAGCGGTCAATGCGTCAGTGAAAAATAGTGATTATGAGTTTTCAGTAAAAAAATCGCTAATCTTCGTTGAAAATTAGAGATTTTGAAGTAAAATAACATTTAATTGAATTTAAGGCCAGCCCTACGAAGACACTTTATAAATTCTGTGCTCGCGTTCTTCTAACTGAATCTCATAGATTTTGAGCAAAAATGAAATTTTGTTTAATTACAGCTTGAGAACTTTTATAAAGCTGGTTTTACATTCAACACTTTTTTTTTTTTTTTTTTTTTTTGTCTAAGAATAATTTTCTAAAATATTCAATTACGTTCAAATAAAAAGACCATTGCGCTTCAAAAAAAAAAAAAAAAAAAAAAAAAAAAAAAGAATAATAATAATAACAAATAATTAAAAAAAAATTATTAGCAATGCTCTGGAGAAGTTGAAAATATTGGTATATATGGTGAAATTCGGAAGAAAGAAACATTTTACATTGTTTTTGCTTTTACATTATATAAACCAATAACGTTCTATTTCGTTCTCATGTATTCATGAAAATCACTTTATTTTTAGAAATCATGCAATATATTTACTTTCTAAAGAAAAATAAAAAATACATTTTCATTTTAACTCTTTCAGTATCTGTGAATTAATCTTTTACAGATATTTATGTTCATTTCTAATTTTCATTAATAAAAGAATTTATGCATTTAATTACTATATATTTATATATATATATATATTTCATTGAGAGGCCTTACATAATTTTCATAGAAATATCGTAAATCGGGAGTTGTGAAGAAGTCGAGTTGGATATGTTTTAACTCTGATTTAGAAAAGTACTCTATGAAGGATAACCAATGATACCCAAGGCTCATTTCGAGATATCACTTTTGGCTTACCTCAGGTGCAGTATTGAGCAGTTCATGTGAGTTTCATATCAATTTTTTCACCGGAAAGTTATTGATAATATGAAATAATTTATTATTTCCCATTTAATTGAAAATGGAGGTCAATCATTTTTATTACGATGTTAGAGAGTAGTCTTACACTTCCCTCTCCCCCACATTTATAAGCTTTAAATAAAATTTTTGTTAAGTTTAAATAATTAGCATCTCCCCTTCATTGCTTTAATACACATTGCTTTAATACAATGGAATAAATATGAAGAGTTTATACAAGATCATTCTTCGCATCATTTTTTACAGTACGAAAATTCTGTGAAATCGTTTAATTTCATCAACATAACAAAATGTTTTCGTAAGCCTCTTCATTCAGAATTTTAATTACATTTTTTATTTTATTATTGAAATTTGAAATTAAATATAAATCAAATATTTTAAAATGTGTCAGTTAGATTAATTAAGTACGTTCAATAACATTTGAAAAGCAATGATTTTAATGCACAAAAGTATAGAAGCATAGAAAAAATAAAATCAAATACTGTCAAAATTCAAAACATTGAATAGTATTGATATATTACATATATAAGTTATTATTGGAGCCAATAATTTTTGTGATTGTACGATGATTTTATTCATTCAGTTATTTATTTTATATTTAAGCGTTTTATGTGTTGAGTACTGAAATAAACATAGCGAATACTCTAATTTTCTGAGTAATTTTATCAATATCAGTACCAGTTTTTTAATGCTGTTTTCCATGCTCTTTTAAGCTGTGGCGGTAACTGAATTTTTCTCTGCCCGCAAGAAAAAATTAGGAAAGTAAAAATTAAATGCGCAAATTTTAAAAATATGGCTTAAAAATCCTCAAAGACCATTTAATTGAGAATCGACATAATCTATTTCATTTTTGTCATATTTATTGAAATAATATTCCATGTATTACAGAAATTTTCTAATTTAGTAGAACCTCTATTGGCATCTTCCGTTTAAAAATTCCTTTTCTACAGAAATGTTTTAATAACTTACAAAGAAATTGTAAGAAATGACGACAAATTAAAAAAAAAAAGAAAGAAAGAAAGAAAGAAGAAAAGAGAGAGAGAAAGAACAATTGAAGTGCACTTCCATTTCTGTATTGCTATTGTTATTTTACTTACACTTTTTACGAAAAGCGGCATTTTCCTGAATTGCCATGTAAATTTAGCCACAGATGTGCAATGAAAAGATTAAACATATACATCTTTTGCAGAGGAGTATTTAATATACATTATGTATCATGTATGGACGATGTAATTAGTCGTACATTTTTTTTCCTAACATAAGAAGTTCGATAACACACACACACACACACACATATATATATATATATATACAATATATAAATGCTTTGTATATAAATGCGTGCCGTTACTTCAGTTTAATTCTTTAAGAAAATAAAGTTTTTCATTCGAGGTTATTTAGAAATATATAGAAATATATAGCTATTCATTATTTACCTATGTAATAAACTAGTTGGCATAGGTGGACTCTGCTCAGTTCCCCATCATATTTATGTTCTCACAAATTTCTGGTGCGAGGCATATTATAATCATGTTAAAAGAAATGAATTTGACCAAAGCTTGATACTGTGGCAGAATGAAATCCCCGCCTAATAGGCTATCCACCGTTCACTTCGATATATTTATCTTATTCTAATCTATTGATTTATTTTATCAGGGTCAGTTCCGTTGTTTAGTTTTCATGTTACTATTTCCAATGCAATAATCCTCAAAATTCATATTTATATGAAAAATTTACAATTTCGCTATGTTGATGAAATCGTAAATTACGAAAGACTTACGAAATTTTCTTATTAGAATATTTGTATTCAATCATGTTCAAACAAATATCATAAATGTAATTTTGAAGTTGTCAAATGTATTTATGATCCTCAAAATGGAAGTTTATGCTCAATTTTGCCTTATTCTGATATGCTAAGTAAATCGTAAATTCCAAATAACTTACGAATTTTTCAAATTGGAAAAATCATAGCCTATGATATTCATGCTAGTATCATAAATAATATTTCGAAAGTGGTTTGACATCTGTAAGATGAAAATATCTCTCAAGATTGACGTTTATGTGAAATTTTGTTCTATTCTGCCATGGTAAGAAATTCGTAAATTTCCAATAACTTACGAATATTTTATACTGAAAAATTCATAGTCATTAATATTCATGCCAGTGTCCTAAATAATATTTCAAAAGTAGTTTGACATCTTTACGATGAAAATATCTCTTACAATTGACGTTTATGTGAAATTTTGTCCTATACTGCCATGTTAAGAAATTCGTAAATTTCCAATAACTTGCGAAATTTTCAAAGTAGCATATTTATAGTTACTGATGTTCATTCCTGCATCAAATCTGATATCTTGAAACTGGTCTGACATTTTTACAGTAAAACGTTTCCATTTAATGCACGTTTAAGTGAATTTTTGTCCTATTCTCCCATGTTACGAAAATCGTAAATTTCTAATAATTTACGAAGTTTTTTAATTTGAATGTTCCAAATTAATAGGGTTCTTGCCAGTATCGAAAGTAAAATTTTAAAACTGATCTGATCTCTCTGCGATCATTTGTTCGTGAGATATCGTGTACACAGACTAACGAACTAACGGACTAACACACTAACCCACTAACAGACTAACACACTAACAGACACCCTACACACAGACATAATACAAATTTTGTAATTTTCGGATTCCTCACACCTGAAAACGTGTAAAAAGTCGAAAAACGAGGTCGAAAATTTTCACGATTACCTAAGTTCCCCATACCTATAGTATGATGGGGAACTAAAAACAGTTCTTTACATGAACCAATTATCAACATCAACGCTAACTGGCTTGAGTAATTCGTTTGATATATATATATGTATATATATATATATTAAAACTTAAAACAAATTAAAAAAAAAAAAAAAAAAAAAAAAAAAAAAAAATATGATTGAGAAGAATCAAACTCAATCTAATAAGCGGGAAGATTGGTAAATAGGACAAAATCAAGAGAATAGAAGCATGCTGGTTTCCTCCTTTTATCACGAGAGCAATGAAGGAATCTAGCATGCAAATTTTGGTTTTCTATGTTAAGAGTGCGTAATGCTAAAATTTCCCTTAACCAATGCCCAAACCATAATCACCATGACATAATGAATCAAGGCAAAAATATAAAGACGGAAAGAAATTAAATAAATCAAGAAATAAGTAAATTTAAAAATAATAGAGTACTTACAAAATCGCATACATAGAGCAAATGAAGAAATATGAACATGAACTAATTCAGTTAACAGTTAAACATACTGTCTAAGCGAGTCAAGATGATTAAAAAACAGAAAAAAATGCAAAGATGCAGCTATTTATTTTTGATTAATATAACTAGAAAACTTCAATTAAATGAATGTTATAATACTTTTTCATAAAATATTTAAATATTCAAAAATAATAAGTTGTAAGTATTTTATAATTATTTGCTTTTATTATTATTACTATTATTTTTATTATTATTATTATAGATTTAAGCAAAAAAATATTATAATAAATCAATAAATGAATAAAAAGGTTTAAGCTAAAAGGAGGTGCTGCCAAATAGAATTTTTAAATAAAATGATAACTTAAAAATAACTTAGTAAATTATAAATATTATGTTACCATTAAAAAAAAAAGTATTATCATATTTATTTAGATAAATTAAAGTATTTCTACTTATAATTAGCTCCACATTTTTACAAAAATATATTTTTCCTCATTTTAGAATACTATTATAGTTTTTGTCATTTGCTTCGTTATATTGTGACTAAAAATCCCCTATAATAATAAGTTTATAAAATAAGGAAACGTCCATAAAATTCTATGCTTAATTTCTTACTTTCAATAATATAAAGTTATTAATCAACATTGTTTTTGTATGAAAATAATCTAAAAATCAATATTATATATTTTTAAATCTGAATTTATTAGTTTGTTAAATCAAATTAATAATTAGAAAATAAATATAATTTTACATGACTGATGCCAGCAATTTTACTGAGTATAGTTTTGTAATGATTCTTCTGTTTATTAAAATTATAGAAAAAATAATTTATTATATTTTATTCCAATTTTCTAAGATAAATGGATTGTAATTCAGTTGATATATGAATTAGAGTAAATGTAAATTAACTATATTACTTCCTTGGACATTTTTACTCATGAAATCAACGTAATAATTTTCTAAATACAACTCACCTTTTACAGTAAATTGAATGCATACTCACATGTGTCTTGTGTTTTACACATTGCTGTATCTTTGATAATTTGTCAGATATTATTATTCTTACATCTGTTCATTATTTCATCTTTCATCTTTCATTTTTATTTATTTATTTTTTGTGCAAGATTGATCGTACCCAATAATATTTGGATTAAAATAGCCCAAATAGTGTGGAATCTTTCAATATTTAATGCTCTCTGGAGAGTTGATTAGTCCTGATTATTAAATTCTTCAGATTTTGAGAGGTTTTCAACTGCTTCAAATTTTTAATAAGTTTGTCATTTTCCCTTTTTCGTTAATGTATAATGTGAATGGTCACACTCCTTTATTGTCCATTTGTAACTTATTACCCTATTTTTAAATCAGTTCCTTATCTATTATACAGAAATTCGGGGGTAATAATAAAGTGAATAATGGGGATTTTTTCATATTTTCATATCATTGTTAATATTGTTACTGGTGATATATATAAATATATTTGGTTTTTGCAAATAATAGTGGCATTTTATTAACTGTTTTCATCATGTACTTGTGGCATTCTACAATCATTCTAACAAAAACATATATATATATTACAAGTATATTGCAACACATTTAATTTTATACTATTTAATATTAAAGGAAAAATAGCAGTAAAAAAAAAAAAAAAAATGATATAATAAATATAGTTATAACTTTCTTCTCTTTCCTTTTTTTTTTTTTTTTTTTTTTTTATTTTATTTAAATATTGCATTTCTTGACTTAATAAAATATCGTTATTTAAAAAATAAAAACTCTATGTTTTCGCTAAACGAGCTAAGCTTTCTGCTAAACGAAATGTTAAAATTATTTTCGTTTAACAAAAATAATGTTAACATTCAAAAGCTATCAAATTAAAAATTTTAATATTGACAGTAATAATAATAAAAAAAAAGATATCCAATGAAGGAAAAAAAAAAAAAAAAATATATATATATATATATAACAGTTTCTCTATTACGTTTACACATATAAAAACGAAATTAATTCTCTTAAAGAAAGTGTTTAGAGAAAATATTATACGCCAGAAACAATCATCCTTTTTTTATTTTAATTAAAATTTCCACACTCACAAAAGTAACCCGAAACTTTTACGCCACATTTGAATTCAACTTCACAAAACGTTTTATCAGAGTCATAGACGGATTGGCTAAACTGGCAGCCGTAAAAGTGATCTATTATCTCCCAGCATCGTCATTTGTATGGCTGCAACTGTGTTTTAAACAATCGTTTGTTTGTTAGGGAAAGCTTCCGAGTCGTGCGTGTCATGATGATGCTCCGAAACGAATACCCATTTACTCTTAACATAAGTAATTAACTGATCTCAATTTCTTCATATGGGTTCTTAGAAATCTAAGTGATGCTAATCAAGCGTTCTGAAAATTGTATTGAACGGAGCATCATTTCCTGTATTCGACTTTTATGAATGAAATGATGCCGATTTTGTAATTCAGGAAATCTTGTTTCGAACTTCTTAAAATTTTCGGTTAAAAAGATTAAAAAATTCTAATTAAAGGAATGTTGGAAATTGGTTTCATTGAAGGAATAAAGGATAGGCAGTATAAATTCTTAGAAAACTGAATGATGAAAACTAACCATTCTAAAATTTGTATCAAATGAAGTAAATTTTCCTTAAAAAAAAAAAAAAAAAAAAAAAAGAAAGAAAGAAAGAAAGAAAGATTCAACTTTTAAATTCTGTAAAACATCCTTTAATTTGCTTAAATTTTCCTTAAATTTTATTCTTTTATTTAGGTATCATGAATTCAAGTTATTCATTTCTATAGAGGATGGCCTTCAATTACTATTAATGAATGAGTGCATTTAATGAATAAAAAGAATAAATTTTTGTAATCCTAAAGATTAAAAAAAAAAAAAAAGGAAGAAAAATTATTTATTTGTTTTGGTTATTTATTTATTTAATTTAATTTAATTTAATTTAATTTAATTTAATTTAATTTAATTTAATTTAATTAATTAATTAATTAATTAATTAATTATTATTATTATTATTATTATTATTATTATTTTTTTTTTGTAAAAGTTGATTTATTTATTTAAGAATCGAGAATTCAAATTATCTTTTACTTCAAGTGTTGTTTCCTATATTAACTTAATTTCTGATTATCAGATTTGTCTATGTTTGATGTTATCCTATTTATTATTATTATTCTTTTTTTTTGGACAAAAAGTAAATTACTACCAGTCACTTAGTAGATATTAGAAAAGCTATGGATAAAAAATTTTGACAAATGATTTGCATCTCAGGCTGCAAAAATTCACCACATAAATAAAATGAAAATGAAAATATTTTAATGAGCATTTAAGTACTTGCATGCTTAGAATTAAAAAAAAAAAAAAAAAAAAAACCTAATCAGATGTTTAATACGATTTTTTAATTACTTATATTTTGTTTATAGGTCTCTTACTTTCACTGCTTTTATCAATAATCACCGATTTAGTATAGTCTCAATTTACTCTTATTCATTTTAATAACAAAATACTTCACATATATCACACAAATATCAAAATTTGAACCTTTGTAAAATTTGGAATGTTTCTAATCCATTGACTTCTTTCTCAATTTCCCGCTATTAATTTCCTTAAATATTGTTAGACACATCTTTTTTTTTTTTTTTTTTTTTTTAACATTAACCGAAAAGCTTCTAACTAACTTTATTCGATTCACAAAGCTTTATTTAATATTTATAAACGATTAGCACTTCAGGCGATTATTAAATACCTTTGTGATAAAATGCCTACTTGTATGAATGTAAGCCATCTAATAATTAGTACTTAACACATAAGGTTATACTTGAAAGTCGTGCCTAAGTTAAGCAATCACATATGGTAAATTAAAATAAGCAATTAATGAATGAATTTATATAAAAATTTTTCATAAACATTTAATTATAAAATTTATTTAGTATATATTTTTAAAATAAATACTGAAATGTTAATCCAACATTATTTTAAGAAACTTTAAAACTTTTAAATAAAATTACGTAGACTTAATAAAACTGAACATTATCAATACATCTCATTACTGTATAAAATTACAATAACTTTTAAAAGTAGATATATATATTACAAAACACATTTAATTAAAAACACACAAACACATGACAAACGTTTCAGCTAAACATTAGCCCTCTTCAGTTTCAAAATACGTACCTAGCATAGAAGTTAAGATCCAGTTACAAAACATCGCAACAAGATTAAGTATTCGGGAGGAACTGTTTTAGCATCGTTCAAGGGAGAATACTGAAGTTTGGTAAAAACACCCTTTAGGAAAATTCGTAATTCGCATACGTTTATGTTAGAAGCCAAGATTTTAATATAGTCAAAGTCAGGAACATAATCGGTATCAAGGGATGGATTACTAGTTTAGATTTTATATCACTGGTTTTAATAAACGCTTATATAAAAAGAAACAATAGTTCTGTTATATTGCATGCAGTTATGAAAATTAATAATCTAACATATTTTTGTTTGAGTTTTTTATAACGTGTCTTGAACAATTTTGCATTATAAAAATATTACTAAATAAATAATTAAAAATATATACAAGAAGTATAACTTTATATTGTTAAAAAATTAAATAATAGTAATAAAATCTTTGTATCTTAAAAACGTAGAAATTTGTACCTTGTTATTTTATTTTACCATTTTCAAGCATAATAAAAACATATTCCTTTAATCAAGAAAATTATTTTAAGTATTGTATAATACCTATTAAAATTTTGTTTTGAAAATCACATTTTTAATTTGCAGAAATCGCCGAAAGTTAATATAATGAATACCATTCATAAATAAACATTATTAATAATTATTTTTACAGATATTACTTTTATGTGTTGGTGTCAAAAATTTAGAATGTGTGTGTGTGTGTGGAGGCGGGAAGGTGTTACGTTTTGTTCTGTGACTGTACTAGCACCATAGTAACAATACAGAATATATTACATTATTCTTATAGACATAATTCAAAAAACACGAAATATCCAAGCAATCAATAAAATTTAATTCGATGTTTATCAAAAATATTAATGCGACAGTTTTTCTATATGAAAAGCATTTCAGTCATGTAATATGTCAAACTTGGGTGTGGCTTTTCATATCTGGACTTTTTTGTAGACATCACTATTGGACGAGTCTTTTCAAGTGTTGACAGGTAATTTGTGAAGAAAGTATTGGCAAAAATAAATGTTTTTGTGACAAAACCAACACAAGATTATGTTCAAGCTTTCTCAAAACCTTTTGAATAACAAATATATTCTTCAAATAAAATAATTTAGGGAATGCTTTTTGTTCTTAATTAAAATGCAGTCTGTATTTCAAAAATTTTATTTATAATTTTTTCAATGTATAATTTACATTTTTTACAGCTGCAACGCTCAAATGATTTATTCGTCAGTTATTAGTAAAAATACTGTTAAAAAATATTTTAACTCTGCAAGAAATGGTGCACGGGACAAATTACTAAATTCCGGCATCCTTGCAATCAGGCGTTTAGAAAATAACTACAATTTTTAAGTAGGAATCATTTCATTCAGGTAAAGCTAGGAGAGATTGCGCACATGGGGGATCAGAAAGAAAGAGCACTCTCGAAAAAAATATACTCAATTTTGACGATTCAGACATCCTCGGACTTATTTTCGTTGTTTTTGACAACCATTTCGTCAAGCGATCATGTGATTTTTGAGGAAACGTGAACTCCCAAATACATTCATGTCCATAAATTAAGGATAATTCAGATTCACACTGAAATCGAACTTTAATGCAAAAATTTCACCTGTAGAAATACCACACACATCTTTAAGAATAATATGGAAATTATAAGAAGCCATCAGATAACGTCGATATGATGTTACAATGACGAAAGTGTAAGAAGGGGGTAGATAAGGAATGGGAGCAAAGAAGGAAAATTGTTCACAAGCGTTCTGTGTGCCGTTCAGTGCCACAACCGAATAGTTATGAAACAGAGGACGCATGCAGATATTTTTTTACGTGCATGGTAGAATTATCGGCCGACTAGAATCTGGGCGTACTCAGGTAGAAGTATCGGTGAAACTTAGAATCGCCCAAAGTGTCATCTCTAGGCTTTGGCAACGATTCCAAAATGATGGAAATGTCAGTCGGCGTTACAGTACTGGTCGGCGACGAGTTACAATTCCGAATGACGACCGGTATTTGGTAGTAACTGCCAAAATAAGCAGATAAAGCACAGCATCAGACCTGTCTCGTCAGCTGTTAGCAGCCACGAAAGCCACAGTTTCAAGACAAACCGTGAATAGACGTTTGGGAGGTATTGGTCTATATGCTCGCAGGCCTGTTAGATGTGTTCCACTCACGGCAATGCACTGTGCCAGCGGTTAACTTGGAGCAGAGAACATGCAATGTGGACAGCGGCACAGTGAGCTTGTGTGATGTTTTCCGACGTGTCCAGGTTTAGCTTGCAGTGTGATTCACGCCAGACTTTCATATGTAAAACGTCAGGCGCACGTTACCACCAAAACAAAGTCATTGAACGACACCGTGTGGGGCAGGAGTGCTCGTTTGGGGGGGGGGGGGGGGACAGATCTGCATGTTCAAATCGGAAGAATGATAGTCCAAACTTATCGGGACATCAGTCGGGAACAACATGTACGTTTGTTTAGGGGTGCCATGAGCCCAGAATTTGTGTTTATGGATGACAATGCGCGTCCTCACCGTGCAGACGTTGTACACGGATGCCTACAATCTGAAGCTATCACTCGCATGGAATGGCCAGCATTCTCACCTGACTAGAATCCGATAGAGCATGTGTATGACATGCTTTTCCGACCAGTTGTAGTCCGTCAACCACCTCCTACAGGTGTACCGGAACTTCGGAGAGCATTGCTTACTGAGTAGAGTAACCTTCCCCAAGATTAGATCAATAATTTAATATTCAGCATTCCTAGGCGTTGTAAGGACTATATTTCATCATCTGAGAGACATACAATGTGTTAACCATCATACCAACCATGTAATGTTAAGATTTTGTAAGGGAGATATTTTTTGTAATTGCTTCAGGGAGCAAAAATCGTAGTTTTTATAAATGGTATCCTACATAAACCACCTTTTTTTGTTCGTGATCTTTTGTTTAATAAATGGACTTTATGAATAAGTCATGTTTGTTTTGTTTCTGAACCTTTATTTGCCTCAGCTAGCATTATCCTTAATTTATGGACATGGGTGTATTTGACGAAACTGTTTATTCACAATAACATGTGCTAGCTTTCATTACCGCCATATTGGGTTTTTTTCCTGTGTTGTTTCGACTTTTCTTTACAATGATTTTTATTTGCCGGCCTGGTGGTTCGGTCCGTAGGGCGCTGCCTTCTGGATTCCCACGTCCCGGGTTCGAATCGCGGTGCAGGCATGGATATTTGTGATGTCCTATGGCTACAAAATATTGTGTGCTTGTTTCTGTGGATTTCTGTAAAAATATGGATCAACTGAGGCAAAAATTATTGTAACTATAGGTCTCAAAGCTGTCAAATAAATGTCCAAATAATTTTTATTTCTTTGCTCTGTTTTATTTATATTTCCATTAAATATAATTAGGATTTAATGCCTAAAGGAACGAACTTGCAAGTAATTTTATAATTCTATCATTTGTATTTTATTCTGTATCACGAAACTAGGACGAAGAAATGTATCTTTACTTATGAAGAAATTCGTATGTTCAAACAAGTGACGAAAGTAATTTTCTCAATTTGACGAAACAGGAAGGAAGAAATATTTTTTTTTATTTTTGACGAAATTGTATTCTGAAATAGGTAACGAAACAAATTTCGTCAATTTGACGAAATGTTCGCTCGGAGCATATCCCTAGAAACACTTTCGTCAAACATAAATGAAAAAAATTTCGTGAAATTTGAGTATCCATTTCTGAGAGTGAGTAGAGTGGACGAATTGAAATTTTAGGTGGTTGTACAACACCAATGGTGAAGTGCCGACTTGAATTTGCATATTGATTGCTTCAAGAGTTTAAGATAAACGTGATTAATTTGTCTCGTTCTAAAAAATAAATACTTGAATTTTCATAACCCTTCCTAAGAATTTCAATAGAATGGTAGTAGTACAAAATATTTTTAAATTAAACAATTTCTCATAACCTACTGACCTAGACTAACTGTACAAGAACCACGATTTCCTCTAAAGGTGAGTAGTTATTTAATAAAACACTGCGCAATCTCTCCTACCAAAATGAGAGAGTTTGTTTCACAATATAGAGAAATACAAACTAGAAATTTTCAATCATTTCATTAATTTATTTATTCGTTTACCTTAAGCACATAACTCGGAAAACTATATTTTTAGTTTAGGAATTCAAAAAATGACTACTTATTCGTTCTAGATGAAGGCAGTATATATATTTTATATATATATATATATATATGTATATATATTACAGTAGTATATTTTTTAGGGTTGCCACAGGCTGTATCTTTTATTTATTTTTTTTTTCTGACTCTTGCACTAGAAGTTTTTTATAGTAAACTTCAATAATATGTTTCCGCGTTAAATAAAGGTGAAAACTATTGTATAAATGCTCAAGAGAAAAAGAAAAGTACGTGGTAACCCTGAAGTCCTTTTTTTTTTTAGTAGTGAAGTCCTACAATTAAACAATTAAACAGTCCTACAATTGATGGGATGCTCTTAAGCTCTGCAGATGTAAATTGCAGAAATGACCTTAAATTCTCCAATGCAGATTTGGTTATCATAAAATTATGCGGTCACATACAAAGTAAAAAGAAGTAAACGTGTTTACGATCACCCAGTATTGTGGTGTTTAGTTAAAGCCAATTGATTAAATAACGGTGTTAGGCCTTGGTGGTATACCAACCGTAGGCGGTTTATCTAGAGTTGGTCCTATGACATATTCACGCGTGTTTAAAAAAAAAAAAAAACATGGAAAATGTCAAACGGTTAAGCTGACGTGTGTACATGGATTCAAACACGGCACTTCCCGTCTACCAGCTTCAAATTAAACCGCTCAGCAACTGGTAGATCATACCTTGTATCATTAAAAACATGAAGTTATCTGAATATTTAAAAAGTTTAAATATAGAACTTATACAAACTTCTTATAAATTTGTGAATTAATAATATGCCAAATTTAAAAGTTATAATTACTTTTTATTTCAAAAAATTCAGTAACTTTAAATTTCATAAAAGCTGGAGTTTTGAAAGGAATTCAATGACATTTTTGAAAAACTGAAAAAAAAATCTTTGCAATAATATAATACTAATGAAATAATAATTTAATAAATATCTCGTAAAGTATGAGTATTTGTGTTACAAGCACTTCAAACGTGCATGTGCAAACGATTAAAAAATGAAACAAAATAAAATCTTTTATTTAATAATTAAATCGTGCTGATCACTTGATAATTTCTTTAAAATATGATATTTGATGTATCGGATTTGGGCATGTAAAGCCAAAAATAGCACTTTTGAGTTCATGTCATGGAAAACTGTGCATGAAGTGCCATAACATGCAAGTAAACTCGCAATTTATTCACCTAAGAGACAATTGTGCTAGACTAGTATAGGCTAGTCAATGCTTTAACGTTAAGTTGAAATTAATTGTCCTAAAAAACTACTTTTTATAGTATATCACCTTTTATTTTTATTTTATTTTTTAATTTTAAATCGTGACATTGCTCAGAAAAAAAAAAGCGTCATAAATTAAAAAAAAAATTACTTTAAAATTTTAGGAAAATTCATTTCAAGAACTATAAAGCTGAAATGTTTATAAGGGCCCGATAAAAAAACAGCGAGTAAAAATGTTCCACACACTAACAAAATTATACAAAAAAGTTTGGTATTGAATCACAATGTGATTGTAGGACATAACAAGTATAAAATAACTAATAACGATGGCCGACGATCGAGTGCCCCTGCACAAATATCTATCAATTCGGTGCGTTTTCAGCCAATGCTTAAGTAGCAAATGCTGCGACATTGTATATATATATATATATATATATATATATATATATATATATATATATATATATATATATATATATATATATATATATATATAGATAGATAGATAGATATAATATTTCATAAGGTATTGTAGTCTAATAAATTAAAGTAAATAATATTATTAATCTTAAAAATTAAATCAATTTAAGGTAACTAGTTACTTTGTTTGGCATGTATATCTTTTTGTGGTGATTTATTTGATTGACTATTCTTCGTTCTCATTCTTTTCTATTATTATCAAATGCAGTATCTATCTATATATCTATCTATCTATCTATATATATATATATATATATATATATATATATATATATTGACCTTACAGTGCCTTGACATATGTTCTCAGATAGTTAAAAAAAAAAAACATTTCACAAGACATTACACCAGAAATCACATAAAAATTACGCCTGAATACAACTATAATGTAATGAATAAATAAACGCATTTATATTTTTATTTGTTACTAATACGTTAATAAATTTGTTTAGCGATATTTCATGTTTTTATTTTTATTTTTTACATTAATTTTTTTGTTGTTTTGTTTTACATTATTTTATTTTGTTTGAAGTATTGTTTATGATATTGTATGAATACAAGGTATATTCTACTTAGTGGATGTCTTCGAACCATCCCTAGACTGTCACTAACTGCTCACTGAGTTACTTTAGTACAACGTGAAACTCACTCAATCTCAGCCTCAAACCATTTGAAAATTTGTCATGCATGTTATGCTGCAAGATTGTGCTTTTGATTGTGCCTCAAACCTAGATCTTTGTAGATGCATCATAGCAAATAGTATAATTCTGAAATACTTAGAAACTATTCAAACAGCATAAAGTGATGAAAAGCATGGTATCATAAATTGAAAAGTCATTTTCATTTATAATATGTATTAATTAATGTTGGAATTTATTACGTCATTATATTAATCACAAATTAGCAATAAATAGTCATACATTATCACCTTCTAAATCAATCTTGAAGAAATTAAAGAAAATATAAGTGAAAAGAAAATCAGAAATGAGTTCATAAAAACGCCTAAAGTATTAAAAAAAAAAAAAAAAACTTTTCAGTGGATATTTTGTTATAATTCTGTCGGAAGCAAACACTTTTTGATCCAAAATAGAGCATGGAGGCATTTGCAGATTAATGAATGCTTCAAGCTTTACATATCATAATCACTTATTGGTTTACAAAGTAACGAAATTAAAATGCTCAAAATTATCCTGTAGTTTTGTCATTTTGTTATTTTTTTGTTATTTTTTGTTATTTTTTACTTTATTAAGATTAATAGTTAATGCGAGCTTCTGCAATATTGTATTTTAATTAAATATTAAGAATAATCATTAACTGGTTTGGATTTAATACAAAATGAGTTGAATTTATTTATTTATTTATTTTTGATCAGTTGTAAAATCTTTATCGATTAATCGATGATTGCCTGGAAATTATTTTTATTAGCATAGTTATGATGACAACGTGTTACTCTCTGTGTTTGGTGTTAGCCTAACATGTGGTTAAATCTTTGATTTTTTTTTTTTTTTTTTTTTTTTTACTTTCTCTCTTTCTTTCTGGATTTACTGATGGTTTGCTTTTCAAAACGGTTTTGTTTCTAGATCGGAACATGGGCTGTATTTTTGGCTAGCATTTGCTATACAGTTTTACGAAATCTTGCACCTTCTTTTCCTTATGGAAGTACATGTTCACCTGACGAGCTAATACTTTTATTTTTGAAAATTTATTAATCCGATTCTTATTTCCTGTGGTCTCTTTTTGATACTTTTTAATTCAATTCTCATTTCCCGATACATTTTTTAATAAAAAATTTATTGATAACTTTCATCAATTTCAAAAAAAAAAAAAAAAAAAACTCTTTTCTTCGTCAAAGTTTTATGGCCCTTTTTATGTTGGTGTAAATAATTTAAATTGGTTTTTTCTTTTAATTGAAACTAAAAATGAATTATAAAATTTCAGTGCTTGCTTTTAAAATGCATTATAATCAATTTTATTTTTGTGTTGTTGGTATTATCATGTATATATAAATTGCTAAATTTTATAATGATACTGATTTCTTAAATATATATATATATATATATATATATATATCTTGTCATTAAAGCATTTTATTCTTTATATGGATGGTTCATTTCATTTTAAACATTCATTTTTAAATATTAAAATAATATTATGGAAATTTATACTTTGAGTATACTTTTTGATATATAACTAAAAAATAGCTAATAATTTTGCGTTTCGAATATTTTGAATATATTTGAATTTACCAATTTAAAAAGAATTGAAGTTAAAAATTTTGATTTGATGTTCCTAAAATGCCAACTCAACTACCAAGTCCCCAAATATACAGCGCGTATCGAAATGATAGGTCCACCCGCATTTTTCAAAATTTCGACTCTTAATTGAGAATAAGAATCACTTTTTTGGTAGAGATAATTAATCAGTAATTGTTATAACTATTTATGAAGAAATTTCTTTAAAATAAATAATTCCTTTTTATTTTATGCAAATTTTCATTTTCAGACCGTTTCAAAAAGATAGGTCCGCCTTCTGAAATTTTGCACCAATCACGTTTATTTCCAAAAAATTTGCATAAATATCGTTGCTTAGTCTTACTGCGGGATTATGCTGGCTGCTGTGGAGGTATTTAAACAGATTTGAACATCACGTTGTAATCAAACGAAATTGGTTGCCGTTGCAGTCTTTCGCTGGTTGAGCAGGGGGAAATTGATGCATTTAAAACGTGTGGAAAATCGAATAGAGAAATAGGTAAACTTTTAAACAGATCACATAATGTTGTAAACAATTATTTGCGACTTAGAAATGCTTATGGCAGTAAAAAATCATCTGGCCGCCCGTCAAAAGTGACATCCCGACAAAGAAGGACTATCGTAAAGGAGTTAAAATCTGGAAATATGAGCTTATCCACTGTGGCCAGACAACAAAACCCTCCAATATCAAAATCTATAATCCATAGAGTGGTAAAGAAGTTCGGCAATATAGTTTACGTGAAGAGGAAAGCGGCTCCGAAATCGACTAAAAAGCACAAAGAAAAGAGATTGAAATTCGCACATGAAGTGATGTCCTGGAAACAAGATTGGCATCGTGTGATATTTAGTGATGAAAATAAATTCAACCTGGATGGTCCAGATGGCTGGCAGTACTACTGGCACGATCTGCGTAACGATAGACAGATATTCTCGAAGACGCAAGCTGGTGGTGGTTGCATTACGGTATGGGCCGGATTCCGAGGTGCATGAAAAACTGATATAGCATTTGTAGACAATCGTTTGAATGCTGCAGGCTACCAACAGCTGCTTGAACAATATTTTCTTCCACAAGCAGAGCACATTGGGGGCCCATTCTTCATGTTCCAACAGCACAATGCTCCTGTGCACACTGCAAAGTCCACTTTCGAATGGTTTCTGGATAATGGTGTACATGTTATCGATTGGCCACCTTGCAGCCCTGACCTGAATCCGGTAGAAAACATGTGGAGTATACTCGCAAGAGCGGTGTATGCAGGCGGAAGGCAATACAACAGTACTGCAGACTTGAAAAAGGCTATTTCCTCCGAATGGTCAAAAATCGAGAAAAAGTGTTTGCAAAAACTTGTAGAAACCATGCCGAATAGGATTTATGAGCTTATTCTGAAACAAGGTGGAATTTTTTTTTAATTAATTCAACATTAATTTGATGCTTGGTTCAGTGGACCTATCTTTTTGAAACAGCTTTTTCATGTATTTTTTGTTTTCCTTATTATTCCTATTATTTGTATATTATTCATGTATTATTTTACATTGAATGAAGTAATGTAATTTATAAAATAGTACTTTGTACACAATAGAACCTTTTTTACCAACGTAACTTTCGTTTTTACTGGTGGACCTATCATTTCGACACGCACTGTATTTTATTTTCTTTACATTCTTTTATATTCTTTTCGTATTGAATAATTCATAAACCGTCATGCATATCAAACATGCTATTAGCGATTTTAATGGCACAATATAATAGTTTATACAGATTTTAAAAAGAAAAAAAGTTTCAATATTAGGTATTAGTTAAGCAATTAAAGCCTTTCAGAAGACTTTTGGGTGATTTAAAAAACGATATTCTTGAAAAAAAAAATAATTAAAAATAAAATAAAATAAATAAATAAAATAAAATAAAAATGCTGCAATTCTAAAAGTTTTCAACCTGTAAGACGAAGATGAAAATAAATACTGTGTACGTTATATTCCTCTTTTACTGATTCTGATGTATTTAGAAAATATATAACAACATAAATTTCAAGGTATATATATATATATTTCAATTAAATCCTCTTAACTTTTAGAAATAATTATACCTTATAATATATCTTCTTGCACTATAAATTTGTCATATAAACTTGGCAGATCACAAGTTAAGTCAAGTTATGATTCTGTAATCAATTTCTTTTTTTATTGAATTTCTCTGACGAAAAAAATCTAGCACAGGTGTTGGAACCAAAATTTTCTCTTGGTATTATTTTTCTGAGACTCTAATTTAGTTTTTTCCTATCACACTATTTGATGTGGGTAAGATATTTTTTGACAATAGTTTTTCTTACTGAAAAAGTTATTTGAAGAGAAAGCATAACATGTTAAATGAAAAACTTATTTGGTCGTACAAGGATGAAACTAAATTAGCGAGATACTTACTAAATATTTTATATTTATTTAGGAAAATTCGTTAAATACAACACAACTAACTGTGAGTAAGATTTCTTTAATGAAATGCGTGTTATAAAAAATTTTTGTAGAAGTCTTATTATGTAGACTTATCTTATTTGCTAGATGTCATACTATTATGCGTTGATTTATGTGGTAGAACACTACCTTTCCATAAATGACCGGACACTTTCGATTTCAGACGTTTTTTAAAATACATCAAAAAGTACTAAAAAAATTATTTCGAAACTTCAAGAGTGCGAAGAACATGTTTTTCCTCATATATTTTAGCTAAAGTTTTGCGTCAAAAGTGAGAGGGGGAACAGTAAATGATTAAAATAAAATGAAAGTGTTTGGCCTCACCCTGTAAAAAGTAATACTTGAAATGCGGTCTGGCTATATCATGTGATTATGGGACTCTTTCTAACTATCTGCTCAAATTTCTAAGTCTCTACCGCATATAATCAGGGAGATATAAAGGTTTTTTTTTTAAATTGCAAAAAACATTTTAACTTTTTTTAGCTATAACGCGTAAGGTATTAAATCCAGTGCAAAATAATTTTCAGGAAACTCGACATACACAGCATACTGCAATGAGAATGAAAAAATATTAAATATCTAATGAAATATGAGTATTTTTACTAAATGCTAATTTTTATTAATTTCTAACTGCGCATGCGTAAGATTTAAAGAAATTTCATTTGCATAATTTAATAGCCAAACGTATTGAGCTACTTACATAAAAACCTCAAGCAAGTATCGTGTAAACTCAAAACAATTCTAAGTCATAGAACGAACTGCATAATTTCAGCTGTTCTAAAAAACAGGAAATTGGGTAAGGGTTTTTTTTCAATATTTATTTAGAATTACCGTAAACTGTATTACCATTCAGTGAATCAAAATAAAAATGCGAGTAAACCCCCTTATAGTTTAGCTTTTTTTCGAGAGAAACTGAATAGCAGTTCATTCTACAGGGTAGAACTTTTTGAGTTCACACGATACTTGTTTGGGGTTTTTATATAAGTAGCTCAAGGCATTTGACAATTACATTATCCAAATGAAATTTCGCTAAAACTTACTCTTTTCATTCTGAATGTAGTACGGCTGTGTCTAATGTTGTATGTCGGGTTTTCTGAAAATAGCTTTGCACTGGGTTTAATACCTTGCGTGTTATAGCTAAAAAAGTGAACATTTTGGGGCAATTTTTTAAAGAAACCTTTATGTTTCTCTGATTACATGCGGTAAACACTTAAAAAATTATACAGAAAATGAGAAAAAGCCCCATAATCACATGCTACTGCCAGATTGTATTTCAAGCATTACTTTTTACAGGGTGATGACAAATACTTTCATTCTTCTTTTTTCTGTTTTTTTTTTTTTTTTTTTTTTACTGATCCCCCTTTTACTTTTAGCGCAAAAAGTTAACTGAAGTACATGAGGTATAACATGTATTTTACACTCCTGAAATTTCAAGATGGTTTGTTTAGTACTTTTTGAGATATTTTAAAAACGTCTCAAATCGAAAGTATCCGGTCATTTATGGAAAGGTAGTGTATAAAAAATATTCACTTGTATATATTTGTTTACCATTTTATATTTTTGGACCACCAAATCATAACATAGGTAACCTTTTGGGATCAACAAATTTTCCTTACTGGCATGAATCTAAATAATTATAAATTTAATATTGTAGTATTGCAATACATTAGCTTTATTAAAACGGTTTAATACTTTGGGAAACAACGAATACTAACAAATTATTTTCATAGAAATATTAATATTTAGGTGCCAGTTAAATTTTCCCTCGACAAATGTTAGTTTTTCACGACAGTCGAAGCATAAAAAAATAATGTTTATGAAGCACTTTTTACGTTAGAAATTTGTATCTGATATTAAATAATTTATGCACACTTATAAATTAATAGAAGTAATATCGACATTTGTTATTAATTTAAACAAATTTACCAGATGAAACTATACATGCACAATAATATTATAATTGAACAAGCAACTTTAGCATAACTGTTCTAAAAGTATAGAATTTTTAAACTTTTAATCTAATAAGATTGTCTTAATCTTTTAATAAAATTTTCTTTAAATAAATAAACATAAAATATAAGATAATTATTAATTCATCTGCAATACCGTATATGTGTAATCAGTAATTTGTATAAAAAATGTATACTTCGAATCTCTACCGAAATTGAACTCGATAACACACCCATAAATATTACTCATACATACTCAGCAAGGCTCTAATGAAGATAAAGATGACTTTATCTTAAACTTGTTGTTTAATAAGCAGTGAACTAGTTTTCTCGCATAAATTTTACAGTTGTGAAGCCTTTTGTATGCGGTAGATGATCTTATTCAAGTAGACCTGCTACCTTTATGTCTTTAACTATCCCGCTAAAGAATGTGTAATGCTTTTCTGCGTCACTTGTGACGCATAGAAAATTTCATATTCCTTATTTTTTGTTCGACCCAGCCAAGTTTATGCAACCAAGAATATACACATAAAATCAGAACTTTTATCACTTATATATGTGTGTATAATTTTATTTCAGAAATACAATCGAACCTCTAATGAAACTCTATTTTGCTTAATTCAGGAGCTATTGCTATAATAACATTTACAAATTCGAGGACAGAATCTGCTTACGAATGGGTTGAAAATAACAATGCAAGGTTTTAATGTACCTTATTTTTATAATATAAGTACTATAATATTTTAGCATGTTTTATGAAACTAAATAAGCCTTATGACCTGCATTATTTCTGGTATACACAAAGCTCGCCGTATGTGCAAAATACATTACATCCTTGCGTCAATAAAATGACCAATTACTGTTTGTTTATAAAAACTTGTTCAAAATGAATATGCAAGTATTGAAAATTTGAAATGGTATCTGACAAAATATCTGATGGAAAATACATATTGATAAAGAAATGTTTAAAATTGAACAGTGCCTCATAATATTTATAAATTAAAATATTGCTGATAAAAATCAGAAAAAAAAAATTAATTTTCCTAAAATTACATTTCTTTTCTTTGCTTAATCTTTAAAACTCTGATAGGTTTCAAAATACTGATCTTCTATTAATATATTATGTATTTCTATAAATATCTATACCTTAAATTATTTTGTGATCGATTTTAGGTAATACGTCCCAAATTATCGTATAGAACAAAATGCTAATTTTTTAATTATACACTAAATTATATGTTAATAAAACATATTTTGATTAATTCTTTTTTCATTATAAAAATTCTAGATTTTTTGCATACTAATCTTAATAATATGTCGTTCAGTTTACATTCCTTTAATAAAAAACATTTAATTTTGTAATTTTTATAGAAGTTATGTAAAATATTCTGAAGAAATTCAATTATAATAACCTACTGACGTCAAACATTAGATTAACATTTCAAAATAAATTATTTCTAAAGCGAATAATTTGTTTTACTCTTTTTACACATAAAAACAAATCTGTGACATCTCTTAGTCAGGGTATTTCAAATAAATTTTTTGACGCATATTTAATTTATATTCATGATCTTAAAAAAACATTTTAAAAGGTTAAATGTCATACATTTTTACATTTTCAACCCATCATATTGTAAAACAGTTAAAGCAATATTTGAATCTTTGACATTGTAGATTAAATGTACCTAAGAATATGCACACTTTGTCCTTCTTGCTAGCTTTATCATTTTTATCAGTTTCTAGTGTAAAAGAAAATGTAATATATTTCATTTTTGAAGATATATGTAAATTTAAAAGATAAGTTTTTGTCATTCAGTATTGGGAAAAGGACATAAGACACAGAAATAAAACAGTCTAAAGAAAAAAAAAATGTTTAGAGGGAGTTTATCACAAAATGATAAAATTGAATAATAGTTTTTGTAATATATTTTTTCTCGATATCATAGATTGATTACTTGTAAGTTGGATATAATAAATTACACATGACTTAGCATTACTAACATTTTCATAATTATTTAAATTTGAGTGTCACATACATTAATATTTTGGGGGTTTTACTCATTTTTATTTTTAAAAATACATAAAAATTGCTTTAATAAATAAAGCTAACAAAATAAAAAGTAATTTTTTAAAGCAATTATTTTCCTTTTAAATTTTCCGTATAAAATTCTTATGAAGTACTCACATCATGCAAGTGACTTTAACTATTTCTAAGTTTATAGAATTTTAGTTATGTAGGGTTATTCTATCGCGTTAAACATAGAATTTTCAATAAGTTAAGGCTTTTAACATTTCGCAGTCTACTATCTTAGAAACGTACGATTTGACAATTAAAAAAAAAATAATAATTGGAATGCAAGTTATTAGTTACTGTCGCACGAACTGTATAGATTTTCATGAGTATAGGGCTTATAGTCCTTCTACAGGAACATAAAGAGGAATTCTTTATCATACGCCCTTTGGGCTCAAATTATTTGAAGTGCGCTGACGTCTAAACTCTAGATTTGATTAAGGAAAAAAAAAATAGGCAGACGTGGTATAGAGCATTGTCCCAAATAATATATATATATATATATATATATATATATATATATATATATATATATATATATGTGTGTGTGTGTGTGTGTGTGTGTGTGTGTGTGTATGTATATTGAGTATAAGAGTTACTGTTATTTTACAGGAAATAAAACAGAATTCTTATACACTGCGGTCTATGGCATTAAATTAATAGAATTTCGTTTTATACTAATGTTAAATTGTTTAAAAAAAATATATATATATATAAAATCATATATGTTATACATTAGTTTGCTATTATATGATCATTATAATAAGTGATATGTGTACTACTAATAGTTCATTTGCGAGAATGCATAAAATAATTTGCACATATCACTCCCATTGGATCAAATTATCTGCAGATTACTCAGCAACTATAGTTAGATTTTGTAACTCAATTCCAAGAAATTAAGCAAGGATTTCTCACATTACAAAGGACTCCATTCTTAATATTGTTTCATCATCTAGAAATGTATAGACTAGAAATTCTCGATCATTCCGTTTATACAGTTTATTGGCTAACAATATACGCACAGCTCAGAAATCATTATTTCTAGTTTTCAGATTCAGAAAATGACTACTTATTCGTCCTAGATGTAAGTGGTACATTTTTTTATTAGTGTTGTTTAGAAAAAATTATGGATAATGCACACTCGAAAAAAAAAAAAAAAAAAAAAAAAAAAAAAAGTTACACCCGCTGTAATTTCCCTATTAATTGACGCAGAAATATCTAATAGACATCATTCAACAAGTAATTAAGAGCACGTTTTTAAAATAATGTGAAATTTTGAATTAGGAGTCATCCACATACTGAAATATCGCCAACTTTGATTTTTTCAATAGCAACACCCAATTTTGACATCATATTTTAATTTCTGAGAGTCTGGCAATGCGTAAAAGTGATCCAGTTTGTATACTTAATCCTTAGTATTCATACAGTTATAACAAAAAATGTGTTAGGGGGTTATCTGTAAATCTAGAAAAATAAAATTTACATCCTACAAGAATTAGACAAAATTTTATTGTTTTACACCGGAAGTTTATAAAAAAAAAAAGAATTATAAATGTAAATGATATTAGAAACATTATAATTTTGCTACACCTTGCTTATCCCTGATTTGGCTTTTTTTTTAAATACGTATATACTTAAATACTTTATTAGGTAATACATTTTAGATGTATTTTAATATATTGCACTTGGTCAAACAATGCTCTAACAAAAGATGTGCGATATTTTTCAATTAAAAAGTGTCTATCGTGGCTATACTGATCACCAATAAAGCTTAAATTTTCTTTGATTTTATTATGTAGGTATGGCATAATATACGAATTGAAATAATATAGCTATAGATATGTACAACAATTTAATCTTTTCAGATAAATTATTGTAAGGTACGATGAAATAAACATTAAACAATAATAATTGTACTTACCAATTTTGAGTCAGTTTAACTCTTTGAAACTGTACGATTTGTTTCATAATTTCTATGAGAATGTAGGTTCTTAATTAAAATATATTTATAAAAGTAAAGACTAAAGTATTCTTAAAATAATAATCAACCACTCCGTCACCCCCTAAAAAAAAAAAAAAAAAAAAAAAAGAAGAAGCAATATATAAGCCTCGGACACCATTTCAGCATAATTCTTATGAAAAATGACCTCCTGAATCCGAATATGACTCCCATTTTGCCCAGTCACCATATTTTTGTTTGAGTTTTTTATAACGTGTCTTGAACAATTTTGCATTATAAAAATATTACTAAATAAATAATTAAAAATATATACAAGAAGTATAACTTTATATTGTTAAAAAATTAAATAATAGTAATAAAATCTTTGTGTCTTAAAAACGTAGAAATTTGTACCTTGTTATTTTATTTTACCATTTTCAAGTATAATAAAAACATATTCCTTTAATCAAGAAAATTATTTTAAGTATTGTATAATACCTATTAAAATTTTGTTTTGAAAATCACATTTTTAATTTGCAGAAATCGCCGAAAGTTAATATAATGAATACCATTCATAAATAAACATTATTAATAATTATTTTTACAGATATTACTTTTATGTGTTGGTGTAAAAAATTTAGAATGTGTGTGTGTGTGGGGGCGGGAAGGGGTTACGTTTTGTTCTGTGACTGTACTAGCACCATAGTAACAATACAGAATATATTACATTATTCTTATAGACATAATTCAAAAAACACGAAATATCCAAGCAATCAATAAAATTTAATTCGATGCTTATCAAAAATATTAATGCGACAGTTTTTCTATATGAAAAGCATTTCAGTCATGTAATATGTCAAACTTGGGTGTGGCTTTTCATATCTGGACTTTTTTCTAGACATCACTATTGGACGAGTCTTTTCAAGTGTTGACAGGTAATTTGTGAAGAAAGTATTGGCAAAAATAAATGTTTTTGTGACAAAACCAACACAAGATTATGTTCAAGCTTTCTCAAAACCTTTTGAATAACAAATATATTCTTCAAATAAAATAATTTAGGGAATGCTTTTTGTTCTTAATTAAAATGCAGTCTGTATTTCAAAAATTTTATTTATAATTTTTTCAATGTATAATTTACATTTTTTACAGCTGCAACGCTCAAATGATTTATTCGTCAGTTATTAGTAAAAATACTGTTAAAAAATATTTTAACTCTGCAAGAAATGGTGCACGGGACAAATTACTAAATTCCGGCATCCTTGCAATCAGGCGTTTAGAAAATAACTACTATTTTTAAGTAGGAATCATTTCATTAAGGTAAAGCTAGGAGAGATTGCGCACATGGGGGATCAGAAAGAAAGAGCACTCTCGAAAAAAATATACTCAATTTTGACGATTCAGACATCCTCGGGCTTAATTTCGTTGTTTTTGACAACCATTTCGTCAAGCGATCATGTGATTTTTGAGGAAACGTGAACTCCCAAATACATTCATGTCCATAAATTAAGGATAATTCAGATTCACACTGAAATCGAACTTTAATGTAGGTATGACCGTTTTCTAGATACGCCATTTCTTTCCCTGTTCGATAATTTTATGACCATGAATTTGATTTGAAGAATGAAAGAGAATTAATTTAACACATAAAAACAAAAAAATATATAAAGTTTAAAAAATAACATTAATAACAGATAAAAAAAATTATATAAGATATGTAATGCCTAATTCCAGTGGCAAATCCCCCCCCAAAATTTGTCCCTTGTGGCAGATATCCATGTTTTAGAATTTTACAACTTTGTAGCCTCTCATAAGATATTTGATGGTTAAAATAATCCTCTCCCCCTCCTAAAAATCAAATTTATAGCCATAAAATCACCGAAAAATGATAAAAATAGGGGGCCATTCCTAAAAAACGGTGAGTGATAGAGCATAATGGGAGTCATATTCGAATTCAGAAGGTCATTTTACATAATAATGATGCTGAAATGGTGTCAAAGGCGATTTTCATGCCGAGCAGTGTTATCAAGGTAATTAAGAAGCGATTTAATGAGTCAGCCTTGCATTTCGATTCCATTCGTTTTTTTAATTGGTAATTTTTACGTTCCACCTATTTTTCTTATTTAAGCAGTAATCCTCGCCTATTTAGTTGATTTTTCTATTCTAGTGTTTGTTTAAAGGATTTAAAATTTATCACCAGTAATCGATGAGGTAAATGCCACTTGGGTATATTTTTGCCAACGGAAATTAAGGAGTTTAACACGAATATGCAAAGAAAATTTTTCTTTTATTTTTCTATACTGTTTTGTTTTAGAAGAACGATGAATGGCGTGGCTTGTTTTCTTTAGAAAACGGGAATTTTAGTTTTTTCTATCACTAATATCTAAAAATAATCATTTTTTGTTTCATTTCTTTGCATTTGACGTTGTTGCTGTATATAGTGTGACCCGTAAATAAAAAGTAAAAATATTTTGTTCTATTTTCTCTGTTATTTTTAATGATTTTCTTGCTTATCTCATGCATAACTTCATAAGACACGGCCTCCTAAGCCATTCCAAAAGAAAGATTATTTATTTATATTGCGAAAACTAATAGCTAGAATGAGGTACAAATTTGCACACCAGTATCTTTCAGCATTATGATTCATTTTATATAAAAATTAATATAGGTCATAATTCGTAATTTTTTTTTAATATGAATTTATTATTATTTTTCACAAGTAAAGATATTTTTCAGAATCAAACGTTATCATGGATTATGTTTGGGTTTCTTCACTGTATCTTGTAAATCTTTATATATATATTTCTTTTGTGCGTGTGTATGTCACTGAACTCCTCCTAAACGGCTGGACTGAGTTAAATGAAATTTTTTGTGTGTCTTCAGGTGGATTCGAGAATGGTTTAGATTTACAAATGAAAGTTGTAACTTAATTAGTTCTTTCTTAATTAATTTTTAACCAACTCTTTCAACAACTTTTCCACCTAGATGGCGTGAGTTGTCGTAAACACGATGTCAGAATTTATTTAATGTTGAAATGAAAAATGAATTTTTAACCGTATCTTACGAAGTGTTTAAAATATTTTTTCAAAATTAATATTTTTAGAATCGTAACCGTATATTACGAAGTGTTTAAAATATTTTTTCAAAGTTAATATTTTAGAATCGTAAACACGATGTCAGAATTTATTTAATGTTGAAATGAAAAATGAATTTTTAACCGTAAGTGTTTAAAATATATTGTTAAAATGTTAAAATTAGTTAAAATGGTATATTCTTTTAAAAAATTCGTCAATATCCGACGGAGTTATTTTATGTTAAAATTAAAAATGAATTTTTAGGCAATTATTATTTGTGCAGATGGAAAATGTACTAAAAGTTTTCCGAAAAATTTCACGATCACAAATGTTGACGGATATCCAATATATCGTCGAAGAAATCCCGATAATGGCGGACAATCTTATCATCTATGGCGGTCATCTATGTCAACAACATAGATATTGACATTGATAACCGTTGGGTGGTCCCATATTCGCCTCTGCTGAGCAAAACATTCAATGCTCATATTAATGTTCAGTTCTGCAGTTCAGTGAAGAGCATCAAATACATTTGCAAGTATGTGAATAAAGGCAGTGATATGGCTGTATTTCGAGTTGAAAATACCAATGTGAATGCTCCTCCGGTGAATAACAACGATGAAATAACACTTTACCAAATTGGTCGGTACGTCAGCTCCAATGAAGCTGTTTGGCGTATCTTTGGTTTCCCAATTCATGAACGGGATCCAGCAGTTCTTCATTTAGCCGTCCATCTTGAAAATGGCCAGCGCGTATATTTCACGAGCGAGACAGCGATTGATCGTGCTATAAATCCACCAAAAACTACACTTACCGAATTTTTTGAATTGTGTAATCGTGCGGATGCTTTTGGTGCTTTTGCACGGACATTACTCTATTCAGAAGTACCACGCTATTTCACATGGGATCCAACAAAAAAATGGATGCCCCGCAAGCAAGGCACGCCGATTGATGCATGTCCCGGTTTATTCAAATCAAACACCTTGGGACGAGTATTTACAGTCAATCCAAGGCAGACTGAGTGCTTTTATCTTCGACTGTTATTGGTTAATGTCATCGGCCCTTTGTCATTTCAAGATTTACGTAAAGTGAATGGACAACAGTATCCAACGTATAAAGATGCATGCCTTGCACTCGGCTTGCTGGAAGACGACAACCAGTGGGAGTGTATGCTTGCTGAAGTAGGACTGAACTGTACAGCAAAACATATTCGTCTACTATTCGCTATAGTGTTGACTACATGTTTCCCGGCCCGAGCAGAGACATTATGGGATAATCACAAAGATTCAATGACTGATGATATATTGCATCAATATCGTTCACGGTGCAACGATCTAACGATAGTATTCAGTGACGCTATGAACAATGAAGCATTGATTGCTATTGAAGATCTTTGCATTATCATTGCCAACTTACCACTCAGTCATTTCGGTATGCATTGAACAAATCGAAATGCATCTGATTTAATAAGCACTGAATTGAATCGTGAACTACAATACAATATTGTAGAAATGGCAGCGATTGATGCTCGCAATGTCCCACTAATGAATGAAGAACAAAGAACCATTTACGACCGCATCATGCTCGCAGTTTTGGCAGGACAAGGTGGATTCTTTTTTTTTTTTTTTTTTGGTGCACCAGGTGGAACTGGCAAAACATTCCTTATTTCACTAATTCTCGCCGAAATACGATCAAATAATGGCATCGCATTGGCTGTTGCATCATCTGGTATTGCGGCAACTTTATTGGATGGAGGCAGAACAGCTCATTCATTATTTAAACTGCAACTAAATATTCAAAATAACCCAGACGCAGTGTGCAACATAAAAAAACAATTGTCCATGGCCACAGTGCTGAAATGTTGTAAAATTCGTATCTGAGATGAATGCACTATGGCACACAAACATTCGATTGAGGCCTCGAACAGGACATTGAAAAATATAAAAAAACAACGGCAAACTTTTTGGCGGCACTCTGTTACTCTTTTCAGGTGATTTAAGACAAGCACTTCCCGTTATTCCGCGTTCAACAACGCGTGCTTAAAATCATCGTCATTGTGGCGTAATGTTGAAAAAGTACAACTGAAAGTAAATTTGTGCGTTCAAAAGCTTCAAGATCCATCCGCTGAAACATTCTCAAAACAATTGTTAGATATCGGAGATGGAAAAGTTACTACAGATGAAACTGGATGCATAAAATTACCGACCTATTTCTGCACAATAATTGATTCTAAAGATGCTCTTATTGCCCAGATATTTCCCGATGTACACAGACGATACACAAATCATGAGTGGCTGGCAAAAAGAGCAATTTTAGAAGCAAAAAATATGGACGTCAAGGAATTGAATCTCAAGATACAACATTTGTTACCAGGAGACTTGGTGTCATGCAAATCTAATGATACAGTTTGCGATGCCACCGAAGCTGTAAATTATCCAACAAAGTTTTTAAACTCATTGGATTTACCAGGCATGCCACCGCATATTTTACAACTGAAGGTTGGATCTCCGGTTATTTTGCTTCGTAATTTGAACCCACCACGGATGTGCAACTGCACGCGATTAGTCATAAAAAAATTAATGAAAAATGTTATCGAAGCCATCATTTTAAATGACAAATTCCGAGGTGAAAATATATTACTACTGCGAATCCCTATTATACCCACAGATGTGCCAATTCAATTTAAACGCTCTCAATTTCCAATTAGATTGGCATTTGCAATGACTATCAATAAGTCTCAGGGCCAGACGATGTCTGTCTGTGGCTTAGATTTGAGTACATCATGTTTTTCACACGGACAATTAATTATACGTGGCTCTCGAGTGGGCAAACCATCCAGTTTGTTTGTATTGGCGAAAGATGGGATAACAAAAAATATTGTACACTCTGTTGCATTAAGGGATTGATATTGTTTTTTAGTAATATTGTTATAAGTAGCGATATGTAAATAATTTTAAAGAATCAATTTTAATAAAGTAAAAAAAATAAATGATTGGTGTTTTGTTATTTTTATATTCTTTCACCGTTCACAGCGCTCCATACATCTTCCACTTATATACCACATCCTTACACACTTACAATAAGTTAGTTATTTTTTTCTAGCAAAATATTCTCTAGAAATAATTTATATGACAAAACAACGTTTGTCGGGTCAGCTAGTATATATATATATATCAAGTTATTTTTTGCAAAGATATTAATAAAAGTTTGTGATATAAATTTAACATTAGCACCTTAAAACTTTGAACGCTTATAACTCTATAATAACTAAACTCTATATAACTCTATAATAACTAAAAGAAAGAAAAAAAAAAGCAAAATATACAACCAATGTACTTTTTTGCATTGCGGAGACCCTAGGATTTCAAATATAAAATAAAAATAGGGTATTACCATTGAAAAAAAATATATATATATTGTGCGTTTTAATAAGTAGATGATTCCCAATTAAAAATTTCACTTCATTTTCTAAAAGTACTCACAATTCCCCGTGAAATGACACCTATTGTATTTGTGTGCATCGATTAGCAACGAAGTTATATCGAGTGCTGCGTTTTTTTTTTTTTTTTTTTTTTTTTTTCTTTTTCTCCTGACTGTACAATGACTATCACATAATTATAAAATAGCTACTGTTGCTAATATTTAATTCAAACCACAATAGTATTTATTGTAACTTATTCACAAAAATATAGCATGGGAATCTGAAATACCAGGCTTTAAAGTATGTTTTTAAAATTGAAATTGTAATATATCTATATATAATTCATTTGATAATAATAGAAAAGAATGAGAACGAAGAATAGCCAGTCAAATAAATCACCACAGAAACATACACAGGCCAAACTAAGTAACTAGTTTCCTTAAATTGATTTAATTTTTAAGATTAATAATATTACTTACTTTAATTTATTAGACTAAAATACCTGATGAAATATAATATTAGAACCATGTATTTTGATGTTGAAGAAAAGAAGGACTGTAAGATAGTATTTATGGGGAAATAATAGAACTTTTTTTAATGGGAAGAACCTTTTTATTTTGAGATGGACAAAATGATTTCGGACCAAAGAAAAATAAGATTAAATTTTAACTGAAAAGCTCAAAATGCTGTAAGACGTTTTCAAGTGCTATCCCCATAGCATTGAGCAGAGAAATACAGGTTTTCTGTATTTAATAAGCATTTTGGCAAAATATAAAATGATAGCGCGAACATGCAAGGAAAAAAATTGCTTTAAAATGAAGTAAATGAAATAAAGACAGAATTTATCCTGAATTTTTGAAATATTTTCCAGAAAAAAATAAAAATATAAGTTGAACCTTTAATAAAAAATTACCATGGATTGAAATAGATTTAATAAAGACAGAATATCCTGATTTTTTGAAACATTTTCCAGAAAAAATAAAATCAAAACACTAACAAACACAGATCATTGTATGTGAAAATGGTTTTTAAGAAGATGAGTTGTATTGCTGTAAGTCTTTCATTTAAAATTAATTTTAAAATTACTTTTTTACTGATTAAATTTTAGTGTTAATCTTAAGTTTTAATTTTTTAGGAGTTTATTTATTTTATTTATTTATTTATTTATTTATTTTATTTTTTTAGAATTATATTAATTGAATTCATACAGGTATTTTGCATGTAATCTAGGTAAGATTTATTTTTTAAATTTTAATTGGTCCATAATTTTAACATTTCTAAGACAAGCATTGAATATTTGAATAAAATTAAATGCTGCATAAGATTTGAAAACGACCAGTTTTTTTTTTTCAATTTATAAACTTATCTCTCAATGATATGCTTTCAAACATTGGGTATTTAAAGAACTGGGTATTCCTCGTGTTTTTATGTGAAGATTGGTCAACATTTAGAGGGCCGGTAACAAACTGAGAAAAATCAATAATGTTTGTGATCACCCTGTATCATTAAATGAACGAAATGATCTGTTACTTTAGGACATATTAACGTAGATCCAACTGTCATTCATTACATTGTGTTTGAAAATGCATTAAATTTCAATATGTACTTGTAAATGTTTAGAAGTTTTTTCTCTGACTTTAAAGTTTTTTTTTTTTTTTTTTTTTTTTTTTTTTAAATCTCAAAAAGGATTAAATTAACTGAAAATAAGGTGAAGTTTTTAGATTATTAGCTGTTTTTTAAATAATATCTTATGTGGCCTCAATATTTTTTCCAGCTTTTTACACGTATGAAAAAAAAAAAAAAAAAAAATTCTAAAATAAGAACTAATTTAATTTTTTGCAAAAGTTTTATAGATATAATTAAAACTGCCTTTTCTTGTGTTATATTTAAATTTGCATAAAACTCATATCAGAGGTTGTGAAATAAATTAAGTTTTTCGCTTGTCCTTAACATTTTTTCCAGGGCTGTATATATGAATGTACACACACACACACACATATATATATGTTGGTGTGTTTGTAGTTTGTGCGTGTGTGTGTGGAGGGGGGGGGGGGGGAGGAGAAGCGTAGGTTATGAATTCAATCACGACAAATTTTATACTCTTATTGTCTTTTTCAACGTAACGATATTAGAAAATTAAAAAAAAAAAAAAAAAAAAAAAAAAAAAAAAAATCATATTTTGTTGATTTTAAAAGTTTATAGAATATTTTTTCGATTTTATGTGATTCATACTGATTTAGTACTGTTTTGTGTACCTCACATACTATACAAGGTATTAAACAGAACAGATTCCTTTACATATCATATGTCTGTACATAAGCATATCGTGTCATTTATACCATTTTCACAATAAAACATAAAGATCCAATATAATTTTAAAGCATTTCATAGACACAGAAATTAGAATGTGAACACACAGACGGACAGGCAGTCAGAGAAAATAAAGCCATAAACTCTTTTAAATTTCTTGGAAAATGTTAATAAAATATAAAACTGGACAATGCTTGCTAAATTAATTCTTTTAAAAGCAAAATACTTTCATGGAATAACTTTTCTAAAATGCTGTTCGGTCGAATTTAATCTCCAATCTCAATTAATCTGAAGCTTCATAGAACTTCAGCTTATCTGAAGTTTCAGTAAATAAAATTATTTACTATAAGAATGTTTTCTCACTGTATTTCCCTTTTTTTCTTCTTTTCTTTTCTTTTCTTTCCTTTCCTTTTTTTATTTGAACAAATAATAAATTAAGCATAGAAGGATAGAGTATTTCCTTCTTCTTTTTCTTTTTCTTTTCTTTTCTTTTTTTTTTTTTTTTTTTTTTGTACCATTATTTAAAAAAAATATCTATTTTATATTATTTTTTCGAACATCTTTAAAAATCTGAATTAAAAAATTTGCCAATTTAATTAAAAAATATAATTATATTAACAAAACTAATTGTATATTTCAATAAAAAGTAATCGATAACTAATAATATATTTAGATCATTACTAAATTTCTAATAATTTACTTTAAATTTATTTTGGATTATTGACCATATTTTTACGTTAAACATTAAACATTTCTTAAAATATTAAAGAAATATTAAATATGCACTACAAATATGAAAGATTTAATAACATATATCACATATTTCCCTTTTTATTAAAGCAGACATGTTTTTCATTTGAAGATTTTACATGTTTTTCATTTTTTTTATAAAGCAAGGTGTGCTCAATTTATTTATCCTTGAATACCAGTACAGAGCATAACTCAATAAAAAATATCGTTTAATGATATAAAATGATAAATATCGTTACCTATGAATAATATGAATTTATTAAAACTTATTAAAAAGCATAATTGTTATAAAGTATGTTCATAATTGCACAGAAGATATAACATAATTCAAAACTGGAAAAAATATCTATAGTATTAACTTTAATATAAATATAAATATAAACAGATAAATATTTTAAAAGCATTTTATTTTGGAAAAGAAAAATATTTAATATAAATGTAGGCGCATTATTAAAAAAGTTTTTCTGTCACTTTAAATTTCTCTTCATGTCAAGTTCCGTTAGCTGCTAACAAGTTTCCGGAGATTTAATACAAAAGAAGAAAAACTGACACAAGAAACTTGCCGAAATGTCAACGGCCATCATGACTCTTAAGAAGCTAATAACGGAAATGCTTCAGAGAGAGAGAAAAAAAAAACTAGTCTTTTTTGTAATAACAAAAAAAAAAAAAAAAAAAAAAAAAAAGGACTCCGGGCGAAATGCTGATGTTGCTTTCAAAAAAAAAAAAAAAAAAAAACTTTATTTATGATATTTTTCACAATATATATATATATATATATATATACATGTATATATTTGCTACTAAAATGTGCATATGACATCTCAAATATTTAATGCATATAATATTTCATAATGTTAAATGATTTTTTTTTTAATGCTTGTAATAATAATAATATACAACATTTTCTAAAATTACTATTTTTTTTTTATATATATGTATATATATAAACTCATCTTAAATTATTTGTTTTACAAGTAATTTTTTTTTTTTCATTAAACACTGTTTACACAGAAACCATTTATCATTTAATCTATTATTTGAATTAGGGTAAATAGTCCAGTCAATAGGTATGTAAAAATGGGCTTACCTAGCAAAAGGTGGGGTAGAAGATTTTTCTTTTTTAATTTGTACATATTAGTGTCAATATGAAAAAAACGATTTATCCAACATGGTCGACCCCGGGAGAATTTTTGTCACCTGAAAAACCTCGAAAATTTACTACTTTTTTGGCCTTTTTTGAAATATCTCTGAAATGGCTGAATTTAGCGATATTTTTCTATTATAAAGTTTAAAGAAGATTAAATTTCCTACAATTTTCTTCATTACAACTTTTTTGTAGTACTAATAGCAAGCGCGTTGCAGCCTCTTGAAAGTCGGCATTTTTTCTCAAGCTAATAAAATACAACTCAAGGAAATGGGTCGGTGCATGAACGTTTATTAGAAAACGGAAAAAAAAGGAAAGGTCATATTCAAAAGTCTGACCTTAGGAAAAGGTATCTGCTTCGTAGCAAAAGAGGTAAAGAAAAAAAAAGAAAACTTCCCCCCCCCCCACACACACACATACACAAAAAGCTCTCCCTTTCCTCCCGCCTCTTCCCATCTTGTAGTACGCTGCCGAGTTTGAGCATCGACCTATGTTATTCAGTTCAGTTCGAATGTGTGAACATACTTTTTCAACCCATGAGCGTTTTCTATTACAATAACGGAGTGTTTGTTTTAGTTACGAAATCAGTTTGAACAAAGGTGAAATAGAGATTCTGCAGGAGAAATGTATACAAAAAATCTGCAAAAGTGAACTCAAAATGAAGAACATCGGTGTTTTTCGAAGAACCTACAACAAGTAAGATTTCAAAATACCTGTCACAAATGTTACACCAATGAGCGAAGGATTGCAGCATATGTACGTTGTCATACAACTGGTGATGGAGCTGGTCCAAACAGTGCGGCTACATATCTTGCATCAAGAATTGAAGGTTTCAGTTTTAAAGATCAGTGTTTCTTGTGTGGAGAAGGCGATACTTGAAGATTTCTTTAAAAGACAGGAACGACTTCCTGAGCATGAAAGAAATTTTATCCACCATGCTATGAAACTGGGTTTGAAAGAAACAATTGTAAATGGTGCCGAAAATCGTGGGGATGAGTGAAGAAAAAAAATATTTGAATGCATCGGAAATGTAAAAGGTTTAGTTGCTGTAGATGCTTGGTATCACAGGTTTTGTCAGAAAAAACTGCATTGGAGGCCTAAAAGTGAGATGAAATGAGGGTACTATCCTGCAAGTAACACTGATGAGGCAATGGAATCAATTTACTCCAACCCTGAAAACGACTTGGAGGAGTGCCAGTCTCATTAAGTATTTGATGAATAAAATAGAGGGTGATTTTCGTCCTGGCATCAGAACAGTTACATGACGCCTGTACAAAAAATATGGTGAAGATGTTTTAATAGCCGAAACTGCCAACACGAAAGCAGTTGTTTGTTTTCAAAATGTTGGCTATAAAATACTCAGTGGAACTAGTATAGTAACAAGGACTCTTATCCTCAACAGGAAAATGTATTGATTTCATCATTGGACGAGACTGAAGAAGATGATAAGCTATTCTAAGAGCTTTTGTAATTACTGCAAGAAGGAGAGGAACAATTTGAGAATGACACACCTTCCTTCTACCTCTGATGACTATTGAAATTTAAGAACCCGGGCTTTCAAAACAACCACGAAGAAAATAAACATGTATATTATAGATTAATGTACTTTTCTTTATTTGTTTCAAGGCTAAATGATCTCCCTATAATTTATATATAAAGTTAAATTTCTACAATTTTCTTTTATAATGTAATTATTTGCTAATGTCCTTCAAACAAGTTTGCCTATTTATGAAGTTCATTTAAAATTAAGATTGTATATTGTTATTATCCTCAATATTAATATAGCAGTAATTAATGTTTTTTACAACATTATGTATTATGTCTAAATATCATTAATGTTTTATAATTTAATAAATAGTAGAATTAAAATATTTATGTATCAATTCATTGAGTTTTTGCTTATTAGCACCCTAATATTTATTAATTTACATTTATATACAAATGTTTTTTCTTTTTTTTTTCTTTGTATGTGTTTGTGTGCGTATTATGTGTTGCAGTGTGGTAGAATACTATATACCTCGGAAGTTATTGGAGTCTGATGATGACTACTGTTGTTAGGTCAGAATTGTCAGTGCGTGGCCGGGGGGGGGATTTAGTAAAAGGGGGAAGGGAAAAAATAAAAGGGTGATCGCCAATTTACCTGGCTAACATATTTAATTCTTTTCAAAAATCACTATTATTTTAACAAGGTATATGTTAAAAGAACAATCAAGAAAATAAAACAGTATTTCCTACAATATATATTGTAAAAATATACATCTGGCATGTGTATTTCCGTATTACGTTTTTGATCACCAAATCCAAAAATCCCAAGGACGACAGATATGAGAGCTATATCATTAAAAGTTGTTAAGATTTCTGTAAATAAAGCTTCTAATTCTAATAATTACTGTACATTATTTATAAGGAGTAATGCGCTTTTTTTACGAAGTTGAGAAAACTGTTTATTTTCAAGAAGCTGTTACGCGCTTGCTATTAGTTCTGCAAAAAAGTTGTAATGAAGAAAATTGTAGGAAATTTAATCCTCTTTAAACATTACAATAGAAAAATATCGCTAAATTCAGCCATTTCTGAAATATTTCGGAAAAAGCCAAAAAACTAGTAAATTTTCGAGGTTTTTCAGCCCACAAAAATTCTCCCGGGGCCGACCATGTTGGATAACTCGTTTTTTTGCATATTATTACTAATATGAACAAATTAAAAAAATAAAATCTTCTACCCCACCTTTTGCAAGGTACAATGTATTTATTGACTAGACTAAAATGACATTTTCAAGAAATATTATATTAAAATAGTCAGGCCCTTGAATACTATCAATAAATGTAATTTTAGAAATCAAATATGCCAGACAGTGCTTCCGTCTCTATCTTTTTAGACAAATTTTGAAAATATAAAAAACTAATATGTTGAAACCACCAGAATACTTTATTCGATATTATTTTTATATAAATTCGTGCACTACATATTATCCACTAAAATTATTTTTCATTAATGTAGATTGTTCACTTCTCGAAGAAATACAATACTAAATTATGAAAGAAAATTAAGTTTGAGCCAACATCTGAAGATTTTTTTTTCCTCGTGTGTGTATAAAATAAAAAATAATCGATAACTTTGCTTTAAAATATCACAAATCTATGGTTTAACCATTCGTTTTAATGGTATTGGCGAATTATTTTGAATGATACTAATATTGTAAATTTACGTATACGGGGAAATGGTGCCCCTGCAAAAAAAAAAAAAAATATATATATATATATATATTGTTTTAATTTTACATCCAAAAGTTAAAATGATTACACGAAATGTCTTGCACTGCCACATTAAAAATAATGAAAAGAAAATATATAATAATACAATGACAGCTCCATCTGTTGAACTATTTCTCCCCAAATGTAATCAGCTTCAATTTAAGTTAAGATCCAACTAAATATCAAATTTGGTTAAATTTTGTCTATCGGCTCGTGAGACACTGCTTGCACAAAATATTTGACCCCCACAGATAGACATTTTCTAAAAATGATCAAATTGTCAAATTGTGTTCAGGAGATCTCAAAACGTGTAAATGCAACAACAGAAAAAAAAAATTCGAAAAATTTCCCGAATCCAATACTTTCTTCTTATATACATCTGAAATAATGTAATAATAGCACCAAGTGTTAAAAAAAAATCATTATTAAAAAAGGCAATAATACTGTTCTGGGGGGGGGGGGGGGGGAAGGCAAACGAAATTTAAAGATTTGAACTGCTGAATGCTGTAAGACAAATTTTCCATTACGCAGATATATAAAGATTTATTTGTTTTGACTATAAAAAAATGTATAAGCAAGAGTAAATATCTACACGAAATTTATGTTATTATACATCTTTGAAAAGGAAATATGCTTGAAATATTCACCGACTGTACCATGTAATATCCTTAGTGATGTAACATGAATCATTATCGTAATAAATAAGGGGGAAAAAAGAGTTTAATATAGCAAGACTAATGATAGTTAAGAAAATTGTTTTGTGTAATAAAATATTTAAATGTAAAATGCCTTATCTTACGCCC
This sequence comes from Salticus scenicus, assembly GCA_963930645.1. Lineage (NCBI taxonomy): Eukaryota > Metazoa > Arthropoda > Arachnida > Araneae > Salticidae > Salticus > Salticus scenicus. Next base: position 315,536,866 of record OZ005654.1, read on the forward strand.
TTTGTACAGTCGGTAAAAAAAGTATCCGAACACTAGCAAAAATTCCTATATAAAAAAAGTAGAGTTAATACTTTTTTGTTAAGTAAATCCTTGTCGAATCCTGTTCTTAGACTGACTAAGAACATGATTCGACAAGGACTTATTTAACAAAACAGCATTAACTCTACTTTTTTTATACAGGAATTTTTGTTAATGTTCGGTTACTTTTATTACCGACTGTTGAATGCAATAACTTTTCTAAAATGTATCATTACTTTGATAAAAATCGATTGAGTATCTAAGTTGGTTGCAGAATCAATATTTAAACTTGGAAACTTCTTTTCACACCATAAAATCAAACTATGCACTATCGGTTTCGAAAGGACGAGGCATTTCTTCCTCATGTGCAAGAATATGTACACGTATTTTTGAAGCCCTCGCCCTTTTTAAACCGGTAGTGCTTGCAATAATTTTATGGTGTGTGAAGAAGTTTTTAAGTTTAATACTAAATTGACTGGTTTTTAAATAGAGACTATTTAATATCTTGTATATTTTAGAAATTTAAAATAATTATAAAAATTTAAATTATCATTAAAGTTTTTATGAATATTAATCTTTGAATAGCACATTTTTAAATAAATACGAAAATGATCAACTTATGATTATAATTAATAAAAAAAATTGCAACAAACCATCGAAAACTGAGAAAAAAAATTCTGAAAAAATTTGAGAAATAAAAGTTTTGTTTAGATTCTAAAATCCAGATATTTAAGCACGATCGTTAATTAGAAGAACAATACAGCAGACAAAATTGTATACATATACATAGCTGATTTTATATGCACTCATACGTACATTGTTGGCATTTCATGGAAGGCGGTCCAAAAGGTGTTTTTATTTCAATTTTCAGAATTTGATAACACAAATTTCTGTCACCACCATTCGAAAAATGTATTTTGATGCATTTGTTTTGCAATGGTTACTTTAAAAAATAATTAATGAATGCCTGTAAAATTGTCTAAATAATTTCCAAATACATAAATATTTTTAAGGAATTTAAAATTTTATAGAATTACATAATTTTATGAGATATTCAAATTACATAAGCTATTTAAAAATACTCTGATAAAAATCAAATTAGAGAAAAAATGTGTTCCCGAATCATACGAAAATTCAAAACCCACACCCAAAGGTTAAAGTTTATACTAATTCTCAAGGAAAATGGAACATATTTACACTTCTTATTTAACATTTAAAGGCAGACACATGTAAAGCAAACACCTAACAATATTTTATAGTTATTGATCACATATTATGAAAAGATTTAGAATAATTTACTGATTATAATATAATGTAATTTAAATTTAACATTTCTATTTAAATTCAAAAGTCTAAATAAATGCTAAATGTACAAACAAATTTTCTCTTTAGAAAACAAACCTTTAAAATTGCCGATTTCCTTTAACGCATAACAACATAAAAATTATTTTCTTAGTTAAAAAATTATAAAAAATTATACACTTAAATATACTAAGAGCATTAAACATCAATTTATTAAAAGTTTCGCGTTACGCATTCAACTAAGTAATAGTTGAATGTGTAACTAAGTAATAGTTGAATGAACTAATAATAATAATAATAATAAAAAGGCATGCATCATTATTGAAGTAATTTATAAATATGTATTTCTTCTAAAAGAGCAATATTTCTTCGGAGATCAATAATTCATGTAATCAGTACTAGTGTGATATCATTTAAGATTATGTATTGATTTTATGGTGAATTAACTGAAATTTAAGTGGGGATTTGTAAGACATTGTTTTTAGGCATAATGTCGTGAGTGCTCCTGTAATCGTATATATAGTCTGAATTTATTGGTAAAAACAGCAATTTAAACCTAGGTATATGGAATCGTTCTAAGGATCAATAGATTCAATTACAAACAGAGTTATCGAAATTTTCGCATAAAACCTGAAATTACACACACAAATATACGCAAAAATATAAAATTATGTTGTCAAATTAATATTAATAATTTTTTATTCCAGATATTTAAAGTAAATTTAAAAGATATACTTAAAGAATATTCAGATTAACCAGAAAACAAAAAGTTAACTATTTAAAAGAATAGATAAAAATCTTGCGTACAAATAGTCATTTATTACATCATCAATCAATCAATGCTAAACTACTAAGTACGTATATTTCTAAATTTTTTAAATAAGCAGATCGGAACTATGTATGTTTTTATTTTTCTAAATTTCAATACCTTAATTGTAAATAGAAAAACTTACGACATTTATTTTACGAAAATTCACATTTATTATTGTAATAAATTTTGTATCATGCACTGTTATCTAAATTGCAATAATCTCAAGGTTTTTATTCATTATAACTCTTATTCTTGTCACACAAGTGAACACAAGTATCTTAGAAATAGTTACAACAGTTTTATTTAAAGACTAAAAAAAAAAAAACAATTTCAACATACAGAATTTTTAAATTGAATACGTACCATGCAATACTCACAATGGGTATGAAGAATATTTGATAATTTTCATTGATTCCTGTATTAGAAATTACCAGAGAACTTCTCTGCGATGTCTTCGATAAAACGAGGAATTATTGTTGCAGACAAAACACAGGAAATGAAAAATAAAGTAATGCATTTTCCGGGAAAGGGAATTCTGTCCAAAGAGTGATTTATATTATGATTCACTTAAAGGTTTCGTTAAATGAATCAGTAAGCTATGAGTTATTGTCTGCAACAACTAAAACATAAATATTAACTACACTGAAAAAATAAAAAGCGAAACAAAATATCTCAAATTTAACATCTATTTGCATTTTTCCTTTGAGAAATGAAAGCATTAGAGGAAGTTTTTAAATCAAATTCACATTAAACCCTCTAAAAAATCTTAAGATGAAAAGTTTTCATAAACAAAACTGATAATAATTTTGCAAAAAAAAAAAAAAAAAAAAAAAAAAAAAAAAGAGAATCATAATTAAAACACACAGGCAAACATAATATTATATATTTAACAAACATAATATTGAAATTTTTGATTAAAATGTTATTTAAACATCTTGACCTTTTGGAAGCAGTATATTAATTATTTACACAAAAATGTATTTAAAAAAAGAAAAAAAAAGCATACTGATTCTTCCTATGTAGTATACTATTTACATTTTCCCATGATTAATGTGTTTTTTGTAATACTAGAATTTTAAAATACTAGAATAAGATTCTATTTCATCACTGATAATTTGAAATAAAAGGTATCATATTTTGTTACTTTTTCTTTTTCACTGACAGATAAACATTTTTTTTCTTTTTTAATTTGATATAAGAGGACTTTATTTAAACTCGACTTCACTACTACTTTTATGAAGATTTCGAGTGACAGACATAAAACACTTATATGTCGACTCAGTTAAATAAAACAAAGTCTGAGAAGTCTTAAATTAATTAGCTCAAATGAATAAGGCGTTTAACGTCATTCAATTAGAATTTGAGCCGATAGGTCATAATGATAAAAACTATTTCATTGTAGCCCTGTAAAAAAATATAAGTGCTAGATTTACCAAAATCTATACAGCATGTGTGACGGTTATCTATAACATGTATATAAATTTTCCGTACATTCGAATAAGGCGTTTAGATCGCACTTTAAATAATTTGATTCCATAGGCCAGAATGACAAATAATTTTTCATTGTCACCCTGCAAAAGAACTATAAATAGATTCATCAAAATCCGCACAGTCCGAGGGACTGTGCGGAAATCTGCACAGTCCCTCGGATGAAGTAAATTTTTAGTTCAATTGAATAAGGCATTTGGATGCAATTTCAATTTAAATAAGTTTAACCCATAGGCCATAAGGAACCCATAGGAAATTTTCTTTGTGTACTTGTAAAAAATTTATAAGTGGTAGACTCACCAAAATCAATCGGATTTGTGCTACGGGGACCTACAATATAAGTACCAACTTTCAGCTCAGTCGAACAAAACGTTCAAACTCTATCATGTTCACTCACATACATGCACCTATCATCGTAAAAATAACAAAAAGGAACTCAGGAGACCTCAAAACTTATAGGTGCACCAAAATTTCAAAGTCTAATTTTCGTCATGATTACAATAGGGGAGCTATGGATTAGTTGTAACAGGGGTAAGAAGTAACACGCAATTTATGCAATAGTTTGCAATATTTTTGATTAAGTATTTCGAGATAAACATAATTTTGATTTCGCGCCTTATTACGTAAGCACAATCAGTGTTTCTGTACAAGTGCTTCGTTTTAGCTAGTTAGTGGGAAGAAACATATTTCATAAATTTTGATTAAGGAGTGTTAATTCATATTTTAAAGAAATGTCTATAGCTATTTATTTTGTCAATGTGCTAAGTTATAAAATGTATGTTTAATTTTTTCAATATGAATTTGTTTTTCTTGTTTTGTAATGAGGAACTATAAAAAAAAAAAAATGTCTGAAAGAGTTTCAAAAGGTCAGGATATATACGAGTTAGCTACATCTGAAGTCTTCGAGAAAGGTACAAATATGAACACCCATTACCCGAAAGAAAAGCATTTGAAAAATATTTTGAAGAGATAATTAAAAAGCAACACAAACATAAAGAATGAAAAGAGAGAAAGGAAAAAATAAAGGAAGAAATTTAAAAATAAATAAATAAATAGATAGATAAAAAACGAAAGATGAAAATATAAAGAAACTATTTTAACTCCAGATACAGATTCTGATCAAAAGTGAGATTTTTTATAGCTTCTGAAGATGCTTACAACCTCTTTGCGGCAGAAGAATCGTTATAATGCTTAATTTGCAAAATGTGGACACACGTTAAATGTGTAAGAGGGAACAATACTCTATATCATTTATTTGTATTAAAATCAATTCTAATCAAGACTCATATTTTTAGTACGGAAATCAACAAAATTAACGAAAGTTTCTTTTATGAGTATTTTACAGAAATATGTATTTTATGCAAAACAGCAATTATAAACAAGAAAACATAAATACATAGAAAAATATATTTAATTTTCTAAAAATTGTTACTACTAGCCCCTAGATCGCCTACTTTCCTTACATATGTAAATTTGGAAAGTAAAAATATATAAATATATATGCAACAAAATACATTTAAAATACTTCGTTTCAAGTCTTGATATTAAATTTACATAATAAAACGGGAAAAATCATAGAAAACCCGATTTATTCAAAAAAAAGTATTCGCACATTCCTTTAAAGGAAAAAATATAATTAAAAAATAAATAAAAAATTAAATAAGTTTAAACTATTTTAAAATATTTGTTAAATTTTATTTCGCTTCAAAACTGTATATATAAACTCTTTGTGAATTGAAAGATACATTTTCGAGCTTTTTTAATTTAGCATTTTTTATTGTGTTATTAAAGGATGTTGTGGAATTCACCATAGAAAGAAAAAAATAAAAAGGAAAACTGGTGTAATAACATTAACTGAAGAATGAAAGCATCCAATTGAAATTTTTACACGAAATGAAAATTGAAAATGGATCACTAAAATTTTTGTACTATTTCAAATGTTTTTGAAACAAAATTGCTATTCAGAAATAAAAAAATAAATTACAACGCTTTTAAAGTTATGTGTGTTTGCAAAATAACTATAAATAAATAAAATTATAAAGACTTTCATCTAAACATATTTATGGTTCGGCACAATTTATTTTAAAGAATAATGTCGAAAACAGTTTGTTAGAAGGTAGTTGCAGAAAAATAGTGTTATAATATAATTATTATCAATTGAGGTCCTCGCGCATAATTCAGTGTATTTAATTTCTTAATCGGAGCGGCTTTCAAAAAGAAAATTGCATTAAGATAAACATAGCATTATTATTTTTTCAATTTTTGTTGAAAAATGTTCCTGTATTGGTCTGTGGTTCTCACTAGAGCAGAGAAAATCAAGCAGCACTAGTTGTGGTCAATACTTGAAAAGATTATGCCTTTCTTCTCTTGTCTGCGGAGGTACCATAGTTATGACGATGCCTGTACCCTGTCAGTCTGTTCTACAATATTAACTACTGGAGGTCGAGCACAGGTCGTTAGTACCAAAGTGGGAAGCTATTCCAATCTTGGAATATCAAAATTTGACAGCATATCTCCGGACACTACAATATGGATAAGGACATTAAATTTGAAACGTAAAAATGGGTGATAGTAGGACCTCTAGGGACACAACAGGACGTACTAAATAATTCTACACGCTGCTAGCTATTAGTATAAATAGCCTACAAAATAATACATTTTATTGAAAATTGTTTTGGAGATTTTGCCAGTAGTAAATAGGTTAACGAGTTAAGTTGTTCTTTTTTCTCGTTTTCTGAAATTTTAGAGTACATTAAAGCATATTCAAAATATTCAGAGCTATTCTTTTCTTAAGAAATCAAATTTCTTTGTATAATGTCTAAAATTATATATTTTCAAGAGCAATTACAGGTGGAAAAAACACAATAACATTCAGATTATGACAATATGAAATAATGCTTGTTGCCTCTTGGTTTAAATTGTAGAACATGAAAGTATTAACATTAAAAAAATATTTTTGGTGTATGTATATTTTAGATACATATATTTGATTAATACGTAATACTCGCTTTTAGAAATAAAATTTCATTTGACAAAAATAAAATTTCATTGTTTATTAAACAATAATTAAGTTCAACAGATGCCAAAAGTAAAGATAGAATCATTGCCTCTAGGGATCTGCTACAGCCGGGAAGCTCAGAAATCTCTCTGTCGTGTAACTACAGAGAGAGTGTAACTACAGTTTCATTTATTTTACTATTAAGCAATTGGCTACTATTGTTTTTTTTTTTACATTTGTGATTACTATGATCTGAGGAAAACCTTCAAGGTTCTCCTCATAATTGCCAACAGCTCACTGTACAGCTCTTGCTCAACGACAAATCCTCACAACCCAAACCTCATCATTAAGAAATTAAAATGGCATAGGACTTGGAAGCATGTGTTTTCAATAATCAACTAATACCAGTAAAAAATAAAAAATAAAAATAGACGATGAAAAGAAACCGAAGCAGGGGAAGAGTGAACTTAGGGGCCCTGAGAATATCACTGAGGTAATCAGATCTGTTATAAAGTTACTCTAATATGGTTACCATAGTAAAACAGACATCTCCCTGTTGAAGCGTGTATTTGTTTGTTGAATGAAAAATCTAATAACGTGAATTATGGGAATTTAAATTATTATCATCACTTATTTATTACTTAGTTTGAAGTGTTCAAAAATGGCGCACGAAACATATTAAATGCAATTCATATTTCACACCTGCTGCCGTTTGTTTTCCTATTTTTATATACCGAATAGCAACATTAACTTAATGAATTTATAATGAGAGATAGCTAGTATAATTACAACTAGATGTTTTTCACACAATTTTGTTGAATAAAAAAGAAAAAAAAAAAAAAAAAAAAAAGGAAATTTATGAAAGATTGTTGGAAATAATACTATCTTTATAAGGTTAACAATAGTAACTAATTAGAGGAAATGGGATGTTGAATAATTCTCCAAGTTTTACAAATAGTCTTTATATCATTGAAAATAAGAGGCAGAAATAAATAAATAAATGCTTTATATCGAAAATTTAAACAATTAGACATATCAAAATTATATTTTAAACTAGAAAATATATTATAATATAGCGATCCTTTCCTGAAAGTACTCTTAATTTGCGTAAAATGCCCTTTATTTGTTGAATTGGGATTATTTTAGTTCATTAAAAGTTGAATGAAATAAAATCTATTTATTTTCTTTATTTGAGAAAGCTTGGTATTCTTTCATTTCTCATTTCCTTTTACATATTATATACTGCTTTATCAGTTAATATGGCTTTGGGAGTCATTCACTCGAGATTTACCTTTTGTGACATCTATTCTCTAATATTTCTCATGACTGGTTTCTCATGTTCCATAGTGAATAGCGATCGATATACCAAATTCTTTTCCTGATCTTTGATGAATATTATTTTATTGATCCTCTGTATTTGGGTTCTGTAAAATGTAAGTGCTTATTTAGAAATTTAAACGTGACGATTTATAGATAAATGTACGCTTAATATCACTTTTCCACAACACATATGAATTTAACATATTATATGTTAGCCTGCTTTGCCCGCTTCGCTAGTCACTATATTTAAATGAGTAGTAGTAATAAAAAGAAAGATTTTTCATTTTATAAATGAAAGCTTAAAAAACAAAAATTCATAGAAATCGTTCAAAAACTTGCTTCGGGTCACTACTGCCTTCGACTTCGCCTTCGTCACCCACAATATTTCGAGTCCTTGTCACAATTGCCTAAGACAACTAATGGACTAACCCTTGGACTTTAATTTGAATGTTGTTCAGACGACTATTTCGAACAAGACAACATATATATATATATATATATATATATATATATATATATATATATATATATATATATATATATATATATATATATATATATATATATATATATATAGATAGATAGATAGATAGATAGATAGATATATGTTAATTAAAAAATTAATGTGGCGTAGGATTTAGAAGCATAAGATTTTAAAAATAGTCTTGTAGTTTTCTTTGACATTTCACCTATCAAAAATTGCGTCTGTCGTCTGTTTGAAGCGGAAGAATATCATGATTTATTAACCCCATCCTTTTCATAAAAGTCACAGGGAGAGATTTAGTTCTTTATTTCTCATACCCATGATAATTTCGGTTTAATCACTTATTTACTGCATCATAAAATAGACAAAAAATGCATTTGATTTTTTTTTTTTTTTAATGATACATTTAAGAGTTATTTTTAAAGATATAAGAATTAAAAATTATGCATGCCACCTCATTGTAGTGGTTAAGGAGGATTTAGTGAGGTGGCACTTCAGTTTATTACTAGTATATAGTGGTCTTAAAAGATATCGAAACCTTAAAAAGTTTTTAAAATATGAATTTATTACGTCCTTTACATTTTTTATAAGATTAATGATAGATTTTGTAAATGATAGATAAATTAATTATAGCACACTTGAAGATCGTAAAATTACAAATCAAAAAAGTTACAGCACTATATACATACTTGCCAACATCGTAATTAATATTCCGTAGTGTTATTATTCCAGCTCTTTTTCAAACACCAGTAAATTTGTAGAGTAGTATTCTTCAAAGGCAATTACTATTAACCCTTTGAGTACTGAATTATTTGAAGATTTTTATGCCCATGGGACGGATTTAATTTGTCGCTATACAGATTAACACTTTCGCGACCGCGTGATTTTGAATGCTTGACAGTAAGGTCCTTCTGTGGGCGTTATTCTCCCATGTTACAATATTTCAGAACAAAATTTTCTGTATTCACATTTATATTACAAATGGATATACATTATAATTTTATTCTTTCTAATCAAAGTATTTGCATCCATAGTATATTTCATTGTAGATTTGTGAAAATGGATTATATAAAAATAGCATACAAATTGCAAAAGAAACGCCCACTGGTGGAGTTACATATTTTCAAATGATGTGAATCTACGTCAGCGGTTGCGAAAGTGTTAATATGTAAAAGTAATACATTTTATTTCGAATATACTTATAATGATGATATAAGTTGTAAGATATCACAAAGAAACGTCAGGCAGTTGTTTGCTATTAACGTTCACTGGCGGGGTGCCGCAAACATCAACGCCTACTTCTTAAATTCAGATGAAGAGTCAGACTCGTCCACCGTAACTTCGCCCAAGTAAGCAGATGACGAGTCTCACTCGTCAAATGTACCCAAAGAGTTACATAAGATGAAAAATACTCTAAAAATATATACTCGAGTTAAAAAAAAGACGGGGCTAACCATACTACGTAATATTAATAAAGATGTTGGCAAGCAAAATATAAATAAATTGTATATAAATTGCTTTCTTGAACAAAAACTACTACCTGCAATGATTAGTGCCATGTAGTGAGATTAAAATGAAATACATGTATGCTCTATATTTATAGATGGCTTTGACATTTCTTACATCTTTTCGATTTTATATGCTTTTTAATCTACTGGTGCTTTAAAGTACTGTCGCTAGAAAAAGATTAAGGTGTTTAAAACTGGTGCACGAAACATTTAATTGCAATCCATGTTTTATATTCGCTATCGTTTGTTTTCCTGTTTTTACATTCCGAATAACAGCACTAACTTAATGAACTACAAAATTAATTAATTAATAATGAATTTAAAAAAAAAAAAAAAAAAAAAAAAAAAAACGAACTTTTATGAATTTTTTTTTTTTTTTTTTAATAATAATGCAATCTTGTAGGGATTAACTGTGTTAACTAATTAGAGCAAAGAGGATAAAGAATAATTATTTTTTAAGTTTTACGATTAGATTTTTTTGTCACGTAAAATACGAGGCTGAAACTAATAAACCAATGTTTTAAATCGAACCTTTAAACAGTTAACCCTTTTAGGGGCGGTGGCTAGAGGGTCTATCCACCTACTTTAGAAATTTTTCTCTAGGTATGCAGTGGCTACTTTTTCTATCCACCTTTATGAAAAGTTAATGTGTACTTCTAAAATTGAAATAGAGACGGCAGCAATACAGTAACTTTAAGCAGGATGTGCCTGTGACTTTTTTAAATGGACAAGTTGCGGGAAAAATTTTTGAAGTTTCTTTTATATATTTTTATGAAAAATAATTTTTTAATCAAAAGTATTTGGTAGTGTAAATATACTGTAATGCACCTTTTAAATACAACAGATTTACATATTATCTTAGATCATTAATTTTAGTTTGATTTTTAGGAGCATCTTTTAGGTGGATAGACCCTCTAGCCACCGCGCACATACGTCAGGGGAGATACCGTAAGACAGGTTCTGCTGGGGAAATGAATCTCAATTTATTTTCCTTTGAGATAAACAAAGAGGGTCTTCTGGGGTTAGTGAACTGTGATAAATATAAACAGTTAGTGATAGCAGAATGTAAATACAGATGTAAACAAGCGTGGGAGGGTTCTTACAAAAAAGCTATTCAGTATTTCTGTTTACAGTGTAGAAAGAGGCTGCTTTTTTCTATTGCTCTTATATCGTGATTTTTAAAAATAAATTTTTATTTTCACAGCTTTTAAATTTAGTTAATTTCTCTAAATAATCTTAAATTAAATGTATATATCTTAATTTTTATCACAATAATGCCTGGAAAAGGCTTATCTTTGGATGAAGCTATTGCTCTGTTTGAAGAGCTACTCTCAGATGATGATTCTGCAGTATCTGGATCAGGAACAAACAAATTTTAAAGAACATTAATATTTTTAAAGTTTTCATATTTCTGTGTATGCAATTTGTGAATTGATTATTTCATTACAATATGAAGGTAAGAAATTATGTCTTTTAGTTTATGTACTGAGTCAATTTCAAAATTTATTGCACTTACAATATAATTGAATAACTATAATTTTTATTCCTTAAATAGTGAATAATTTTTTCTTATTACTAATGCATAGAGGTTTCTAAATAAATTTTAAACAGCCCATATATGTGTGTGTGTATATATAATAAATCATTAAAAAAGGATAAAGAAGCATTATAATTTAAGTAATAATTAATTATTGTTACATTGTACTATTATAATTACATTTTCAAGGCATAGTTTCAATTTTTATTCCTTAAATATATAAATATTTATTTCCATACGAAAATTAAGGTACATGACGTATGTGCGCAGTGGCTAGAACGTCTAGCCACCACCCACAAAAAAATCCCCACATGCTGAATTTTTTTCTTCATCAAATATGACTTGTAGGAGATGTTTACTTTATGATGTATATATATTTAAAAGGAAATTCAATCATTTTTACTTAGTGCCCCTGAAAGGGTTAAACTTACTCAAAACTGCATTTAAACTTCGAAAATATACTTTAATAACGCAATCCTAAAAATACTCTAAATTTGCATAAAATGTCCATTACATATGAATTGTTATTATTTTAATTCATTAAAAGTTGAACGAAATAACTATATTTATGCAAAAAGCATTCTCCATGATAAGTTCCTTTATTTATAAAAGCTTGGTATTCTTTCATTTCCCCTTTTCTTTTATTCAATTAAGATGGCATTGGGATTTATTTACTCGAGATTTACCTTTTGTGACATTTATTCTCTAGTATTTGTCAGGACTGGTTTCTGATGTTCCATAGTGAATAATGATCGCTATACCACATTCTTTTACTGATCTTTGATTAATATTATTTTATTGACTCTTTTGTATTTGATCTCAATAAAATGAAAGTGATTGTTCAGAAATTTTAACTAGATGATTTATAGATAAATTTATGCTTAATATGATTTTTCCACAAATACGTATGCATTTAACATATCATATGATAAATTTACTCAATTTTTTATATTCAAAATAATACTTTTAAAAATGCATAGTACTAAAGGCCAAATTAATAGCCGTATAAAAAAAAAATAAAAAAAAAAAGATAATTTTAAAATATTTCATTAAATGTAGACAAATTTTTTATTAACAAGCTGCATATTTTAATCCAAGAAATTTTGATAAAGTAACTGTTACCATTTATTTCAATGTCTATGTTTAAAAGGGAAAAATAATTTTAGAATAGAAAAAAATGTTTCAGTGGGAACGTCAATTTTGCTTTAAAAAATAATTATGTTACATTCATATGACAGAAAGAAGCAGTTTTAAAATTATTTTCGTAATACAATGAAACATTTTAATGATATATCACTTAGTTTTCAATGTTAAGCATGTATTTTATTCTACAGTAAATAATAATAATAATAATAATAATAATAATAATAATGTAATAAACAAAATTCTAAAGATAAAACAAATATCTAGTTTGTAATACAAATATTATTACAGTTTCTGATTTTTCTAGATAATTTTTAAAACTTAGAATATGAATTTATAATTATACAATTTCTTTAAAACAGCAGTTTGTTATTAATTTCGAAGGATGATGAGACGGGGAACAGAACATGTTACGGATGTTTGCGAATTATAAAAAGAGAAAAGAGAGAAAATGAAAATGAAACAGTAATTATATTTAACAATTGTTATAATACATTATATCATAAATTTTCTTAAATAGAACGATTTCCATTTTGCTTTAAAAGAAAATTCTTAAGGAGATAAAAATAAATAATAATAATAATAATAATAATAATAACAATAATAATAATAAAAAAAAGGAATCTGTGTTAAGCTATGTTAACTGGATACATATAATTTGCCAAGACTAATTGCCTAATTGCTATTTGCTAAGTTACTAATTAATTCTCCTTTACACTGGTATGACGAAAAACAAATTATCAATTTGAAAATATCTCAAGAAGAAAAGTGTTACTCAAATAAATTATTTTCAGTGCTATTTTAATTAAATTTTGTATTCTTCAGATATATATTTTACTAAAAATATGTTTATCAGCAGATTCTTTTTAAAAAGTCTTAGGAAATTGAATGAATATTCAACTATTTTTCTATATATGTATAATTGTTGTTTTTATTTTTTATTCGTGATTTTTTATAACTGAAGCGACTTTAAAGTTTTTGAAATGTATGAAAAGCCTAAGTAAATTTACATAGTAATTTTCATTTTTCATGTTTTTTTTTAAATAATTTAAGAAAATTGTTATTAAAATTAAATTACTTTTTTTGATTTTTTAAAATTTTTTATATTTCTCAGCTTTTTCCCTCTTTCTTTACACGTATATATATATATATATATATATATATATATATAATGCATTTGTACCTCGTGTATTGTCATACACCTAAATATCAAAACTTTATTATTCTATTTATTAAATTTCTATAAACAATGTATGTTATAGTTTACTTAAAATATTTGCCATAAATTTTAATAATTCAAAATGTTTTGCCGGAATTTCGGAATTTCATATAAGCATTCCGATCACCATCTAATAAATACAATTTAATTTTAACAACGATGGCGTAATTATTACATATAAATATTATAATATATAATACTTGAAATTAACTATGTAACTGTATTTGAAAAAAATAAAGAGTTGAAAAATGAATGTTTGAATACCTGGGAATAATAATAATAATAATAATAATAATAATTGAAAAATATTTTATAGCAATTTCATATAAACATTACGTTCAGAAATAAATCTAATAAACACAATTTGGACAATGAAGCATTAGTATACATTAAATAGACATTAGAATACATTAATATAATACTTAAAAAATATTTCGTAGCAATTTCATATAAACATTCCTCTCACAAATAAATCTAATAAATGTAATTAAATTGGAACAACGAAAGCGTTAGTACACATTAAATAGATATTAGAATGTATTATTGCAATAGTTTAAAAATATCTTGCAGCAATTTCAGTTATAATTTCCGCTTGCAAATATATCTAATAACTAAAATATATTTTTTTTTTCGGAACATTTAAGGCGCTGACATTAGAATACATTATATCGAATGTGTTTAGAAAATATCTGTATGATTACAAATAATATATAATTGTTCTGTCCGTAAGTTGGAACCTATGCTATCATAATTATAAAGAGTTATATTTGAAGAAATAAGTTACTATAAAAATAAAATAATAATAATAATAATATATAGGGGAGATTCGATTGGATGGGACATTGGGAGAGATGGTACACCCAAAATTATTCTTAAAATAAACGCTGTTTTTAATTTCTGACCTTTCCACCAGGTGAAGTAACTACAGCCCCGTATTTGTTGCTATGTCATTTTAGTTGGAGAATTCTGTAAGTTTATGTAACAAAAAAAACTATTTAATAACACCAAAAGTAAACAATTGCTTAATTTTCAAGGCAAGTTTTCAACGTCACTCACTGATCTTAGCATAATTACTTTTTATATTTTATATACCTAATATTATAAGTTTTATAAATTAGTAGCTAATTAAGCCTAAAAGTAGCATGTGTCTAATAATAAGTTTTTTTTTTTTTTGAAAAATAATGAAAAGGGAGGGATGGGACAGAACAGTTCAGGGAGGTATGGAACATGTAAGAAAATGAAGAAGAATTGAAGTTTCTGATACTCCTTAAACAGAGAATATCAAAAGGCAAATGAATGAATAGATGGAAGAGAAAATGCACGAAAGAAATTCAAAATCATGGAAAATAATTGGTGGGGCACTCACACGAGTTTTGTTAACCCTTTTAACTTTTAAAAATATTTTATTTACCATATATGTATGAGAAATTAATTTTAATTCCTGAGCAGTTTTCCTGGACATGGTAAAATATACAAAATAAATTACATTCACTAATTACAGTTAAGATTTCTTGGTAATATTTGTTCTTGAGATATGCTGATGACACACACAGACCAGCCACTAAAAACCTTATTAATATTCAGGGAACCATAAAACATGTAAATATAACAAAAACTTAATTTGGAATATTTGAACTAAAAAACAGTACTTTCTATGCTAGAAGTGAAAAAAAAAAAGATAAATTAATCAAGTATTTGAACACTTTTATTTAAGTGGTAAATTATATTCTACTGTTGGAAAAAATTAGATGTTATTAGCAATTAATTACCTTGCATATATAGTGACCCACTGTTTTTTGTCATTTTTCATAGTGTGTCTGTATATTATGTACTTCTTTTAACTGTATAAACATGTCCCATCCCTCCCTCTTATAAGGGAGGGATGGGACATTTTTATGACTATGTTAACTGGCTTATAAAATTAATATTTTAATAATTACCATCAAATTTATATTTTTAAAAGATGTTAAAATGTTTCAATTTGTTTCTCTGAAACTTACAGTATTGTAACAGTAAAAGTAAATTTGTGAAAAATATTTTTGTCAAAACTGTCCCATCTCTCCCTACTCTCCCCTATATATATATATATATATATATATAATATTTATGAAAATAAATAAAATCTCAAGAATAAAGCAAAGTAATCAGTGTCTAGATTTCTAGTGCAATCATGGAATTTCAAAAATAGAAACTCACATTACTGTTATTTCCCTGCTTATTAATATTGTTAAGGCGGCTTATTGTAAAGGCTGCTCACTTCCTCTTACGATTTTCGCGTCTCGAGTCACTAAATGCCATGTAAATATATGACGAAATTTGTATATAAAATTACTCGTTACCTAGTTGGTATTATTAAATTCAGTTTTCACATTCAGAAAATCCACAACCGTTAAATGAGTACCCGTTTTACAATAATTGGATTTTTTAAATTTTAATATTTCATTTTGCAGCTAAATAATGAGAAAAATGCATTCAGTGAAAATTCGAAATTTTAAACTCAATATCCAATTTTAAAAAAATAATAATAAGAGTAAATTTTTAGCAAACGAGTACTCGTTTAACAGTTGCGTATTTTCAGAATATTAAAACGGAATTTGAAAATAACAATTAGGTAATGTGCATAATTGCCAACATCCTAATTAATATTCCGTAGTATTGTTAACCCCGCCTTCATTTTAGCACCAGTATATTTTTGTATTATTTTCTTTCTTATTTAATCGTAATTACTTTTGCAGAATATTACTCTAAAAATTTACCGGTGTGAAAAAAAGGGCGTGACTAGCGACACTACGGGAAATTAATGAGCATGTTGGCAAGTATGTAATGTATAAGTCTATAAACAAATTTCGTAATAATTTAATATGGGCTTTGGATGACCTTTAAGATCCGTGATGTAGCCTCTTAATATTATTATCAAATGTTTGATTATTTATATTAAATTTCAAGCCATTTTATTTGCTTTACATTTTAAGGTGTTAGGTTCATTTGAACAGTGGAAATTTTAATAAAAAATTTTCTCTCTATCTCTCTCTCTCTCTTTCTCTCTCTTTTTTTTTTTTTTTACAATAAGTTAAAAAATGATTGATTTTAACATTTGTACTTTTTAACAAGGATTGAGAAAGGTTTTATCTCTCTACTACAACTGTTGAAATACTTGTACATTTTTAATTTCATTTATTTTTCCTGGGAAATGTCAGAGCTAATTTTTCGTGATATAAGCTTTGCGCACTGGATTACATGTAAATGATACATGACATCAATCTAAAAAATATTGTGCACGTAAAAAGTTACCCTACACTTAAAATGACGAAAATTAATCTTGTTCGGAAGATCTATTCTTTTGAAAAAAATCCTTTATATTTACTATTAAACAAAATATCACAATTTTTGGCGTAATTATTTGCAAAATTTTCGAAGACAAAAAGCTAATTGTTTGTTATTTTAAACATTTACATCTCATGTAAGAGCTATTAAATTTTAATTCTTCCATTAAATTCTGACTAACCCTCATGAAGATATTGTGCGCGCAAGGTTAAACATCGGCAAAAAAATTGCTCTGACATTTTTATAGATAAATAAATAAATAAAGTAAATTATTCTAATGACTGTAATAAAAAAAAAACTTTCTTAAACCTTGTTAAAATGTGCAAGTTTTAAAATTTATTATTTTTTGTATTATTCTAAATAAAGTTATGATCATATTTTTTATTTGTATTATCTCCTTTCGAAAGTACCTGAGTAACTAAAAATTTTATAAACAAAATCAGTGTAATGATCATAAAAATTTTAAACACATTGTGTAAGTTATTTCAGTTATTTCTAATAATAATAATTTCTTTGAAAATAAAATCCATATGCGGATGCATGCGTTTTGATGTAATTACTATGGTATAAGAATTATTTTAAATGCGTCAATAGTTTCTGCGCTAATGGGTTAAAATATTTTATTTAATAAACAAAACATCATAAGAGTAAATTCTACATTAATTTGAGTTTTGGCGAAACGCAAATAAGCTTGCAAATGAAAGCCGTTTGTTTGGAAAGTAGAGCTAGAAGTTGAAAGATAATTTACACTGTATATATACAGTCGGCAGCAAAATTATTAGAGCGCTAACAATAATTCCTATATAAAAAAAAATACACTTAATACTTTTTTTTAAAAATAAATCCTTGTCGAATCATGTTCTTAGACTGACTAAAAACATGATTCGACAAGGATTTATTTAACAAAACAGTATTAATAGAACAGTATTAACAGTACTTTTTTTTATATAGAAATTATTGCTAGCGCTCGAATAATTTTGCTACCGACTGTATGTTTACATAAAATTGCAACAAATGCAAAAAAAAAAAAAAAAAAAAAAAAAAAAAAGAGCGAGAAATTTTCATGTGCTTAAAAATATTTTTTCAATAAATAAATTAAATAATCAAAATCGAAAGCAATTATTAAGTTCTATGCTGTTCTTTCATTAAGATATTGATATAAGTTTGCTAAAACAGTTAGGATAAATTTATAATTATATATTTATTTTCAGAATTTTAAATGTATAAACACTTGTCATTTTTACTTAATTGATTGAATTCTAAGCGGATTGTAGTATCTATATTTCAAATATTATAAATAAACTTTGTTTATTTAGAAATATAAAAACACACTATTGAACAATATTTATTTCTATTTTTCATTTAAAAAATGAAAATTCAAAGTAAGAATTCCATGTACTGCAACAGCAGTACCAAATTAGAAAAATCAAATTTAAAAATGGATTCATTTTTAAAGATGGACGTAGAATAAAAGCAAAAACTACTGAATCATCAGCTTACTCTATAAAGTCGTAAATTTCCCTGAAACAGCAATTTCATTCGAAAAATTATTTTTTACTTCTTTTCATGGATAAATTCTCTAACTTCAAACTCTAACTGAAATATATTTCATAAATCAGCATATACTCTTTTAAATGTAATACGACTAATTAAGAAATTAAATTTGAAACTACATAAACAAATACAGAAATTTTTAAGGATTTTTCTCGCATTTCATCAAGACATAATCGTTGACAATTTAATTAGCACTATAATTTAACATCTAAAATGCATATTAGTTTATAGAGTAAATAAATAAATATTCGTAATTAATTTTTTAAATGCAAAATTTCCTCGTTAAAAGATTAACTTATTTGCTTCATTAGCAAATATATTAATAATTAACGTTTTTTTTTTTTTTTTTTTTTTTTTTTCACAATTGTTTAAAATATTCAGTTTAAAATACTTTAATCAACTTTTTAGGGATAATGACAGACAGCATTTACAAATTTACCACTGAATGTAAGAATTTTTATTTATAAAGTAAATGATATCAATCTATTTTATTTATAAGTGCTTCAGCTCAACTTATTATTATTTAATTATTCAATTTATTGTTATTATTCATATCATTATTATGCCATCTGAATATATAATTATGATGAAAATCTTTACTTATTTACAGTTTTTTTAAATATTGAAAATCATTCAAATAAAAGTTTTGAACACAATTATTGTCAAAATAAATAAATAAATAAAATAAAAAAAAATAAATTGAATGATATTACTGCAAAATTTTTATTTATTAAATAGAATGCAAGCTGCAGCATTTAGAGTAAGTGCTTAACTTAAAAAATAATTTTTGAGATCACAAATTGTAAAAAACGTTTAGCATTTTATTTTAAATTAGCAAGCATTGTCTGCTTTGCTAGTCACTGCATTTAAAGGAATTGAAAAAAAAAAAAAAAAATCATTAATCACTATATTTTAAATCATTTTATAAATAAAAACTTATAATAAAAACTTTATTTAAAAAAAAAAAAAAAAAAAAATCCTATCAAATTGCTTAAAACCTTGTTTTGAGTCTTCGCTGCCTAAGCTACATCGGTTCCGGATCCTCACTGCTTGCATTTACGCTTTAACCAGACATTCCAATTTAAGGACGATAAGTGGCGCTGCAATTCTTCAAGAACTACATAAAAAAAAAAAAAAAAAAAAAAAAAAAAAAAAACACTTCTCAAACTGTTATCATTTTTACTGCATGACAACAGGTATCAGCACCAAAAAAATCTCCCTTACTGCAAAAATTTTAATTAATTTAAAAATAATAATAATACTCAAAAGTTCTAAAAATCAGGCTACGACGCGCATCAGGAAAAGTCAAAGCAAATCGCCCTATAAACTTTTGCAGCTCTGCCTAGGGATTCCCCTTGGTTCAACAAGTTCACGCCGGCGTGACCCATCGCTGGTTCACAGCTACAGTCGGCAGCAAAAGTATCCGAGCACTAGCAATAATCCCTGTCCAAAAAAAGTACACTTAATGCTAAATGCAAAACTGGTGTACAAACGATAAAAAGACAATAAGACTTCTTCACACACCATAAGTTTTAAGGCAGCACAACCGGTTTCGAAAGGACGTAGCCTTCCTTCATCAGATGCGAAAAATACGTAAGTAGCACGTGTTTTTTGCACCTGATGAAGGAAGGCTACGTCCTTTCGAAACCGGTTGTGCTGCCTTAAAACTTATGGTGTGTGAAGAAGTCTTATTGTCTTTTTACACTTAATACTGCTTTGTAAAATAAATCCTTCTCAAGTCATATTCTTAGTCAGTCTAAGAACATGATTCGACAAAGAGTTATTGAACAAAACAGTTTTAAGTGTACTGTTTTGATAATGGAAATGTTGACTAGTGCTCGGATACTTTTGAGAAGACTACGTAAACAAAATGCGCCGGCGTGAACGTGTTAAAAAAAGGCAGGGTGTTGTTAGTAAAAAAAAAAAAAGTGAATTTGGGTTCTTAAGGGCACATTTAACATTTAAAATCCACAGTTATTTTAAAATTCTGTTACATGTATTTATATAAAATAAGTACTTTTTAATTTTAACTTTCTTTACTTTTACTTATTGCTAATAAATAAATGAATGTGTCACACACAATTTTTAATAATTATATATACTAGTATCGCTTAGTGGTCGAAACTCGACCATTTTTTTTTTTTTTTTTTTTTTTGCAAAGCAAGGAGCGAGGCAAAGCAAAGTTATTGCCTTGTCCTAAACGGAATGCAATTGCAACACTGCTGCGGCAATTGTTTGCCAATATTCACTCTAACTGAATCAGCAGAGTTTTACTTAATATAACTATTTCTCTCTGTAGATGTTAGCCTTTCCTGAAATGAGAGAAAATCGCAACGTGAAAACGCCCCTTGTTGTGTGATACAGCCCAGACGCTAATAGGTACCATGTCAGACCAAGGTCCAACCAAGTATCAAATTCTGTTAAATTAATTCGATTGGTTCATAAAGTACAGTGTTTGAACAAAAAGGAAAAAAAAAAAAAAAAAAAAAAGATATTTTTCAAAAATGGTCGAATTGAGTTCGGGAAATTTCAAAACGTGTAACTTTATCGAAAACCGAAAATCTAAAACATTTCTGAATCTTATATTTTCTACTTATATATGCAGAGGAAAGAATAATAAATCCACTTTTTAAAAAATAAAAATAAGTAGTCAATTTCACTAATTTCACTTAATTAAATTGCAAGGAAATCTCAAAACGTGTAAATTCATCGAAAACCGAAAATCAAAAGTTTTTATGAATCTTCTACTTGCTTCTTCTACCCACAAAAGCTAGCAATAAAGACACTTTTTTAAAAAATAAGTAGTCAATTTCAGTTAATTGAAACGTAAAGAAAGCTCAAAACATGTAAATTCAGCAAAAAGCGGAAATCGGAATTTTTTCCGTATCGTCTACTTATACATGCAGCATTTAGTAACAAATCCATTTTCCTTTTATTTAGTATATTAGTTCAATATTTATTGTTTAAATATCACCCTTTGAAATGAAATGTTTATGTTTACATTCGAAACTGGAAGTTTGCCATTTTTTTTTTTTTTTTTTTTTTTTTTTTTTTTGGAGTTTTGTGATTTTTAATTAAAATTTTATCAATTTTACAGAAAAAATAACTCAATCAAACACATGTAGACAGTAACTTATATATATATATACCCAAATATCGGAATTAAAATCGGCAGATAATTTCCGTTATTTTTTAATAATTTTTTATAAAAACTCAATGGACAATTAACATAGAAAATCTTTTACATGGCTCCATGAACAGACAGTGACGTCATCACTTCGCTTGCGTATAGTGATGCTACATTATACAAATTACTGTGTCTATGGTTTTATTTGAGCTTTATGAAATTGCCAGATTTAACAACTTTCTACTTTTAGGTATTTTTTAATGTGAAGGAATACGTGTAAGGGAAAAATGGGGGAAAATGCATAAAAAATAAATGTATTTTTAAATACCTTCTTGACATCGTAAGAAAATAATATTTGTATTCGTACCTTCCGGCTAACCATACCTTTCGAATGATACCATTTTCAACCCTCTACTCCCTAATTAATATGTTAAAAAGGGACAACAAATTTTATGCTTGCCTATTAATATATAGATATCTGTCATTATTTTCCAGTTTTTAGAATAAATTCTGTTAAATTCGTGCTCTAATACAAAGAAGCATTAAGGATTTAATTCTTTTTAGATAAGGAGAGTGGATGAAGGGCACGCAGGGCGCAGCACGCGCCTGAAACTGGGGAAAATTCTGGCACTGCCATTATTCGTTTGTCTACAAAGTGACTAACACACTTGTAAGTTTAACTTTTTTTTTTGTCACTTTTTGGTCATCTATACATTTTATGATCCCATGGCGACTCTTCAAAATTCTGTAGCTGTGCGATCAGTTGTTGGCCTGCAAAGCAATGGACATACGCACACACGCACCTTCTTTGATTATACGTGGAGATGTTTCACATATAATACTAGATAAAATCAGTATATATATATATATATATATATATATATATATAAATTGTTCAACATTTTCGAATATGAAATGAAACAACATTACATAAAAGAATAAAAAACTGTAATATATGTAATTTTTAGAAAATATATCATGCTTTATTTTTAATACTACTAATGTTCAAATTATGTAATTAAAAATAAATTAACCAATGTATTATTTATCTAAGAATAGTAAAATTTACAGCAATGTTTTATTATTTATTTATTTTTAATTACGTTAATGCAACATTTCTATTTTGGGAAAGTGTTTTGTTGTCATTTGTTTAAATTTAAAAACGTACTACAGTAACCCATAATATTTTCTCGTACGCATAAAAACTTATGTACTAAAGTTTCACAGTTCAAATGTAACGTAACTGAACAGTTAACTAATAATCCAACTTTTATTGTTGTTTTTAATTGCATTCTTACTTATTGTAAATTCAAAATACTCTATATAAAAAACAATAAAAATTTTACAACTAGCAATTTTTTTTTTTTTTTTTTTTTTTTTTCACAAAATAAAAATTTTACTGGAATAAAAAGAATTTTACATAAATTACACAGGCCTACAAAAATTAAGTTGACAAAATTTTAGCTGATCTTTGCGTTTTTCGATGTGCTGAAACCAAAAATGCAGCCAATTTTTTTCTTTCACGTATAGATTTTTGTCAATACAGGGTGTTTACCGACATGATTTCTTACATATACCGTCCTAACAATAGGTTGGTTGGTTGGTACGGTTTTACGTCGCACTAGTGCTGCGCTATTACAACAACAGGTAGCCATGATTAATTAATCATGGAAATATACTATAAAACTTGCCATATAATTATACTGGAAGAAGAGTAATGGAAGAAATTGCATAGGTAGTCACCCTGTATTGGTAAAAATCTGTACGTGATAGAGAAAAACTGGCTTCATTTTCAGTTTCAGCACACCAAAAAACATAGAGACCATCCAAAATTATGAAATCAAAATTTTACATGTTGACCTGTGTTATCAGCCATAGGAAAATTAAAGTGTATTAATTATTGAAAAATTTATATGGAATGATTCCAAATTAAAATATTCTTATGATAAGTACGTTAATCATGCATCAAAAAGTATGGTTCACTTTGAGATATTTGTTAATTATAAATATTTTTATTTTTATTTTTATTTTTATTTTTTTATTGTTATATTTATTTTAGTATTTCAACAATTTCAAAGTAGATGAATTTTTTGCTTAGTCTCATAACTTTTATTTCACATTTTATCTTTAATTAGAAGTATTAGATAAAGCTATGCTAAATACATATCTTAAAATACTTTTTTTTTTGTGTGTGTGTGTTATATGTTATACATTAGTGAAAGAAATTTATATGGGTGCAAATGTCATAAACTTTTTCCGCGAAAATATGTTACGAATGTGGAAGCTAGTTCAAATGGTATTACAGGGAGAAAATTCAACTAATATATGTGCAGTTATTTGAAAAATAAAAAAATAAAATAAAGTAATAATAAAAATAAAATAAATCCAAGCAAAGTGAAATGCTTGCAGGGGAGTATTCTATGTTTTTTAATTACGAAAATGACAATAAAGGTTAATGTACGTACTTTGTTTCATACTGCTATGCTAAATGTATATTGAAATTGGGCTTTTCATATAAGATAATTAAATAAATTTAATTTGGTTTAAAATGTATACATTTTAACATAAAATGAACATACTAAGTAAGCATATCTTTTTTTTATACGTATTACAGTAATAAATATCCTCTAATTTGTGTGCATCAATTGAAAAAAAAGAAAAATAGAATAAAGAAAAATAATATTTTTATTTGCAGTATTCTACACATGTTAATTCCTAAAATCAGAATAAAACTTATTGCATGAACTTTGTTTTATTATGCTATGCTAACTAAATTTATTAAACAGACCTTTTTACATGGCTTAATTAAAAACACGTAGATGGGTTTTAATTATAAAATTGTAGCCATGAGAATAAAATACAAAGAAGAAATATATTTCATAGTTTTATTACATATTTTATTCATAGTTATATTCTATTCATTCTATTCATAGTTATATTACAGAAAGCAAATTCACGTGCTTGTACTTTCTTCTAAAATTTCTGAATATTACAGTGCAGTAATTAGAACATAAAATTTTTATTGATTTATAATATATGTTTTTTAATTGCTAAAAATTTAGTAACTGTTAGCATATTCTTGTATTAGAAATAATGGTAGATTAAATAGTTTTAACAAATAAAAATGATACTATTTAGTATATAAACATAAATAAACTGATGATTTTCTTATTAATTGGTAATATTACATGTACTTATTTGATACAAAATTGGTTGATATCCAATAAATTTTGGCTTTAGAATCCAAAAGCGTAAATGCTATTTACAGAAGATTTGATTCCATGAAAATATTGATTTTGAGTGGGCAGAATTTCGAAGGAACTGCTTTGGAGAAATAATCCGCTTCTGCGTAAATATCCTCCGTCCCCTATAATCTGGCGATCTAGTTAAGAGGATCATATGAACATTTTAATATTCATAATGATATCACATTACTCATACTTGAATTCAAAAACTAATTTCGCTTTCAGTTTTTCTCTCCAATAATGTTTTCCAATGCGCTTATCTTCACGATGAATAAAGGAATTTAATTCCAGTAAATACAACTTCAAATAGAAATGTTTTATTTAAAAGAAGTTATGAAATTTTCGCCAATTTTATTTTAAATTAAAACCCAATGTCATTTTAAATTATGTTAGCCAATTTCATTTTTAAATAAAAGCCACACAATCCTACAGATGATACAAAAGAACGATATTTTATAAAGTAATTGCTAAAATATATAGTAATTGGTAGTAATGTATGATGATATAATTGTTATTTATAATCAGTGTAATTTAAATGCAATATCTTTGAAAATAATACTTAAAAAACTTTATTTTTTTTTAACTATATTATCCAATTTTATTTTAACTTAAAAGCCGTTTGCTGTGATAACGAAGATAAATAAGAATGATGTGTCATTACATAATTGCAATTCTGGTTATAATGCAGAGCCTTTAACAATATTTTTTTATAAATATTACTTTAAAAATATCATTTTTAATTTATGTTAGCCAATTTTATTTTAAACTAAAAACCGTTTACTGTATACTTAAAACAAAAAACTATGTTTTATTATGTAATGCCTTATTATGCCTTTAAAAATAGTTTGAAAAATTTTATTTAAAAAAAAATGAAATTTGTTACTTAAAAAAGATATTTTAGCCAGTTTTATTTTAAATTAAAAGGTATTTATTGTCATACCGAAGATAAAGAAGAGCGTTATTTGATTGCAGAATTTTGGATATAAATGATAAAAAAGCCTCGATATAAATGCTTTTAAAAAATATATATTATAAATGATATATTAAATGATATTAGAATCAATGTGTAAATATATTATTTAAGATTAATTTAAAACAAAGAATGGAATACATAATTTAGAAAACTGCAAAGCGATATTAAATTCCATTTTATTGGAACAGAGTGTTTAATTTTATTATAATTTGCTTTATACAAATTTCAATAGAATAAACTTGATTTAAATTTTTAAAATTTGTGTAAAAAATAAATATATTTATAAAGATAAAAAAAATGAACAAACTTTAAAATTTCCTTATTTTTCTATATTACATTTTGAATTAATTCATTTCCTTATCCAAGAAAATATATTCTAAATTCTCATATAATGCAAAAATAAAATAAATAAAATAATAAATAAATAAATAAATAAATTCTAAAATATTCTATCAGATTCAATTAGTTTTTTCTTCAAATGATCTCGTTTTTCTCAAACTTGACATTTAATAAATTTAAACGAATTATAAATGAAATAAAATAAAAAGAAAGAAAGAGATCTTTAATAACTTACCCAGTTATGACGCTATCTTTATTTAATAAGTTTCAAACCATAATAGCCGAGACATTTGTGCTATAATTTTAGACGCTATTCATATACTGAATGCATATTTTTAAGCATAGAAATATAACAAACATTTCGGTTGCATTAAAAGCAAAATGTCGTGTTTTAAACTCAACTCTTTACACGCATTTCAAAAGTATTCATGATTATTGGCTACTACGTTGCCTAGAGGACACGTGACATGAATGACGTCAAACAACATATTGAAGGCTTTCATCGTTAGTTTCTGTTTCATAGAGACTGGGGATTACCATTAAAACACCTCACAAATTGTTTTATCATAATTATTATTTATATTTGATTATTCTATTAATGTAAAAATTTGGAATTATTTTGTGAGATTTATTAATGATACAATCATTCGAAGTTTTATTTTTTTTTCCCGAAGTTTTTGTTCTTTATAATTAAATTCCACTTTTCTGATGTCTTTTATTTATTTATTTATTTATTTATTATTATTATTATTATTATTTATTTTATTTATTTATTGTCAGTGGTTCGGCACTTGTGACTAAGCATTGGCCGGGGGTGGGGGTGGGGGGTAGATGAATTGATGACCATTTGTGAAAGGGCACATAATGGGCTGTCATCTCTACCCCTAACAGGGACAACACAACCGTGCCTTGTCCGGGATTCGAACCCATGCCCAAACATGTAGGAGTCAGATATGCTAATCACTACACCGTCCTGGGGGCATTTGTGATGCTTTTTGAGCTTGGAAAATGAACGTAAATTTATATAAAGCTGCAGCTATAAATCATTATTTTTCATTTATACTTTATACTTTCCTTTGTATATTTTATCGAAAAAATTATAACAATTACTGATAGCCATGAAAACTTTCAATTCTTATAAAATAAGCAGTAAATTTGTAAAAAAAAAAAAAAAAAAAAAGACGATTTTTAATTTTAAAATAAAAATTAGTAAATTATTTTACAAGAAAATTTGAAGATTTATTTTTAACTGCATATATAAGCCATTCAGTTGAATGTAATTACAATGAAAGATATATATATATATATAGTTAGACTGTCTTAACTTTTTATTTATAAACAAGCATTATCATATATTTATTTTATTTAATTATTCATAGATTCATTTATTTATTTTTTTGTTCGTCAAAGCGTTGCGAACAGGTTAAAAGAAGACTATTGTTAAATTACAAGTCAAATCTTTCAAAAGCAAAAATATACAAACACTCTAAAACCAACAGCTGAAACTTAAAGCTCAAATCTTAACTTAGTACTCTCATTTCGTTTTGTTAATAATGCAGATTTTAAAACACTTCTAGAAAACAACTTCACTTACTTCTAAAATATTTAAAATATATATATCAATGATATAGAATGCTATATTAAAAATACTTTTGTTCGCGATAAGTTTACATCTTAAAACACGATTTTAAAAGCTCAGTGTTAAAAAAGTAAAACTGTTTGCTAACTTTTGTAAAACTTAAGTAACTTGAGGAGGGGTTAAGAAATACGTGGTAACAATCGCAAAAACAACATAATTTTAAAATTAACTTGGTTTCTTTTCTGAAGAATGTTTAAAGGGCGAGGAAAAAATTCTTTATCTTCTGCAGCATTAAAAATTTCATTATTATAAATTATAAATTATTAAAGTATTTTTATTATGTGATACTTAACAACAACTTGAAAAATTTGTATTATTATTAGATTTATGAAAAGCTCGTGTTTATTTGAATACTTTCATTAATATTTGAGCTTCATAAGGTTTAAAAATTTTCAAAACGTTTCCATGTTATTTATTTCTATTCATTAAGTAGAATAATTCGTTTTACATAATTCAATAGTATATATAAGAAGTTATATTCTGCAAATGTATCACAAAGTTTTTTTTTTTTTTTTCTAGCTTGTTTAATGTTGGACTAAACCTATTAAATCATAAACATCGATAAGTTTTCAATTACATTATTTTCATATAAATGCTGAAAACAATTTCAATGTATATGTGTGTATATATATATATATATATAATCCTCTATAATGTTACAAAAATATACACATTCCTAAATATTTTGAACAATATCTATTTCTACTTATCGGTGGTCTCACTTCTTTAAGCCAAAATATGTAGATTTTGCAGATATTAGCATGAATCTGTCGTATACTGAAAAAACCATGTCGGAGTATATTATTTATGAGGTCACTATATATCCGCATTATATATATATATATATATATACAACTACTATGATTTTTTTCTTTGTCGACATTTGGTCAAACATAGACCAGACTATTTTATGGGATTTTTGACTTGCTTCCGTTTTGTGCTAAAAAGCAATTCGTTAAATACATCTTGTTTTTCTTATATTTAGTAATTTTCCAAAATTATGGCTCATTATATCAAGGATGTCTGTTTAAGGCGGTGTTTATAAAGGGGTTGATAGAATTTATTAGAGTTGTATGAAGAATAAAAATATAAAACATCTAGCGTGTATAGGTTTAACACTTTATAATCGTTAAAAAAAAATCTTATATTTCAATTTTATATTTAAAAATGTTCGATCTATTTAATAAATATTAGAAAATTGCTATTCACTACTTCCAATTTGGCAGATTAAAATGAGAAAAACGACAAAATGTAGTTGAGGAAACACAAAGTCGAAACCAGTGTTGCTACATTTAGGAACTTTTTTATTCAATAATATTACCAATAATTTTCAGGAGTAATATTTTATATATATATAACAGGCGATTAATCTTCGAAATGATCAGGCAACTGTTACAATTAAAATTTAGTGGTAGCTATTGGTAAAAAATTTGGCAACAACCCTTCCTAAACATGCTCATGCTCACGCATAAAAGATATACAAGTACGTTTTTTTTTTTTTTTTTTTTTTTTTTTTTTTTGTGTGTGTGTAAATTATGCAAGGTGTCATTAATCACTCTATTACAATTTTTACTAATTCTATCTGTTAGAACTTTTATCATCTTTCATATTTAGTGTTTTAAAATCACCTATAGAATTTTACTATTGCGATAAGCTTCGTAAGATTCATAAAAATATTCAAACAATCTCATTTCAGGAAGCATTTTATAAATATAAACAGAAAACTCCTCCTTAAAAAAGTAAAAATCTGCGAAAGCACCGAGTTTATTTGTAAAAAATAATTTTTTTTTTTCAATTACCACATCGCTATATTTATGATTTGTTTCATAACAACACTATTTCTTTTTAGATGAAAAAGTAGTGTTTGAGTAAAAAGTTTATTTTATCACCATTATTCAAAAGTAAATTTGCCTTATTAAAAAAATAAAGTGCTATTAGAATTAATTGTATGTATTTATTAATTAATGTATGCATAAAGATTAAATGAGATGGAGAGTAAACTATAATTACCATGTATGAATAATAAATTTCCTTAAACTGCAAAACTATGAAAAAATTGTTTCGAATCAAAGTAATTAGATGTAAAACTTCATCAAACGTAAAAATATTCATAATTTAATGTCAGACGTTTTGTGAATATTAATATTATACAAGATAAAGAATTATTTAGGCACATTCTATATTATAACTATTGATTTCCCATACCCCTTTCCTCCATAAATGGTTGATTTATTCGAAAGCTTTAGTACTGGGGACTGACCTACATAATTTTACTTAAATTGATATAGTATCCAAAAGATATTTGAAAGTCTTTTGTATGATCAATAAATTTTGGGAAAAAGGGAAAAAAATACAGAAATTTAGTTTAGAGGGAACATATTTCGTGAAATTGAAAGTATACTTTTAGCAATTATTTACGGAAAACAATAATGTATAATAATTTTTTTCTGCTCTTTTGCATACAAATTTCTTACTTCATTCTCAGTAAATTTTACAAAATATTTTTTATACAAATAATAATAATAATAATAATAATAATTAGTAAATTATAGAAACAAAACAATAGGCATATTATTAAAAAATAAATGATAAATAATAAATAATAAATAATAAATAAACAAAAAATAAATAAAAAAGAACTGAATACTTGATAATATTTCAATATATTTATTATCAGAATACAATTAAGATATTTTAAATGTATTTATAAAGATTATTTCCTTTAACAAAAATGTGTTTATAAAGGTCGTGTATAAAATTTATATGCAACTTTTACAAATGCATTTCAAATTCAGAATATAAAAAAAAATATTTGCTTTGCTATTGTTTTAAACCAAGTTGATTTATAGTCAACCTGGGAGTTACTTGAAATTGAAGATGACTAAGAACATTTTTAAATGTCAGCTTTTGTTGCGTGATTCATATATAGAAACACAACTTCTTTTATTCGACATTCCATGACAACTGGCATCATAATAGGTATTTGAACATTTTTTTTTTTCGAATATTTTAAGTTAATAATATTTGTACACTTATATAAATTAAATTTATTCAATTTTTGAATTGGATGTTATAATAATAATAAAAATAATAAAAATAGTTACATATAATCAATTAATCCTTTTAAGAAAAAATACTCTATTAAATAAGTAAACAGAAGGAATATAAACCGTCTAATAATTTTGTAAAAATGGTGCTTTCATTAGAGCAAAATCTTTATCCATAAGAAATGGCAAAGAAATTTAAATATTTTCTGATATATTTCTTGAATCAAAATTGAATAAAGTGAGAATGTACTAGAATTTAGTAAATGCAAGCCAACAAATTACTTGGTCTGCATTTTATAAATTCATTTTATTAAAATATGTATAAAAAATATATTTATAAAAAAATATATATTTATATATATTTATCTAATATGTATAAAATAAATATTTATGAAAATATGTATTATGTATCAATATTATATTACTATAAAAATATGTGTTATGTAAATATGTGTTATGTAAATATGTATAAAAATATGTATTCATTTTATTAAACTATACATTAAAATATGTATTTCTGTATTTTCATTTTTAAATTTTTATTTTAATATTATACATTTATTTTTGGACATTATAAAAGTAAATAAATAAATAAATAAAACTGATGTTTTAAATGTAACTAAAATCTAATGCAAATATTTTAAATAAATGGTAAATTGTTTAAAAAATAATCTACCAGTTTTAACATCTATAAAAATATTTTCGTAAATGTTAATTCCTGTTTAGCATATTACAGCGAGATTAATAATAGTAATAATAATAATGACAATAATAATTCCTAACTTTTTGTCGTATTTGTATAAAAACAATTTAACTGAAAAGTAATATATTAAGTTTTAAAGTAATTTGCGTTATAAAAAAATATAAATTTTATAAATAGGCAGTAATTATTTTTTTACTTAAATAATACGATTTGTCTTTCTTTTCCTAATCAGTACACATTTATTTATCGGATGACAAATAATAAATGCAAATATATGTTCTTATATATATATATATATATATATATATATATATATATATATATAAAACATATTTTATGACTTATGTATATTTGAAGAGATAGAAATGATAGTATAAAAATCCAGATTACGCAAAATATAAAGTACATTGGGAGAAGGCACCGTAGTTTTAACCTTTCTGCAAATTTCCCTATTGGTTATATATTTTATTTATTGATCTCTCCAAAAAATATACTTTTGAGTACGCATTTAATTTCAAAAACGCTATAAAAACATTGAAATAAAAAATTTTCTCAACTCTTTCGTGTGTTTATCTCACCCAATTTTAACATTAGACGGATTATGGGATTTCAGTTTAAAATATACAAATTTATGAAACATTATACATTTATCTTAAAACACAGTATTATAAAAACTAAAACAAAATATTATCTATTATCTTACTTAATAATTTGCTAAAATGAATGCCAAGATGTGACTTAAAACAACAAAGAAAAAAAATCTTTCCTTAGTGTAATACAACTGGCATCTTATCCTAAAATGCGAAACAAAGGGTAAATTCTTTAGAACAATCTATTTTAAATTTTATATAGATATGAACTTTTTAATTTTTTTCCTATAAAACTAATTATTAAATTTCAAAATCCATACCTAAATCTTTTAAGTGGATTCTGTTAAACATACGAAAAAATATTGCTTTTTTTTCTTAAATATCAGTAGATACTTCAGCATATTTTAAAGATCACGAATTCATAAAAAAATGCAGCTTGAATAAACACAATTTAAAGATTTCAGATTTGTAAAACAAATATAACAAAACATGTTTCCTCAATATGTATTTTATTGGACAAATTTAATATAGTTCAATTTATAAATATTAAATGACAATGTATGCTTTAATAGGAAATCTTTATGCCAAATCAATTGTGACAAACTCCTTAAACAATTTATAACTACAAAATTATCCGAAATTCGAGTGAAGTAACTCCATTATATATGTGTGTGTGCGTGTATATACATATATACATTGTACTAATAACTGTAGAATTTAAGAAAACAGATGATTAAATACCATCATTATTCGTGAGAACCATTGTATATATATATATATATATATATATATATATATATATATATATATATATATATATATATATATATATCTTATATATTAAAGCACAAAGGTATTTCTTTAAGACCAAAATCGCACGATCTGAGCATGCGCTGAAGGCTATTCCTTTCCCTAGATGCAATCGGAGACCAAGAGCTGAAATTTGCACGCTTTGCTTGCAACCAAAGCAGGCTCTATTCCTTTCCGTAACCGTAAAGACGATCGTTCGTGTTTACTTTATCGCATCGAGCGACTGCTATCTTTTGTCGTTTCTTTTCAATTTGATTGTAAGTATTAGCTTAAAAAGTTCACAATTTTATACTTTGAACGACAGCAAGTTGTGTATAGATTCTTTTGTTTTATTTCATCCACTTTGTATAAAGCTTATTCTTTTGCAGACGCCCTACGTTATTGTGTATAATTCCTTATCTTTTAGCACAGGAAACTGAATTTTTAAACTTTTTTTTTCTGCATTGTGTAAATTACTTCGTTTATTTAAAATATGCCTGTATATAAATATTTAACCTTTCTTCTGCGCTGTATCTACATGTTTATTTCAATTATGGTATTTATTTACTACTTAGCCCAGCTATTAAATTCGATTAATCAAAACTTTTAATGTTCACATCGTACTAAAAATTAACAAAACACTCGATTTTGTATATAAAGAAATGTTTAATTTTTTTTTTTTTTTTTTTAAATCTACGGCAAGAATGATTCGGATCACTTACACGATTATACATGCTTTCAAAAGAAGCATAAAAAGAAATAATATATATATGTTGTTGTTCTGTAAACATGGAAATTGGTTGCTTGATAATTATAAATGTGTTATGTACTATGTTTTTCATGTTAAATATGTATTGGAAAGGAGATTTTATTATAAATTACCGCTTATTTATTTAGTTTAGTTTTCAACTTTTATTTTAATGGCATGAATAAAGTTAGACTAAAATGATTATTTTATTTTATTTATTTTCTTATATTTATGTGAGTAGATAATTCACTATAAAAATTTATAAAACTAAAAAGTGATTGAAAATTAAGTTGTTAGTATTACATTTAAAAGGCCAGTTTGAAGTAACAAAATCAGGTAAACTATTAACTGTTACTGAATAGTAGTTCTAAAAATTTTGTCTATTTGAATTAGGCAAATTTTATTTTAATAAGAAATAAAAATTTAACCAGAAAAAAGGTTTAAAAGTAAAAAATTAAAATTAAAAGCAGAATTTCCAATGCTAAAAAAAAGATGAATTATACACAATATTGTAGAACTGATGCAAAAGTGTATACTTTACACAAAGTGAAAGAAAAACAAAAAATATATAATACACACTTTACTTTTTTCCAAAAAAGGAAATTATGAACCTTTAAGCCAATACTTGCGACCAAATTGGAAAACATTGTCGTAATTCATTCCTACATTAGTTGTTTTTTCACATATTTTCTTACATGTAATTTTTTTGCGTAATTTATATGTTTTAAAGTCTCCTAAGTCCTATTTTTCAAAGATTGGATAATATGTATGTATTGGTCGAAAAAGGGTGTGTGTGTGTGTGTGTGTGGGGGGGGGTTCTGTCTGTCACATCACAAAAAAATATTATAATTGCGAAAAGTCAATTTCGTTTGGCTATTCCGATGTAACAACTTTGTTAATTGTTAGACGGGATTTTGTAGATACCTTTGGTCTCGATGGTGGAGGGGATATTTGTCATTAAAATTATTTTATAGAAGTTTCAATTAAAATCAGAAATGCAGCAGAAAAATAGAATGTAATTGTATGTATTAAACCCAACCAAAATATCTATCAAATAATTCGTAAGCAACAAAATCCCCCCCCCACCCCCTTCGAGATCGCAGCTATGCACAAAATCCTGTTTACATACAGAGTGCTGATGATCGAGGGTGTCACCTCGCGAAAACGGCTACACCAACTTCAAATATCAAAAGCTTTAAAGAAAAGTTTAAACTTTAACTTAGATAAATAAACACTTTTAATATTAACTATATAATATACCTTTTATTAAATCTCTGCTCGCTTTTAAATCTGCATGCAAGTAGGAGATTTCAGGGTTTTTACATGTTTATTACTTTCACCTTTTGGTTTGCAGTATGCATAATTGATGGTAGTGGAATTCATGGGGTTGTTATATATCAGATATTTTTAAATAAATATTTCATAAATGTTTAACTTACTTTTTTTTTTTTTTTTGACTAAATAATATGAAAATTGCTAGAAATATCTTTAAAAAGTGACGGTGTCCAATTCTATTGTAGAGCGACAACTCCATACAAAACCAGCGCACCCACTTTAAGAAGCTTCATTTAAAAGAGTTAGTATAAAACAATGGTTCTCGGCTGGTGTGCTATAAAAAAATTTCAGTTGTACTTTTAAATGTTATTAAGACATCAAATTTTGACGGGTACCAACTAGTATATATATATAACCGGTAATAGTTTTAATAAAGATCCGAAGAAAATTCACAATACTCACTTGAATATTATCCCCAAATTTCAGTATAAAACATAAGATCTATACACATGTAATTATTCTAGTAACTACTGATATGAATTTCAACTGTATAAAGATTTTAAAAATATTTTCGAAATGTGTAGGGAAACTGGAGTGGTCTTAGAAAAACGCGAAGAAGAAGGAGAACTGAAAGACGGAATTTTAATTTATAGTCTATAAATTAAAATTTATTATTTAGAATCTACATAAAATTTAAATAGTATTTAATAATATGAATTTGTAATTTATAAATTTTGTAGTTATTTTTGAAAGTTTCATTTCTAAACCACTGAAGTATTTTTGCATAGATGTTTATAGTTTGTAATTAAGAAAAACAGAAGAAGTAAAATAAAATCATGCTATCTATTTGTTCAAAGTTATTTTTCGTGTTTCCCAACATCATACATTTTATTTCCATTTGTGTATACTTAATCAATTAATATTTATTTATCTATTTTAATTAGATGTATTTATGCATATAGGGCAAATAAAAAGAAAAATATCAATAAAATATAATTAATTGAATGCAGTGTGCGCAAATTCTTTGAATAAAGTAAACGTTATTTAAAAGATTTGCAATAAAAACTTCTGCCATAACTTTTTTTTTTTTTTTTTTAATTCTAAAAATGTCATTATGTTGTCATTTTAAAGGCAATAATATATCTTTTTATTTTATTCATTATAAAAAACTATTCAGCATCAAATAGTTATATATGCTTAGCCGTGACAATTTATAATGACTGTGTAATTTGTAAAGATTTTGGTGTAAGTTTTTATGATTTTATCAACACAAACTAACTCAAAAAGGGACGGTAAAATGACCCAATTTATTTTACGTCTACAATACACTCAATGCATATAAATATGTGTTCGCAGATAAATTATATCTCATTTTCTACGTAAACATTAAACAGATTTACATACGAGAAGCATTATTAAGCAGTTTTTGTTCTCTTTGAATATTTGTAATGTAATCTGATCTCCAAAGCTATTGTTGTGTCAAGTATTTCTTGAAAATGAGATTCAATTTCTACAAAGCTTTTTCTTACTTGGATCGCAAAAGTTATTTTTAAAAACAGATTATGTATGAGCACCAGATGTCAGATCTACGCCGTGTTTTAAGTGACTTAACAATATATGTATGTATAAGATTCGTATCAAAATAATAAGTGACATTTTATCATGATATTTCATGTATAGAAAATCTAAAAAATAAATTGTATTTTTTACATGCTTTTTCACTTAAAAGTACATTATTGTTTAAAAATTTAATATTAATATTTTTTTTCTTGTTAATTCTTAAGCTTCTATGTCAATTTCTTTCACATATCCAAATGAAAACAACGTTTTAAACTTAACAAAACTATATTTTTCGTTTGTTTCAGTATCATAGTGTAGTACTATTTAGTGTACTAGCACAAAAAATAATTATAAAAGATTATTATTATTTATTAATTATAAAAAAATACACTCATTACTATAAAACATTAATTAATTATTAATTATTAAAAAATACTCAGATACTATTATTTATTATAATTAAAAAAAAAAAAAAAAAAAAAAAAAAAAAAAAAAACACCCGTTTAAAATTTAAATAGTTGGAATAACTTTCTAAAGTTTCACGCTATTAACCCAATTTTAGTCAGTCTTTTACACATTAAGTAATTTATCAAGGAAAATTAATTTTATTAATGTATTTCAACGATATACAACCATTCTATTGTATATCTATCTGCTGTAATGTAAGTAGATAATTAATTTTAACATTCATGTTGTCATACATTCAGAATAAGTCCAGTTTTCCAAGACTCTATTTTCATTATTAAATTATTTTTATCTCTAAAGGACTTTTTCTTTTTAGACTAAAAGAGAAAATTTGTATTCTATGTGAAAATAAGTTTACAGGGCGTCCAAAGGAGTATGTTTTGTGTTTATTTCTTTACATACCGGAGATAAATGGGAAATGTCAATTGCACAAGTGAAGAAATATTGTGTGAAATAATACCACATTAATACAAATTTATTTTAATATTAGACAGTTTATGTTTGTAATGAACAACATCATTGCATTGTGTGTGTTGGGTTGGGGGATTAAGGCCGATTGACTCTTCGAGGGTCCTAGGCCTGAGTGGGAGTGTCCTCCGTGGGAGTCTTTCTAAGGGTTCCTAGCCATTTTTAAGTTTCGGAGAAAACCACGGAAAACTCCGAACAGCTAGGCCGACGAGCGCGAGCTGGGATAACAACATCATTGCAAAATAATAATAATAATAATAATAATAATAATAATAATAAATAAATAAACGCATACCTGCATCTTTAAAATTGAGTGAATTATACTGAATTGAAAGTTGAAAGCTGAGTATAAGGACCATATACGAAAATTAGAAATGCAGACTAGTAAAATATAAAAATATATTATGCATATAATCACCGCATTAAAGTCATTTTTGATTGCTTAGCGTAAATTCGCAATCAAGTAGTGCATTCTAAATTATTTTTCATGTAAAGGATGACATTTTGTAACTAAAATTATAAAATATAAATAAAATATAAATAAGTGTACGCAAGCATATATCTTATTTTTAAACTTACCATACTTTTTTTCAAAACGACGTTTCATTCAATTCTAATCTAGTTGTTTGAAAGAATTATGTTAAATTAATTTTTTTAACTACACAATCATTAAAATTGCATAAAATTGTTGAATAAAATCTTTTTTTTTTCACAAATTCTTTACACTAAATTCAAATCTCCTTAAATTCTACCTATCTATTTCGTTTATACTGCAAAACACCCTATTAAAATTGCATTGTGTCAAATTATAAAAGGCAATCGAGAGTTTTTTTTTTTTTTTTTATAATATATCTATTTATTTGTATGCATATTTTTAAAATTATGTTCCCAAGTGTGAGTGGCATGCATCCCGTGGCGCGCTTAGCAGACCACTGTTTGTGTCTGTCTATTTAGGCTTTTTTTAAACGCTTTTTTTTTTTTTTTTTTTTTTTTTTTTTTTTTAGCATGCTGTTTTACTTTCGATAAAAAATTATTATTGAATCATAAAAATAATATATTTAACTTAAAAAAATATTTTAAATATGTAATTTGATTGAAAAGCATTTTCTTTTAAATTCAATTACATTTTCAAAAACTTACATTCAACACTTAGTGCATAATTTGGATAATGAGATATATTAACTATGGGAGAAAATTTACTTTCTATTTAATATTCATCAAGTGGTTTCATATAACAAAGAATAGCTACACCAACATACCTTCCAGTACTACAAAAATATACATTTTTTTTTTCTTTTATTTTTTTCACAAAATCAATTTAACTCTTTATTTATTAGAGATTATTTAAAATAATACAATTTTACAATTGGTTATAAATAAGAAAGAATATTTATAAATAAGATTTTTATTAGAAGATAAAATACTTCTGTACCAAATAATTACTTTATTCAAAAAGTGATTCGATCGATTAGATAATAGATGTGAGTGATAACCATGAACAGGCATTAGCAATTTTAC
Source organism: Salticus scenicus (assembly GCA_963930645.1). Taxonomy (NCBI): domain Eukaryota; kingdom Metazoa; phylum Arthropoda; class Arachnida; order Araneae; family Salticidae; genus Salticus; species Salticus scenicus. The sequence goes on from OZ005654.1 coordinate 315,576,058, forward strand.
TACGCTTAAGGGTTTGAAATTACGCTTGCCATCTGTCAGCAGACAGTGTAATGAGAATTACGCATGTAATGGTCCACAGAAATCGATGTATCAATAATTACCTTAATGTATTATGTATTTGATTGCTTATAATTTAAGCTTGAGGGTGTTTTTAACCTATTTCTATCGAAAGTATGAAGTTTTAAAAGTAAACAAGCCTGTAATTTCTACGTAGTCACTAAAGGATTTCCATGCTCCCGATTAATTTTCTCTTTGGAAAGCCTGAACAAACTTGATTATGCTTTAACTCATGAAAATAATAGATTATTAAATTGCTCTTACTCGTCTTATAAGTAAAAAGCGCATTTTATAACTTAACATTTTCCCCGTAATTATTTGTTTTAAGTAATTACGCCAAAATAAAATAATGAAGAAATATAATGACATCATTATTATTTATTTACTTATTTTTATTTTTCATTGTATGCTTATTTATTTTTGATTGTGCCTTATATTCTTGTATCGATAAAAATATTTTTAAAAGAGTTATCATAAACAGAAATGTAAATTTCATTGGAGTTTAATAATTGGACTGATGTTTCTTTTGTTTCATTTAAAATAAAAAATAAATAAAAAGGGAGAATTTTAAGACTCAAATAAACTACTACGTCAGAAACGCCAAAAGAAACATTTTTGCGATGCATACAGCTGTTTCGGTAGCCTTAAGCGTAGCGTCTTCAGTGCAAAAAGAATTCTGTTCTCCAAAAAGAATTTCTATTCTTTTTGCTCTGAAGACGGTACTCTTAAGTCCGGTTTCCACTGACGGCTCTTTCGAGCGGCGCTATTCAGAATCCTTTGATGTGGTCAACCGGGCTCAAAACCCTCGAACCTGGTTGGAAGTCCCTTGTTCTAACCCCCAGCTGAGATAATTGAGGGGCCAGAGGCAGATATCTTTGTCACTTTTGCATACTTTCCTTTGAAGTAACTGCACAATCTGATAAAAAAGGTTACAACTGATGACAAGACATTTGGCTGTTTGTGTCGGGAGCGTAATTAATGATTTTTTGAACCTGGAAGCTCCAACTCCAGTGGAAACCGGCCTTTAAGGCTACCGCAACAGCTGTATGCATCGCAAAAAAAAAATTCTTTTGGCGTTTCTGACGTAGTAGTTTATTTGAGTTTTAATACTCCAACGCCAAGTCTCCTGTTATTAAAAATGGAGAATATAACATTTTAAATCACTAAGTGATTTAAACTTGCCTGTCAATCAATCATCATGAATAAATGTGGTGGTATGACAAAGTCCTTATTGAAACTTATATTTTCCATTTTAAATATATTGTGCCCCACAGGATTTTGTTCTAAACAAAAATTAGCAGAAAAAAAATTCTTATACACTGATCAATTGAAAATCTTTATAGTGTATTGAAATTTTCCTCAATTATCAGGCAATCAATATAAATTTAAGTTATCCTTATCAATTATTTACACAATTACAATGAACGGAAATTACAATGCATGTAAATTCAAATGCATGCAATATGCAACACACTAATCTTTACACTTATAACGCATGTCTAACAATTTGTTCAATATTCGGTTAAATATGTTTAAATTCCTATTATTTAAATTTTGACAAAAAAGTTTTTTCAACATTTCTAATTAAAATCAGCGAGTTTTTAAGTCTCACTTACTGATAAGCAAAAACAATTAAAGAGTAATAATTTTAATGTATTCCAATGCGTCATTATAAGTAAATCAAAATTCTTTATTCTTTTATTTAAGTGAATTTTCATAACCTATGTCGAAAATAATCTCTAAGGTTTTTTTTTTTTTTTTTTTTTTTTTTAATGATTCATTATGCTTATGCATTTTACTAGAACTATTTAAAGTTTAACCGTTTGTTTGTTTGTTTGTTTCTCACTAATATTGTCAAATACTCGTATCTGCATATTAAACAATACAAACAAACCCGTTAAAATTACAAATTCTTTACAACACTGCAGAAAAGTAGTTTTCAAGGAGACTAAAAAAAACAGAAAATCGATTCTTTAACTATTACGCTTAGAAAATGGCATTTTAACTGTACACAAACAGGTATAGAATGGCGTTTTTTAATGATTTTAGTCTTAAGATAACACAAAAATAGGAAATGTTTTTGTTGAATAAACATCTCCTGCATATCATGAGTTTTAAGTTTTAAAATATATTTCTGTAAGAAAAATAAACCTTAGATAATGAAGACAATGTGAAACATGAAGTAAAATTATTTTATTTAGAAGGTGGTTTTAAAAAGGCTCTCTTATAGATGCTGTTATATGTTATTATAAATTTGCCTGATATGCATGAAAAATGAAATACCAGTCCTATGATTTTATTGCATTAATTCAGAACAAGAAAACGGTACAGAAGTAAATTTTATACATTTTTGAAATGTTATTTGGTGATAAATATAATCACAAAAAAATAACAATCAATATGTTTAAATATTTGATTGCATTGTATTATAAAACATAATTCTAAACACAAATTTATTTTCAATGAAATATTCTTGTAAATTATTACTTTAAAAAATTAAAAATTTCAATAACGAAAATATTTACATAGCATAAAAAAAGGTCACCTCAAATTAGATTTTTTTTCCTACCTTTCTACGTTACACTGTTAAAACTTCTGTGTTCCTTTCAACCAAAATTCGGTACTGAAGTAGCTGCAACTACCCGATCATTTAACCATTCCCCAAGATGTGGCAATTTTATGTTGAACCAAATATTGGTATTATCTCTATATATTAAAAAAAAAGTTACTGTCACTGGCGTCAATTTTTTTTGTCTGCGACAGCATCTTCTAGCGGAGGGCAGGGTCCTTCGCGTCATGAGCAGTATCAATGTGTTCCAAATATTCCAAGGAGGACATTTCAGCTGCTTAGAAATTTCTATCATTTTAATTAAAGAAGTTATTAATTAAAAACGAGAAGTTTATGAAGGTACTCTATTTGCAATTTTGAAAAAAGTTTATCTCAGTGACGTTGTTCTTCTGTTATGAAGTCATTTTACATGGAAAAATAAATGTGATCCATGGTTGTACGTAGGTAGGTAGGTAAGTTGGATTTAACGTATCACCAGTTCTGTGCTATGGGTAATTGGCGACGGTCTTGGACGCACCCCTAGAGATGTTCCGGAGACATGTCATCACAGTTTTGGTCCTACACGAAGGGGATAGTTCCTCCGCTTCGGTGGCCTCCACAGATATAATTTTGGTGGGATCATGGAGGATATTGCGGCCACGACATATTTTACTTGCACCAACCACTGTTAGTGTACACGACAGTCTTTGGCCGGCTCAAGAACCGAACCCGCAATCTTTCAATTGGGAGCTCGGTGCTCTACCGACTGGGGTACCGCGGTCCGGATCTGAGGTTGTAAAAAAGAAATATAAGGGGGTCACACACTAAAGATGTAATGTAAAATGGTCTAGACTCTAGATAGTCTAGATATTATAAATGTCTTTCTATTAATATATATATATATATATATATAAATTAATACTATGTATTTCAATTTCACATTGAATATGAGGATTTACATGATAATTTTCTGCTTTTGTCTTGTAATATGCACTATAAATATTCCTTTTTAGTGAAAGAAATCAGCGAATAGGCGGGCAGAGCTCTGCATAATATGTAAAGTGAGTCGGGGGGATGCGAGCGGGTTGGTGGGTCCTTCGGGGGTTGGTGAGCGGAGCGAGCAGGGGGCAGAGCCCCCTAGTGTTTATAATAATAAAAAAAAAAGTCAAAATTCGACCGAGACGGGGATCGAACTGAAGACATTCTTGTCTCAAGTCAAAACTCTGGCATCGTGCGACGCTTTCTTGGCCGCTAATTCATTGTGTGTGTTTCGTTGATTTTGATAAAAAGGATAAATTTTCTACACTATAAACAATTTGTCCTACTCACTGCCAGAATTTTTCTGTAATTACAAAAAATACGTTCTAACAACGTAATTTTTTTCGTAAATTACGCGTATTTTCTCAAATTACAGAAAATTTCTGGCAGCAAATAGAACACATTTTTTGCAGTGTAGGGTATTATCCTGACCCGCGGGTGAGTTGTTGCACAAAATTTGCACTTTACCCTATGTTTTCGGCTACAGATCTTGCTTTGGTTTCAATAGGATTTATCGATTCATACTTCGGTTCTGAGTCGACGTATCGTAGTTCTAAATTTTGGGGCAACTTAAATTTAATCATCTTAAGTAGGAAACTTAAAAGTTAGGTTAAACCATATATTATGGTATTTCTCATAACTAAGCTCCATATAGTGGTTCAAGTTCGAACAGAAATTTTTAACAGCGTATATACTAGCGAATGTGACATAAATATTTAAAGAAATCTCTCGATTATGATTTTATTTAGAAAATACACATAAGTTTTAATGGTAACGACCTATTCATAGCTTAATTGGAAAAATTTTTATTTGTAGTTACGGATGTGTATTTAAAACAAATACATTTATGGATCCTCAAGTTATTTGATTCTCATTAATTTCCAACGATTTTAAACTCTTGCTTCATATTCATTTTTAAAAAATTCAGATATAAAAAATGGTGCAATACCTAAACATACTGTCAAACCCAGTTAAAATGAATCGTCTTCGGACTTCATAAAAGTTCATTATATCCGGAGGTTCACTAAAAACAAACTTTCATCACTTATAATATAGGTGATTTTGTTCAATTGGAGGCACTGAAAAAGTAGCTCAACAAATATATATATATGTTCTTCTTGGGAAGCAATAGTGCAAGTTGTTTTTAAAAATAATGGCTTCGTAAACTTTTGACAGCTGCTAACTGATACGTTCATTAATGGATTTGTTGTTTTCTCCGCAAAAATTTTCAAATTCAAAGTTGTTTAATAAATAATTTTTAGCGTAATTTCAAGCTTGTATATTTAGGTTATATATAATAGTCACAACGTTTATTTTTTAAAAATATAGTCATATGTCTTAATCTTAATATAGCCATAAATTTAGAATTATGGGAAAATCGTACAGTGAAAAAAAAAAAAAAAAAATGCAAGGTTTCTTTTTTTTTTTTTTTTCCGAGATGGACAGATGGTAAGAAATGCGCTAGAAAGTTTGACAATGATGCTCGGTTATTCGGCAATCACTAGAATCTAATACAAAATAAAGAGCGTTTGAAGTAAAATTAAGACGTCATTCAGTGAAATTTTGAACAAGTGATTTTCTTATCGACTATATAGCTTCTCAAATCATTTTAAGGTTTACTGTGAAGCTCTTAGAAGCAAATACAATGTGGTGTCATAAAATTTTTAACCAACATATGAAGGTACATTTCTGTAATAAAACAATAACTTTACCTTATACTTTATTTGACGCTATATTTGACTTTAAAATTGTGCCACGCACTATATAATAATTTTTTTGCTTAAATGATTGTCACACGCATCGCAGTAATGCACATTTTTTTTTAAATCGAAAATGATAATCTAATATTGAAAATCTTAACATGACTTTATTTTATTTTTTTATTGGAGCTGTGTAATTTTCAAATAGACGGCAGAAAACTATCGTCACATGCTGGATTTAACCTTAGTATTATTATTATTATTACTATTATGATTTTGTTATTCAATAAGTACCATAATGTAGTCATTTTTTTGACAGATTTAAAAGATATTGTTCAACAGATAATAGGTTTTTGAACTGTCATCCCAAAAGAAATAAAAATAACCCGATGTGTAACAACTACACGAATTTAATTATTTTCTACTACATATAGCGTGGTCGGATTTTACCCAACTATGCAGGATGCCAACCAATTTTCCTGTAATAACTAACTAATATGTACGTCGTGCATTTATTGAATATTTTATATAGCAAGTTTGCAAGAAAAAATCATTGGAACTTTTTTTTTTTTTTTTTTTTTTTTTTGAGACACTCATATTAGTCAGTCGTTTTTATTTCTTCATGCACTGAAGATGATACGTTAAATGCTACTGAAACAGCTGTTCTATTTTTCTATTTGACGTTCAAGACGTCGAAAACTTTTCCTGGGTTTACCTACTTCAAAAACCTAAAATAACCTACGAAGTCATGGCGAATATCAATTGTCCTGTTGTAATTAATTAATACGTCAATAGGTATCGTAATTTATATTCAAAATTTGAAAAAAAAAATCATTAAAGTCTTTTTTGAGATATGGAAATTCAGTGGTATAAATGATTTTCACAAAAATTCGACAACTTCATGTGTACATTGGCAAACAATTTGACAGCAGACATGCCTTAATTATTAAACTGAGTTATTTTATCTTTTTTTCATTTTGAATATATAAAGAGGCACAAAAATTCTCTCCCACGTACACATACACATAAATTCTACCCCCCCCCCCACCCTCCACACACACACACAAAAAAAAAATGGATTTAGAGGACAATTAAAACACGTAAATAATGTGAAAACTCGATATCGAAAATTTTGACCAGATACACTATTTCCATAACCAGCGATAGTTGGGAAATTAGAATAAGAATAAACTGAAAGCTCTCTTCAATATAGCATTAAAAAAATGACATTGCTTTTTTTTTATTCTTTAGGAACTTACAATTGATTTATTAACATTTTATAAGAAAAATTAGTAATTAGATAAATAAAAATTATATTATCTAAAATTACATACGAATCATTTTTATTATTTAATACGCATTAAAAGATGCAATTATTTACGCATAATTTTAGAGGCAACGTACTTTTACTTTCTTAAGGATATATATTTATATATATGTTATTTAATAGGAATAAATTTTAAAATTTATCTTTATCTTCCAAGTTTGAAATCCAATTGATTTTTTTCGTACATATGTATATATATATACCTTACTTGCACTCTTTTAAAGTTAACTATATTCTTAATCTATGAGAGTAGGAACGTGATTTTTCATTGAAAACTATCTTATATCACAAAGGCAATGCTATCAATGAAATCTATACAAATTTTAAGTGGATATTATTGCTTACATTATAAGGAAAGAAAAAGATATATTGCAAAAAAGTATATGTTTTTATGAATGAGAAAAAAGGGGGAAAAAATGAACATTTTCGTTAATTTTCTTAATTCATTACATAAAATCACGTTGTTAAGGTTAAAAAAAAAAAAAAAAAAAAACGAATTATTTTGTTTTCTGTTAAAGAAAAATTTGCATTGTTCGCTTATATGATGGAAATGAAGATTAAAAAAAGTAATTAAATTGAAAATAAAAAATAAAAGAATAACTTTTTGGAACTATATCTATATACAGGCTTTCGGATTTGTAATTAAACGAATAATTTTTAAACTTTTGTTCGTTAAAAAAAAAAAACTACCAATCAGAAGAAAAAAGAAATGTTTTAAATAAAGTAAATAAAAATATCAAACCATAAATAGTATGCATAGTAATAATAAGGTAATAACATTTATAAAATTCTTCAATAAACTTAAATTTTAATCTTTTATGTATGCTGAACGTTTGATACCTGGATATAAATTTAAGCTTGAAAAATATGTTTTTCTGTCAAAACTGCATATTGATATTGAAAATTAAAAAATAAGTTTTATAAAAAATAAACCAAACAAATTTTAAATCACGCAAATTGTTCAATATTAATTGCTAATGAAATTTATTTAATACTGATATTATATTTTTCACAATCATCTACGCTACTATTGGAGAAGGATTATTACTATCTTTCATAATTTATTTATTCTTAGTTTAATTATAAAATTTCACATTAAAAAAAAAAAATAAATAAATAATATATACACTAAGCGACAAAAAAAAGCCGCACTTGGATGTTTTCCTTTTCGCCTTCTACAACTGCCAATTTTATCGTTTAAAAAGCAAATTTTCGAACAGATTTTACTATGCTGTCCTCCACATACACTTTAGCTTTGAGTCTAGTGTTAAAAACAAAATGCAATTGTCAGGAAAATTGTAATTTTAGAATTTATTTCAAAAATGGTAAGAATAAGGCAGTTAACGATGCCACAAAAAGTATTAATTTTTAAATGAAAATCAAAAAATATTGGTAAAATGAATTTTAGCAAAATATAAATTTTTTTGGCCGTTTAAACTGGGAATTTGGCTTTAGGCGGTCATGTTGCTCATCCAAGCTAGATAACCGCAAGTTAAAATGCGAATGTTTAAAAAATCGATTTGTATCATGTTCAGAACTTAAAAAAGATTTTTAAAAAGTGTATAGTAAATTACTTTCTTCAAAAACAATGCGGGGACAATTAAACAAAGCGGGCTAAAGAACGGAAGATCTGCGTAAAAAGCCATTATTAAGGAAAAGAATTAGAAAAAACAATAATTTAGTTGACCAAAATTTAAAAACATTATCAGTTAATTATTAGGCTGAACTGGTTTTCTCTGATGAATCAAGTTTTCTTTATTTCGTGCAGTTGAAAAAAGCTAGAATGAAGACGGAAGTGTGACCGACTTAATGAAAATCGCACTTTTAAAACAGTGACACATTCTCCGTACATTATGGTACGGAGGTGCATAACTTTTCAAACACTCGGGGAAATTTTTATGCTCAAGGAATCAATTAACTCGAAATAAAACACAATCTGCATAAAAGTGGTGCCTGACCGACTATTTTGGAGGTATCTTAGACATTTCCGTAAACAGCATTTGAAGATAATAAGGCACCTTACTACACGGCGTCTGTGGTAAGTTTATTCACTTCAAATCGTCAAAATTTCTTATGCATTCCCATGAGAACCTATAATTCTGTAAGTAATCATATTTTTTTTTTCACTTTAAGTTAAATACCACAAAGGATATAGTAGAATTTCTTCTTTACCAGACATGGAAATGGTCAAAATCGCGATCCGCTCGAAAATGTTTCGTCTATAAAAAGGCGGAGGAGAGGGGTGAGGATTCGAAATTTGCAGCCTATAACTCTGCCAGAACTAGAAGAATTTATTTGTGATATTTGGCACATTGAAATTTCTGAGATTTATATTAAAACACTGTATAAAACTATGCCATATGAAATTACTGCGCATTAATGCAGTAATTCCATATAAAGGTGGAATTAACCCAAAGCAGAATACATATTTTTAACAAAAAATTGCTTAGATCTAACAAATAAATAGTTTTATTTCATATATTAAAATATAACTTGTTTATTTCATATAATAAATCATAATAGAATGCAAAGTGTATAGTTATTGCATTATGTTCAAAAAGAAAGTTTTATGCAGATCTTTAAAAAGTACTTCGTAAAGTGCAATAAAGCGAATTATTAAATCGAAAATATACATAGGTATCATTTCATACCTTTGGTATTATGCAAACAAAACAGTTTTATTTGTTTCAAACATTAATTTTAAAGTTATTACAAATAAAAAAGGTATAAGTCATTTTTTCTGCAGTGCGGCTTTTTTTTTGTCGCTTAGTGTATATATATATATATGTTTAAGTTGTTAAAATATACATGTAAGCCCTTATTAATTTTCAACTGTCCATCAGCATAAGAGCAAAAACAAAAAGAATGCATAATATAATATCTTCCACAAACAAAATAAAATAATCCGCTTTTGAAAATGCTATAATTTATAAAGTTTATTATCTTATACAAAGCGAGTAGAAATTTATAATTTTTGAAGAAAAATGCATGCACATTAAGCTATTAATCATAGCTTAATGGAAAATAAATGGAAAATCATAGGAAAATAAATGGAAATTGTGAAATTGCAATTAGTTAAGAGATATATATTTGTTTTAAATTTATTGGATTGATAATTCATATAGTTTTGCCTTCAATTGAGTAATGGGTATTATAATTTTTAGCTATAGTAAAAATAAGTAAAAATAAACTGAATGTGTATGTGTAATTACTATGCTAAACTTTTTTCCATACTTTTATAAAAACAGTTAAAACAGAAAAAAATGATAAAATCATCTCCATGCAAAGGAGGGGAAGATTGTACATCTGCATAAAAGGCAACAACAAGAACAATAATAATAATTTCAAACTTTGAATACATGATCATTACTTTAAAAATTGTGCACAGCTCTCTCTCTCTCTCTCTCTCTCCACACACACACACTCATAGATATATGATGTAATAAATGAATATATATATACATTTTTCTAACTTTCTTAAGAACTGAAAACTGTGTGAAACAAAAGCAATATCCAAGCAACTGAAAATGAAAAAGCAATAAGAGAGAGCAGAAGCCACCACGGCTTAAAACGAGTGGAGAGGGTTAAATAAGTTTTACCGGCGTCCAAATTTCCCCAAAACCTCTGCAAAACCATATGATAAAAAAGAAAATGTTAAGACGATTTTTTTTTTTTTTTTTTTGCATTATTAGGTAAGAAGGAGAAAAAAAATTACAATTTATAATATTTATAAACCAACATACGAATCAAATCAGTTATATATATTATGATATGAAATAACACTGCATTGCAAAAAAAAAAAAAAAAAAAAAAAAAATCATTTCGAGCCCTGATACCATTTTTCCTGATTCTTAGTTAAAATTACCTCCAAAATCCGAATATGACTACAATTTTGCCCAGACACCCACAGTTTTCTCGGAACACCACACATTTCCCCAATTTTTATCACTGTCCGGTAATTTTATGCCCATGAATTTGATTAGGAGAATGAAAAAGACTTAATTTAACACTTAAAATCAAAAATATGTAATGTTTAATAAATAACATTAACAATAGATTTAAAAAATATAAGAAATGTAATACATAATTTCAGTAGGCAAATCCCCACCCCCCTAAATTTTTTCCTTGTTGCAAATGTTCATGTTTTAGAATTTTCCAACTCCGTAGACCCTCAGAATATATTTAATAGTTAAAATAATCCCCCCCCCCCAAAAAAAAAAAAAAAAAAAAAAAAAAAAATCAAATTTATAGCCATAAAATTACTAAAAAGTGATAAAAATAGATGGCCGTCCCTAAAAAACGGTGGGTGGTAGGGCAAATTGGTCTTCAGATTCAGATTCAAGAGGTCATTTTACTTAAGAATTTGCAAAAATGGTGTTGGGGTCACTTTTCTTGCACAGCAGTTTAATGATTGATATTTATAATTCACTTTTATTTAAACTGAATCAAGCATATCATATTTTAAAGTATTATGCACTCTGTACAACTATACTTAATGATGACAAATCAAAATATTAAAATACTACAAAGGTATTTGAAATGAGTAGTGAATCATTTGTAACCAAGCAGCACGATAATAGGGTTAAAAAAGAAAAAATATATATATACATATATATATATATATATATTGTTACACACAGGAAATGTAACTTTCCATTTACTTTTTTCTTTCGCTTACCCATATATGTGGTAGAGAAAGGAACGTTTTGGGGTAAAATTTTCGAAATTTAGTTTTTGTTATATTTATACGATTTGAGGTGCAGCGTGTTCGAAAAGTTAAATGTTTAGAGATATTTCTAGAGTTGTTCTGTGTGAGTGTCTGTGTGTCTGTCTGTTATCAGCATTCAACACGAACAAATAGCAATAGGAAGTACAAACTCATTGTTCTAAATCTGTATCATATAATGAACGACCTAAACATTTCATTGTACTCAAGCAAATTGTTCCTGTGCAGGACATTCAAGAGATTACAAATAAAATACGCCTATGGGTGAAACTTCTGTTAAGTACAGCGTATTATCTATAGACTGCCTCAAATAAAATGGAATAAACTTTTTTTTTTTTTTTTAATGTGCATAAAAGCATATTTTGTGTAGATTGTGGTATGTAAATCATTCATCATTCATTTACAGGGCTACCCAAAGTATTTGAATATATCTGTATTGATAAGTATAAAGGATTTAAGTCCAAAAATGTCAATTTTGAGTTAAGTACATAGTCAGACTCAGAGAAAAATTCTCAATTGATTGGTATAAAGGATTTAAGTCTATGTCATTTAGTCTTTGAGAAAATCCATTGGTAAAAAAAGGTTCAAATCAGAAATTTACCATTCATGTATGGTATAAAATATTTATTTCAATTTTTTCCCGTCATTAAATGAAGGTTGACAATCACTGAATGGTATAAATGGTATAAGGCAACGAAATCCCTTTTTCCTAATCGATTCTACTGATTTGTTTTTAATTAGTTTAACTTTATTTTTCGTCTCCTGAAAAATCAAGAATATGGACTTTATACTTATCAGTACGGATATTAGGGCTATACTTGGAAATTGCTGAGCGTTTATTTCCTTTTGTGTCAGGTGTTTTTCATATAAAACTAAATTTAAATAAACAATATGATGTGAATGTAGTTTATAGACGTAATACAGGTGTACTCCAAAGAAAACTAAACGTTCTTCTCTGTTGAATGTAATTGAGGGAAGTTCTTTGCTACATTTTATTATGTCGACGGAAAATAATATACGACAAACAAAGTATTCTTTTATGTTCCATTTTTAACTCCCTTTTTTTTTTTTTTTGGTATAATATCACGTTTCGAGTGCTTTGAATACAAAAATCCAATTTTTAGCTGTTGATATGTTTCTACATTTGTTATCATCATAACTTTAGAACAAATAACTGCAGAATTTAGAAATTTGTTAGTCTGAAGTTCCTATGAGGTTACCACTTGAAAAAATTAAACAAAATTGGCAAGTTTGAAGCCAAACTAATAGATGCCTTAAAAAAATAATAATATTAAATGTAGGTATTATGATTGAACGGATGATTAAGGGAGCAGTAGTCCCCCTAACATAGAATTATATGTCAAATAAAACTGTTCCTAAACTTATTTTAATTTATTTTTAAAGTGAATTGAACTTTACTATCTTACATTTTTGATCTTACGACTTAATCTGCAATCAGTATTATCGAAATGCATGGTAAAAAAAATCGTAAGTGACACACAACATATATATTTATCTTTTTAATATACTCTGATGATAATTTTTAACAGTCATAAAGATGAAATAATTGCGTTGGCAACTTCAGGATAAGGTGTAAAAAATGTCAAGTTAAAAATTAATTATCGATGAAAGAGCACCACCCAAGAATGAATCCATGAGGCAATACATTGGATGAGCAGTTCAGAGGAATTTACTGATAACTTTAAAGAAGATATTTTGTGGCGTGACCATAGACTACCAAAAAAAAAGAACTTAATAAATTTTGACGATAACAGTATGGGGTGGGGCAACAGCAGCGGGACATCAGTCCCTAAACCTTCTTACGTTACGTCATGATCATAAATGCCGTCCAAAACTTCAATGGCCGTTGTTCGTAAACATTGGCATGATATCGCCAAGTTTTTATTTCCTGGGAAATAACCAGGTAAGAAAATATTTTTTCTAGTTGACGATGGAAACTAGGCGACAAGAAGGCGTCCGAGTTACTTTTCGATGTAAGATTAAAATAAGACGAATTAATTATTATCTGGATTCACAAAACAAAAGGAAGAAATGAGTCAAAACATATCATTTCAGAGCGGAAAAAACATTTTATTACGTTAGAGTTGTTAGATTGAATACTGGAAATAGACCATGAAGGGCAATGATATGAAGGGCAAAATATAAAAGTTAGAAAACGTATATTGCAGATTTATTATTTATATGTTAAAAATAGTTATATCGTTAAATTTAAAACAGTTGTTTGAGATTAAAACATTTTATTTATAATTTTATCTATTTAGAGAATTTACCTACATTCTAAAGCGAAAACAAATTTTATGATATGTAATAATCTACATCACCTATAGTTTTAGCAATCCTCTGACTATATTCTTATCATTTGATGGACATATTTTAGCAAATATTTATTAGTTTGAATGAGTTTAACTTCGGCAATTAAATGTGGTGTAAAATTGTAATCATGAAATGTAGTGTGATGTTTCAGGTAGTAATACTGGGTTCTATTAATTTCGAAAATTGAATTTTGATTATGTCATTATAATATTAATTTCAAAATAGATTTTCACTAATGGTATTTATAAAACAGACGTAATTTCGTTAGCAGGCCAAATTAAATAGTTCTAAATTAAAAAATATTTGGATTACTCGTATTTTCGTATTATTAATAAAATGCTTAGACAAAAATAGATAAAAATTATTTTATTTTTTAAAAGTAATTTGTTTAAATTAACCCGTTAGTAGACGCTAGTTGGTCGATTCGTCACACATCCCTTCAGTTTTTATTCAACAGCCACCAAAAATTTTTACAAGTGGCATTTGATATACATAAAAAAAATGAATCGACTCGAATAATTGTCGATTATGTATATCAAATGCTACATTTAAAAGTTTTTGGTGGCTGTTGAATAAACACTGAAGAAATGGGCGGCGAATCGACCAACTAGCGAATACTAACGGGTTAATAATATCTACATATTTACTTATGTTTGTTCGTTTACTTATTCTTATATTGAAATTTTATACTTAGCATGGTTAGCTGAAGGAAAAATTCGAAAATGCGGATACATATTTTTGTTGTTTGGAACAATATCCCCCCAAAAAGAATAATAATCTGACTATATTAAGACATGTTTATGTTTAAGTCAAGTAAATTATTTCAGTGTGTAACGATAATATAAAATGTCTTCCAAACTGAAATATTTTAGTTTTGAAAAATTGAAAAGCTAGTAATAAAATTTAATTTGACACTAAGAGTCTGTAGAACAAAAAAGTATATTAATATGTTATATGTTAGTCACTGTAAATAATAAATAAATAAATAAATGAAATTCGCTAAATGTCTGGGAATTCCGATTGTGTATGGAAGGGGGGGGGGGATTTTCGGTAAGGAATAGTGTTATTCATAAGCGAATATTTAAATCTTTAGAAGGATTATATTATGTTCATTTCAGGTACCTAACAATCATATTACCTGAAACAAAACTGAATTTATTACTGCTGTCTATTTTCACTATAAAGTGTGCAATAACCATACATAAAATGCTGTAAAAAGGGCGGGCGGGAGGAGGAAATAGTTGGCAAATACTGTAATATATAATACCAGTTTAATAAAATAATACCTGTGAGAGAAATGAATAAACATTATAAGAAAATTTAAATATAATTTTTGTGTCCTTGAGAAAATGAAAATGTTAAATAAAGCACTTGTCACGTGCGATTTGTTTTATCTTCTCATCTCGGAAATTTAATATTATAATATATATATATAGGTATACGTATATAATGATAAAAACGGTCTCAAATGGCACACCTAACAAACATCTTCTGCAACTTTTTATGCAAAAGTATTGAAATATCGCATATAATCACATAAAATAATCATAAAATAAATAATTATCTTTGATAATACTTAAAAATTATTTGAAAATAAAATATATATTTCATTACTCTGAAGTGGAAAAGAAATTTTGCACTTTCCTACTCATAGTAAAATCTTGAAAAATGTCCAACAATTTATTAGAAAATATCAGCTTCCGGGATTTTCAGGTTAAATTTATAGCCTGCGTTCAGAATTTCATTTTATCAAAGCAATTCAAGCGAGAGACTAAATTCAATTTTAACATTCAGACATAAAAGCTATAAATTTTGATATTTCAATATTCATTTATTTAATAATTTTTTGCAGAAGAAGAGGATATTTAACTTTGTTGAATCATATGCATTTGTACACAAAGATAATAAATGTAATTATTATTTAATAAAGAAAATTATAGTCTGTTATGAAAAAATTAAAAATATATTCATGCACACATTATTGCTATGGTAAAGAAAACTTTTTCAAAATTACATTGTTTTATTTTATTTTATTGTTTCTTAAACTTAAAAAAAAAACAGTCACTATAATAAAAAATATGTGATTAATAAAATATATAGAACCGTTATTTGTTACATAGAAATGTAATATAACACTACAACCTTTTTTTGAGTCTCAAATTAAAATTAAAACTAAATAAAAATAAAAATCAGCTAAATAAATACTCAGCATATCAATATAATTTCGATGTATTACTATAACTTTCGAGTTATCATTTGCTTCAGTGGATTCAGATATCATTAGTAAAAAAACATTATAAATTTTGTTGAAGATAATGCTAACTAATAAAACGATTGCTATCTCATTAAATTTCAGAAACTACAATCTTGAATATATACTAATAAGAGAATATATTCAACAGTATATACTAATAAAAGAAAATGCCTGTACTTGTGTTTCTCTGTGCATCTATAGGCTCAGCGACCGCCCATAACAGTGCTACAAAAATTGGCGAACGCAAGAGACAAGTTTTAGTAACTATAATTTTGGTTTATGGCCCAATTCTTGACAATCAAACGAGCATTTCTCGCAAGACGAAGGATAGCTAATGATTATAAATTTCATAAAATAGTTTCACTATCTAGAAAAGCACAGACTAGAAATTCTATTTAAAATTGAAGTCTATTCAGATTACTTGTTTACCTTATACGCATAATCTGAAATTTATATATTTATTTCAGGTATTCAGAAAATGACTATTAATTCGTTCCAGATGCAATCGGCACATTTTTTTTTTTTTTTTTCCAATTGACACAATTTTTTTTTTTCTTTCATACATCATTATATCATTTCTTTCTGTACCTTTCCTGTAAATTACATGTTAGTGTTTTAATAAGAACATGTTAGTGATTTAATAAGTATTATTACAAGCTTGAGTAAAAATTGTATTTATCATGTTGTATATTTTTATAACAAATGTTTTATGATAGTTTTAGTTATTCAATAAATGACAATCGATATTTTAATATTTTAGTAAATATGGACAATTTAACCGTTTAATACCGAGGGTTGCCTTTCGGCAACATACCAAATGTTCTCTTCTAAAGTATTATTAGAATAATATTGATTCTCTAAAGTCTTATGTTTGCCAATCAGCAACAAATTTCTTTTTAGATGTAAACCACAGATAAAATAAAGTATGACTTTTTAAAGCACATTTCCTGTGTTTTATTTAAGAGAGGAAAAAATTAAAACATTTTTTAAATTAATAATAAAATATATTCAGACATTTAAGGGTTAAAATGAAATGATTTTTCTATACTTATTGCTAGTATAATAGAAATCCAAGAATTAAGTAAAACATATTGTTTTTTTATTCAGGACTTATTGATCTAGTTTTATGAAAAATAGATGTAATTACTTCCAGCGTATTTTATTCGTTATTAATAACAAAGTTTAAACAATAAAAAATAGACTATGTTTGCGACATTTGAGTATAATATTTTCATCAAAAGTAACATTATTTACTTTTCGGATACACAACTTAATTGATGGAAGTGTAGGGAATGAAAGGAATCACCACATCATACTTATGATGTTACGCATCCATTCATTATGCATGGCATATTAATTCATTCTAAATGCATATTCATACATTATCATCACAAAAAAATTAGAAAGGAAGGTTCTTGCTTTTAAAGAGTATAAACAAACAGAAAAAATATTTAACATTTCCGAGGAGATTTCTGAAAATTTTTGCGCTATGCGTTATCGTCGAATGTTTCCCAAATGAATCAGTAAGTATAGTAGTTTTGAGAATAAAATTGATGACAGCAGACATTTTTTTTAAAATGACATTAAATTGTGAGATACAGTGTGAATCATCCTCTTTTTATTGTTGTTTTAAAATTAAAAATGAGATAAAATGTGTTTTTCTGTGTCTAAAACGTTTTTAATACACGGTTTTTTATCGATTTATTTGCCTTTACAAACAAATTAGCGAGTGACATATTAGCAAGTGACATATTAGCAATGACATCATAGCAAGAAATCAACTGGCAAGTCCTTAATATGTGCAAATGTTACTATATTAATATATATAATTTTGCATAGATTCTTCAAACCAAAATTTGTTTTATATAATGGAAATCTATATAAATAAAGATATGTGTCTGTGTATCTATGTGTATGACTGTCTGAGCTCTGGTGCTGAATCTACTAATTGCAGAGCTACAAAATTTAGTAGTGGGGTAGTTTGGACGCTGCTGGTGCGTACCGCATGGAGTTTTTTTTTTTTTTTTTTTTTTTTTCAAATTTCAAATTTGAAGTTTTTTAAACAATATTGTTTTTTTCGATTTTATCCATTAACATTTCTGTTTCACTCGCTAAAATTTATTATTTTATTTAAATTGTCTTCATATTTTAGCAATGACTATTATACTATTTATTTTTTCTTTCATTCATTCATTTTTTAGAGGACAAAATCAATTTCAATTAAAAAAATAGAAACAATTTACAATACTTACGTTTATCCATAAATTTTATGATAAAACAGCTTTTTAATTTTCATTTATTTAATTAACTCATTTGAAAAAGTCTTTTTTTTTTTTTTTTTTTTTTTTTTTTTTTTTTTTTTTTTGGTTGGCTATGTGGATTTTACGTCACACTAGTGCTGGGCAATTGGAGACGGTCTGGGACTCACCCCTAGAGGTGGTCCGGAGACATGCCATCGCAATTTTCATCCTCCATGGAAGGGATGGTTCTCCCGCTTCGGTGACCCTCAGAGGTATAATTTTTGATGGGATCATGGAGGATATTGCGGCCGCGACAGATTTTACGTGCACCAGCCACCATTAGTGTACACGACGGTCTTTGGCTGGCTCGAGTACTGAACCCGGTGAGGTCGGCGCTCTACCGACTGGGCTACCGCGGCCATTTTTTTTTCTATTTATTATATTCGTTGGAATCGTACAGTAATACAGTGTAAAGAGCAAGGGCTACTAAATAAATAGTTAAAAAACTAAAATATTTAATAGATTCTGAGATATAACCATCTTTAAAACCATAGTTCTCGAATAACAGTAGCTCCACCTGTTGTCCACAAATACCCAAATTGAGGTGCACGAGAAAGACCTTTTCTGCAGGTAGTGAGAACGTGTATCCGATTGAGTGTGGACGGGAAAAGAGCTGCCGTATAGGCAGCAGGTACCGGAAATAAGGCGTAGAGTGATTTTTAATATGCATATATATTTTTAGTTTCTATTCATACATAGTGATACATAAAACAGTGATTCGATTATTTTTAAAATTCACTTAAATATAGCGACCAGCGAAATGGGCGTAGCCTGCTAGTATTTAACAATAAGAAACTTTTATGTGAACAGCTTTACAAAGACATTTTTGCACAGTAAAATTCCTTTATTAGCTCTTTTTAATGCAGTTAACTTTCATAATATTTTTTACGCGATTTTCCTACTGTATTTTTATATTAAACTCATATTACATTTCATTATAAGCAAAATGTATTTTAACATTCTGTATATGCACAAGCATCTTGTTTATTGATACTTTTCGCGTGTATCTCATTATACAACAATTTCGATGACACGTCCTATGAACAAAGCCAGCCGAAAACCTAACCGTTCTAATTTTTGTCGTAGATCCTGGTATTTCCTAGTTGGTAAAAATTTTACCTAAATTGCGCAAAATACTTTAGAGCTGAAACGTAAATCCAAATTTTAATTTTTTTTAAATTAATAAAGATTTATTACGAGATAAAGATATTGATATATCTCATCGTCATTAAGATATTTTTGTATATTGCTGATATACACTTAGGAAAAAAGAAAAAAAAAAAAAAAAAAAAGAAGAAGAAGAAGAAGAAGAAGAAGATGAAAAATAAAAAATAAAAACTTTATTTTTGTAAACTGAAAACACGAAAATAAAATTCTATTTAAGCTTAACAAACTTTCAAGTTATTCATTTATTTATTATTATTATTATTATTATTATCATTATCATTATTATTAAATTTAATCCAAAATATTTGATTTCCTATATTTCTAATTTCCGTTCGAACCACAGATCTATGTCAAACCTTTTTCACGGAAAAGAAAAATGAGAAAAAACTTATATATACATAGACAGGGATCCAGAATTTTGAAAAACTGGTTGCCAGCAAAAATATTCCCCCGCCGATTTTTATTTATTTTTATTTATTTATTATTATTTTTTTAATCTATTTATTTTGAAATTTACTTGAATATAGAAAATATTCTATGCAAAAAAATCGAAATGTTTACTAGGATAGACAGATACATCTGGAAACATCTGTTTAAATTTAACATCATGAAACCCGTTTTATTATTTTCACAAACACATACACCATAGGCATTCATTCATACATCATTACGCGGAACAACGGTTCAGCACGAGGTCGTTATGCACCCGCAAACAGGAGCAGTGCAAACCGATTCCTTAAAACGGTGAACTAATTTAACAACGAATTGTGAAACCTGCATGAAGTAAAGTGCTACAAAATCTAATGGCGTATTCATTCAACACGGTGTTTCAAAACGTAGTGAGGGGATCTGTAATCAAAATTTAGATTTGAGCGTTAGACTACATTGAGGATGGAATAGAAGCCTGATTCTGGGACTAACTTTTTCACCAAAATATTCAAATTAAAATAAATAAATAAATAATTATTATTATAAGATAAAAAAAACTTTTTAAAAACCATGTTTTTAAATTATCTGTTGAATCATAGTTATAGAACTAACTACATTAACACTTTATCAATGCGTATTGTTACGAAATTGTAAATAATTGTATTTATTTTTGTATAAATTATTTCAAAGGGACTCAGTAAATTGATAAAATGTGAATTTTCTGCATTTCCAGCTCTTTTTCGCGTTAAAATAGCTTAATTTTCCCTTTAAAACGCATTGAAAAGCTCCAATTGTCAGGTAATGGATTTGGCGACTTTTTGCCCTTGGCGACTTTTTTGGCGACTTTTGGCGAGAAAATCATTATTATCGATATTCCAAAGATGGACGTTCTAATGTGATTGGTTAAAGAGTTACGGGAAATTTGAATTTAAAAAATAATGTTGGTTTTAAAAATAAAATATTAATCCTTTCAGAACAACATATATTTGCATCATGAACTACATTGGCACTTTATCAATGTTTAGAAAATCTTTAAAGTGATAATGACGTCAATATTTGCGAGATGCATAATTTAACTTTTTACAATTTTTTAACGCTCACGTTTAATGAAATGTATTTATTTTTATGTCGAAAGAAAATGAACTCGTAATATTTTTTTTTTGGCAACAATTAAATTATAGCTAATATTTTAATGACTATTTCTATTGTTATTAGGAGCTTATTATTTTCGTATTTTAATTAATTAAAAGAAAACTATTCGAAAATTCGAAAATCTGACTTGGAAGTATTGTGTTGTCACCGGGTTCTGAGCTACTGTGAAAGTTTCAAATGTGTAGCTAGTAGGGAAGTTAATAGATTAAAGAACAATAGAATTAAAAAGAATAATAGAATTAAAAAATAGAATTAAAAAATAGATTGCAAAATTTGTACCGGACAAACAAACAAAAATAGAAGTTAATAAAAACATGGTAAAAAAATGGTTAAGTTTTCTTAAAGTTATAAACATAGTCGACAGGTTAAAATTTATTGGTTGCCAATGGCTACTAGGCGACCGTATTTCAGGAGCCCTGTATATAGATATATTCTGCCGAAAATTCAAGTCTAATTAAATAGAAATTTTGATAACATGTAAGAGATGAGAAATATTTTGTGCTGAATGAAACTCTATATAAAGTAGGCAAATTAGGTAAAAAATATTTCATAGTTAGAGATTGTGAAATGCACAAAATGATAATTAGTTTCAGTGAAAAAATAAAAATTAATAACAGCAATTTTGTATGGATTTAGATTTCGTATATAAAAAATTTCATAATGAAATATTTAGAAGTATTTTTTTTCTAATTGATGTAAAACGTATATATATATATATATATATATATATATATATATATATTATGTTTTGCTTTTTTTTTGTAATCAAACGTTATGTACACTTAGCACATTATTTATATAAAGTAGGCAAATTAGGTAAAAAATATTTCATAGTTAGAGATTGTGAAATGCACAAAATGATAATTAGTTTCAGTGAAAAAATAAAAATTAATAACAGCAATTTTGTATGGATTTAGATTTCGTATATAAAAAATTTCATAATTAAATATTTAGAAGTATTTTTTTCTAATTGATGTAAAACGTATAAATATATATATAAATATATATATATTTTATGTTTTTTTTTTTTTTTTTTTTTTTTTTTTTTGTAATCAAACGTTATGTACAGTTAGCACATTATTTATATAAAGTAGGCAAATTAGGTAAAAAATATTTCATAGTTAGAGATTGTGAAATGCACAAAATGATAATTAGTTTCAGTGAAAAATAAAAATTAATAACAGCAATTATATATTTCATAAATTTTCGCGATATTTTTCTACATTAAAAATATATTATATGTATATATATATATATTTAATCTATTTCACTCCCTGGTATTAAAATATCCGCATTTACTTTAAATTAAATAAGACGAGTTTGATAATGTTATTTTATTAATCAAATGTAATTTAAAGAAATATGATTAGAATAATTAAACAAGTTTGTTTAATTTACATGGATTCTCTTTTTCCAGAAAGTAACTTTATTTAGCAAGTCGCGTTACCTTTTACGGAATCAAAGAGACGGAAACAGAATACGAAATTTAATTTGTAAAATGCAAATAAGATGCTGTAATATTTGTAGACCATTTTATTATTTTAAAAATGCATGGTTATGTTTGAAAGGCATTAAGTATTCCTTGTATGGAGTGATAGATTAAATTAATTTCAAACTAAACTTTATCTAATAACACAACTGCATATTTAACGTACAAATAATTTCTAGTTATTCTGCTTTTCAATATAAATAGATTTTAGAATTATGGATGAATAAAATACATTTTAAAAGAAATATTTATTAAGGTTTTATAAATTTATCCATATAATATTTAAAAGAATAAAGTAATTTGGTAACTTTTGTTAATAAGACGATAATTCAAAACATAAAACCTATATAGATACAAGACATTCTAGTAAATAATATTTATTTTAAGTTTACATATTTATTTTAATTTTACAGATTTCAAAAATAAATAATACGCATCAAATACTTTTTAAGATATCGAGAAAAAATTCTCCGAAAAAAAACCTCCCCAGAAGAGTAATTTGTTTTAATTTCGCACGCAATGATATATATATATATAATGTATATATATTGTATATATATTATATATATACATCAACTATACGAAATGATGTATATATATATATATATATACATCAACTGTTTATTGAAAATTAAGAATAATTTAAAAATTAAATCAAAACATCTATATTATATAAAATAATAATAATAATAATAATAATAATAATAAAACTTGTCTTAATTAAAGTAACTAAAGTAACTTTAGAAATAACTATAATACTATTACGCCAGGGAATCAAAATTATTTATTTCGAAATTTCCCTTATATATTGTAGGTGACATTATTCATGAAGCTTATTAATTACTCAAAATTTAAAGCGAAAAAAAAATTAATATGTTGTGGTCATCACAAAGTATCCTTTTATATAATCTTATATAATATTAAGCATCAAGCCGCAAATAGAGTGAGGTACGACCACTCCAAAAGGAAAAAAAAATAGTTCTAGACTGAAACCTTATTTTGATAAAATGGATGTCAAGTTATGTCAGGTTATAATTCGCTATACAAAGTGCACCTTCCAACTGATCACTACACAAATTTGTACACATATTAATCAAGATAAATTCTGTACAACGCCATACTTCTTATATCAATCGGATTATTGACTGAAAAGATATTAAATAATAAAAAACTCATTTTAAATTAAAAAATTTTAAAAAGGAAAAACAAGTTAATATCCCTTTATATATATATATATATATATATTGAAAACTTAAGCCTGTATCAAAAATTTTTGAATTGACGTAATAATAGCTTTAAAAAATTTATTTTCACTTATTTATTTTTAAAATATTAATTTCAATTAATCAGATAGCCTAATATATATATATATATATTATCGTCCGTAAAGTAATGTTGGTAAAGTTTTAGTATAGGACGCCTCTGGGTAATATTTATCACTTTTGTCATTTTTGCGATACATTAAAGTGGCTGCAGAATTTGCATAAGTATAGATCTTCTCAAAAATCCTTTGAGCTACTTCAGTGCCATATTTAAAATTTTACCAAGTCTATCTTATAACCAATGCTGTTCTCTAATACGAATGCATATTTAGCTTATTTTAAATTAGCTGTGTTTCTAATCATGTTTTATTGTTAATATTATTTTTTTGCTGTTGTTGTTTTTATTTTTGTTGTTGTTGTTATTAGAAGCTAGTAAATGGATAAAATAAATAGTTGTTTCTTTTTTACTATTATTAAGAAATGTTGACCTTTGACATTTTGAAACTCAACTTTTCTTTTATGTGGTTTGAAGTCTTTATAAGAGTTTAATTCATTATAAACTAACTGAAAATTAATAGTATATATATATATTTTTTTTTTTCAATATTTGTTTTTAATATATATATATATATAATCCTACAAAAATAGATTTAATAGTTTTTATATGTTAATGCTGTTTTTTTAAATGATTAAAAAAAGAAAGTCTACAAAAATATGTTATCCAATAAATTAAACGAATGAAGATGCTTAATGTATACCAAACTCTAAACATATTAATTTTAATTTCTGTAACGTCAATACTGGTAAAATGCTATTCTATCTTGTGTATGCAATTAGGAATTAAATAGCAAATTATTTTTAAGAAATAAAATTTCTCAATTTAAAGTGAAAATTGCAATAAATATTTTTGAAATTATTGAAATCTAAATCCATTAAAAATAATAAATAAATAAATATTTCAACGTTCACTATATATTAAAAAAATACAATAGAGTGTATGTAACTAGGTTGGAAGAAAATATTTATTGTTTATATTTCAAACGCACTAGGCATTCTTTTAAAAATTATTGTTTATAAAGTAGCTGTTAGCAAATTGAGATTACTCAGAAATTATTTTTTTAAATAAAAATTAATATATCTAATTGTAAACAAACGCAATATTATTTATGGGCACGGATAATTTGAATTTTACTTATTCGAAGGTTTTAAAATAACAATACTTCATT